>CM022665.1:20148149-20253149 GCA_012295275.1 Chrysomallon squamiferum
AATAAATAAATAAATAAATAAATAAATAAATAAATAAGTAAATAAGTAAATAAATATTTATGTAAGTAAAACAACAACAACAAACAAAGAAACAAAACAATAAATAAATATATATAAATAAATAAATAAATAAATAAATAATCAAATAAACAAACAAAAAACAAAAACAAATAAATAAATAAATATAGCACACGCGAGGACTACATTTACCTAATTAACCCTCGTGTTGTACCCGAGGCGACTAGGACGACCGTGCTCGGTGAAAGAAATGCACGCTTGGCAGACTCTGAAAGGGTTCAAACACTAGGAACCTGTTTTGCTGGTGGAAGAATAAAAATAAACTAGAAAGAAAAAAAAATATATTTCTAATAAACACGCCTAAAGAATGTCACCGACAACAATTGAAATCTAACTATTAAATGTGTGTACCCGGCTGTCTGCTTTTGCTTGAGCATCACTCCTCAGTTTTTGTCTGTTGAAATCACATTTCTGTTTTCACTGACTTCAACCACCTTCGTTTCGGAAGTCTTCATTCGATCAGAAATTCGGATATCGCAGAATAAACCACGTCACGAACAGTGAAGTTTTAACGTCATTTTCTTCTTCTGTTTTTTTTTTTTGTTTGTTTTTTGTTTTTCCCGTGACGTTTATTTCTAAATCGGGAAGATGTTTCTACTCGGCAGTCTGTTTATCTGGCTTAACTCAGGTAAGAAATAAATAAAATATCTATTAATAAACTAGACTAACAGTTCTAAAAGATTTCTACAGACAAAACGTTTTTGTTTACCTGCGACTAACGCAGGTCAGTGTGTTTCAGCACGCATAGACAACAGTCACCTTGAAATATTTGTTACAAACACTATATTAACTTGTCCAGGCAGTCAGTTTGAATTTGTTTATTAAGTTATTTATTTATTTAGTAAGTATCTGAGTAAATCAATAAATAAATACGTGTCCAAACTGACTTACTAATAAATTATTTCATTTATTTTTATTTTTTTATTTTTTTTTCCTCTGTTGTACAGTATTAAGAAAATGTTTAAGTGACATTTCCAGTGTTCTCACAAAAGCAGTAAAAAACACTGCACTGACTTTAGAGTCACGTGATGAAATCAGAAACTAAATGACTCACTCAGCAGTGAGATTGAAGACAACGCTCACAAGTGAAACCTCTGTAAATATCAACGCAGGCTGGTTTCATGTTTCCATTTGCATGTATTTACAATAACGTTAAGGATCCTAGTCTATCACAGTTATAGAAAAAGATAATGTGATATATGACATAGTGGTAACAGAAATATGGAGTGTAATACATGACACCGCGGTAACAGAAAAAGAACTGATTGATGATATATCGATAACAGAAATAGATAATGTGATAAATGACATAGCCAGCGTACGGAGATTATAAACACATTATACAAATATTTAAAACGCACTCACACACTCACACACACACACACACACACACACACACATACATACACACACATATATATACAGACGTGTATGCATACATAAAAATATTAAAATATTCAGATCCTAAAATACACAAATACATGTGTGTGTTCTTGTGCGTGTGCGTATGTCTGCATGTGCGAGCGTTTGAATCATTGATTTCCATTTAAATGAGATGATCAGTCTCTGATGACACGCCCTGCATCTTACTAACTATTTTACATTGAAATACTTTTTTTTTTTTTTTTTTTTTTCTCTTTGAAGTTTCCCTGTATCATTTTTAAATACACATTCTTTGTTATGGAAGGGTGTGGGTTATCACTTTCCATTTAATCTACATTAACGCTCATACTGCATGAGTGACTGTGTTGAAAAACTCTTACCACACCACTGACTACACGAATATGACGTCAGATGTTATCTATCAGGTTTGAAAATCTTTTGTGTTGGAGATTTAGTTATTCAGGGGCAAGTGATGAAGATAACTGACACAGATTCACGTTTATGTATGTGTGTATATAATATATAATATATATCAATACACTTAAAATTCATGTAGTAATGAAAGCACTAACAGCGTCCTGTATCCGTCAAAATAACACAATACCGAAAACAGCGAATGAAAAGCCATATACACACTGAAAAATATAATCATTATGGTTTTATCCTAGAGTATTTTCTAAATTTTGAAGAGCTATTATTTATTTATTTATTTATTTATTTATTATCATTATCACTGTCAGTTATTGTTATTATTATTATTATTATTATTATTATTATTATTATTATTCCAATAGATGTTTTATAAATATCTGAAATAAATGTAATATAACTTCTATCATAAACATTACTAATGTTGCTACAATTACAACTACCACTACGTCTTATACTACTAGTACACCACCAGCCTACAACTATTATTAAGATTATTATTAGCTCATACTACTACTACCACTACTGCTAC
Organism: Chrysomallon squamiferum; assembly: GCA_012295275.1. NCBI lineage: Eukaryota > Metazoa > Mollusca > Gastropoda > Neomphalida > Peltospiridae > Chrysomallon > Chrysomallon squamiferum. The sequence goes on from CM022665.1 coordinate 20,150,572, forward strand.
TAACACAATAACTATAACTACCATTATTATTACTGTTGCTATTGCTGCCCACTACTATTACCTCTTCAAATAAATATCTGAACTATTACTAGTACTATTACTGCTAAATTAATTACTAATATTATAACTGCTATACCAAAAATGCTACTACTAAAACTGGTACTACATTTTCGACAAGATGATTAATGTTATGATTATTATTACTACTACCATCACTAATATAAATACTATCTCGGCTACTATTTCTGCTGCTAATAATACTGCTTCAACTACCTCAACAATTACTACTATTTTTATTACTACCACTACTTTTGCTACTATTACTACCATTAGTTATTGCTGTTATTGCTATGGTTGTTGCTGCTACAACTATTACTATTGCTACTGCTATTGCTATTACTACTACTACTACTACTACGACAACAATAACTATTACTGCTACTACTACGACCACTCCTACAATTTCTATTATTATTGATACTGCTGGTACTACTACTACTGCTTCTACAGCTTTTATTGGTAGAACTATTACTACCGCTGTTAGTGTTCCCACAGTTGCTGTTGCGGCAATAACAACCACAAAACAACTACAACTACAACTACTACTACTTCTACTACCACTAATTCCAAAATTACTGTGTTTATTTTTCAGTTTACATCGTCAGAACTATTTGCCCTAATGATGGCATTCCAGGTGAGCTTTTTAATTAAATCTGTTAAATGACTTCTGTTCGCTGTAAATATTTATTATTATTATTATTATTATTTTATTATTATTATTATTTTTCCCCCATTTTTGTTTCTTGTAAACGTTTACATTATTGTTATTTTTGTAAACATTTAAATTTCAGGCGGCTGTCTTTATTATTTTTTTTATTATTATTATTTTTTTTTCTTTCTTCTGAACGTTTTTGCTGTTGTTATTTCTGTAAATATTTAAATTAGTGTTGTTGTTGTTTTTTTTTTTTTTTTGGGGGTTGTAAACGTTTATATTATTGTTATTTTTGAAAACATTTAAATGAGTTATTTTTAAATTGTAAACGTTTACATCATTGCTATTTCCAGTTGTTAACCTGTGTCAGTTAAACTATAAAACTGCAACAGAAGTGTACGTTGACGGTAAATCCATGCAGAGTTACGTCACTGACTGCACGTGTACCGTACTTCCCGTGAGACAGCAGAGAATGACGTACACGTCAAAGACCCCTCAACAGGCCAGTGTAAATTGCTCTGACGTAACATTTACCATCGACACTCCACCGACAGGACAAGTGACGTGGAACTGTTCTACAAATGGCTTCCCTACAAGCGTCTCTAACATCACAACAACGTCTCCATGGAAACTTCGATTAGCGAAAACTGCTTCCGGTCAAACACTAACAACAGATATTGACACAGGCTATTGTCTAAAACTCACTTCTTATGATGCAGGTAAGTAAATTATTATTATTATTATTATTATTATTATTATATTACTATTCTTACTTTTCACATTGTTAAGCATTTGTTTTGAATCAGTACATTTCGTTGTTATACTCGCAGTAGTTGTGGTAGTAGTAGTAGTAGTAGTAGTAGTAGTAGTAGTAGTAGTAGTATAAGATGATACCTCAGACTATTTTATTTTTAAGACTTTACTATTAGCTGTGCTGCTGGAAGTAACAGCACCAGTGACGAAGACGAATGTCAGCTGAAAACAGACAAGTGCCACAAAGACGCGTTGTGTACAAACACGTTTGGTTCGTACACCTGTACCTGCAAACCTGGCTACACCGGAGATGGTGTCAGCTGTACAGGTACATTACATATATGTATTTACCATAAACAAATATTTCCATGAAGTAGCTTTTACGATAGAAATTAATTTCGTTCGTAATCAACATGAAGATAATGATAGATACATTTTCACCTCTTATGAGAGAAACATAACTTTTAATGAAATTTAAATATATACGTAATCAACATAAATATGTGTAATTGTGGAAATATATACTGACGAAGCACTATATTATAATATAAATTTGTAAATCTAATGCTGAATTCACAGTATGAAATATAAAGTTGTTGTTTTGCTTTTTTCTTTTTCTTTGTTTTGTTTTTTTTGTTGTATTTTATTCTTTCTTTCTTTCTTTTCTCATAGATATTGACGAATGTGCTACGAATAACAATTTGTGTTCTCCTAATGCTGATTGTATTAACATAGCTGGAGCGTATACCTGTAGATGCAAAACTGGTTTCTCTGGGATTGGATACGTATGTACAGGTATAATTACAATTACTTACATTTTATATATTCTAGACGCAGGTATTATTATTATTATTATTATTATTATTATTATTATTATTATTATTATCTTATTTAGATATTAACGAATGTACAGAAGGAACACGCAAATGTAGTACATACGCTGACTGTACCAACAATGAAGGATCTTACACGTGTAAATGTAAAATTGGATTTGTTGGCGACGGAGTTACCTGTACAGGTAAGAGGAAAAATAATAACAAAATGTCTTACGATAAATATATGTGTGACTCTTTGCTTAACTAAAGTCGAAAGTAACTGAATATAATATACTGATATCGTTTATTAAGTTTGTGAAGGTATCTATTCAATACATTACGACCACGTTCTGTTTTCAGACATTGACGAGTGTTCATCTAGAACCAGTGGTTGTCATGTGAACGCTGACTGCGTGAATACACAAGGATCATTTAAATGTTCTTGTAAGACAGGATACATTGGAGACGGATTTACCTGTAGAGGTAAGACACTACACGACATACATAATACAGAGTCACGTTTCTCTTTGACAAATTAGCTCCGTTGAAACAGTGGTTGTTGTTTTTATTATTTTTTATTTATTTATTTATTTATTTATTTATTTATTTTGTTGTTATTATTATAACTATTATTGTTATTTTTATTATTGTTATTGTTATTAAAATTATTATTATTATTATTATTATTATTATTATTATTATTATTATCTTATTTAGATATTAACGAATGTACAGAGGGAACACGCAAATGTAGTACATACGCTGACTGTACCAACAATGAAGGATCTTACACGTGTAAATGTAAAATTGGATTTGTTGGAGACGGAGTTTCCTGTACAGGTAAGAGGAAAAATAATAACAAAATGTCTTACGATAAATATATGTGTGTGAGTCTTTGCTTAACTAAAGTCGAAAGTAACTGAATATAATATACTGATATCGTTTATTAAGTTTGTGAAGGTATCTATTCAATACATTACAACCACGTTCTGTTTTCAGACATTGACGAGTGTTCATCTGGAAACGGTGGTTGTCATGTGAACGCTGACTGTGAGAATACACAAGGATCATTTAAATGTTCTTGTAAGACAGGATACATTGGAGACGGATTTACCTGTAGAGGTAAGAAACTACACGACATACATAATACAGAGTCACGTTTCTGTTTGACAAATTAGCTCCGTTGAAACAGTGGTTGTTGTTTTTTATTATTTATTTATTTATTTATTTATTTATTTATTTATTTATTTATTTATTTTGTTGTTATTGTTATAACTATTATTGTTATTTTTATTATTGTTATTGTTATTATCATTATTATTATTATTATTATTATTATCTTATTTAGATATTAACGAATGTACAGAAGGAACACGCAAATGTAGTACATACGCTGACTGTACCAACAATGAAGGATCTTACACGTGTAAATGTAAAATTGGATTTGTTGGAGACGGAGTTACCTGTACAGGTAAGAGGAAAAATAATAACAAAATGTCTTACGATAAATATATGTGTGAGTCTTTGCTTAACTAAAGTCGAAAGTAACTGAATATAATATACTGATATCGTTTATTAAGTTTGTGAAGGTATCTATTCAATACATTACAACCACGTTATGTTTTCAGACATTGACGAGTGTTCATCTGGAAACGGTGGTTGTCATGTGAACGCTGACTGTGTGAATACACAAGGATCATTTAAATGTTCTTGTAAGACAGGATACACTGGAGACGGATTTACCTGTAGAGGTAAGAAACTACACGACATACATAATACAGAGTCACGTTTCTGTTTGACAAATTAGCTCCGTTGAAACAGTGGTTGTTGTTTTTTTATTTATTTATTTATTTATTTATTTATTTATTTATTTTGTTGTTATTATTATAACTATTATTGTTATTTTTATTATTGTTATTGTTATTAAAATTATTATTATTATTATCTTATTTAGATATTAACGAATGTATAGAAGGAACACGCAAATGTAGTACATACGCTGACTGTACCAACAATGAAGGATCTTACACGTGTAAATGTAAAATTGGATTTGTTGGAGACGGAGTTACCTGTACAGGTAAGAGGAAAAATAATAACAAAATGTCTTACGATAAATATATGTGTGACTCTTTGCTTAACTAAAGTCGGACGGAACTGAATATAATATACTGATATCGTTTATTAAGTTTGTGAAGGTATCTATTCAATACATTACAACCACGTTCTGTTTTCAGACATTGACGAGTGTTCATCTGGAAACGGTGGTTGTCATGTGAACGCTGACTGTTTGAATACACAAGGATCATTTAAATGTTCTTGTAAGACAGGATACACTGGAGACGGATTTAACTGTACACTTGGACGTAAGAAACAAATATTTTAGATATGATAAATATTTGATTGAGATTCAAGAGAAAAGTTTTAAAATGTGTTCTAAATCATCTTTTAGTTTCTTTATGTTTTTCTTCATTTTCTTTTCTTTTCTGTTTTTTGTTCTTCTTTTTTTTTTTTTTTTTTTCTACAGAAAAGTTACATTAATGAACACTTACATTTTTGGCTTTCTTCGATAAATGGAAGTTTTGCTATATTTTGATATAATTTTATTTTACAACGCTAACAGTCATATTTGTCTTCTTAACATAATTTCTTTCTTCTTCTTCTTCTTCTTTATTGTTTTGTGGGAACTGACAATTATTGTACATTACAGTTTTTAATGAATGTGCTGCGGGGACACACAAATGTGATGTAAACGCTAACTGTGTGGACACAGACAAATCTTACAAATGCACGTGTAAAACAGGTTACAAAGGCGATGGATTTTCCTGTACAGGTAAGAATTATAAATGAATTTGTGAATCTTTGTTTTCTTTTGTATTTTCTTTCGTGTTATTCTACTCTGGTTAGAAAATCAAGGGCTTGATACGCATGCATGCATGATTCTTAATCTCATTTGTAATAATCATCTTATTATTACTACGTTTAGATATTAACGAATGTACAGAGGGAACACGCAAATGTAGTACATACGCTGACTGTACCAACAATGAAGGATCTTACACGTGTAAATGTAAAATTGGATTTGTTGGAGACGGAGTTTCCTGTACAGGTAAGAGGAAAAATAATAACAAAATGTCTTACGATAAATATATGTGTGACTCTTTGCTTAACTAAAGTCGAAAGTAACTGAATATAATATACTGATATCGTTTATTAAGTTTGTGAAGGTATCTATTCAATACATTACAACCACGTTCTGTTTTCAGACATTGACGAGTGTTCATCTGGAAACGGTGGTTGTCATGTGAACGCTGACTGTGTGAATACACGAGGATCATTTAAATGTTCTTGTAAGACAGGATACATTGGAGACGGATTTACCTGTAGAGGTAAGACACTACACGACATACATAATACAGAGTCACGTTTCTCTTTGACAAATTAGCTCCGTTGAAACAGTGGTTGTTGTTTTTTATTATTTATTTATTTATTTATTTATTTATTTATTTATTTATTTATTTATTTTGTTTTTATTATTATAACTATTATTGTTATTTTTATTATTGTTATTGTTATTATTATTATTATTATTATCTTATTTAGATATTAACGAATGTACAGAAGGAACACGCAAATGTAGTACATACGCTGACTGTACCAACAATGAAGGATCTTACACGTGTAAATGTAAAATTGGATTTGTTGGCGACGGAGTTTCCTGTACAGGTAAGAGGAAAAATAATAACAAAATGTCTTACGATAAATATATGTGTGAGTCTTTGCTTAACTAAAGTCGAAAGTAACTGAATATAATATACTGATATCGTTTATTAAGTTTGTGAAGGTATCTATTCAATACATTACAACCATGTTCTGTTTTCAGACATTGACGAGTGTTCATCTGGAAACGGTGGTTGTCATGTGAACGCTGACTGTGTGAATACACAAGGATCATTTAAATGTTCTTGTAAGACAGGATACACTGGAGACGGATTTAACTGTACACTTGGACGTAAGACACAAATATTTTTGATATGATAAATATTTGATTGAGATTCAAGAGAAAAGTTTTAAAATGTGTCCTAAATCATCTTTTAGTTTCTTTATGTTTTTCTTCATTTTCTTTTCTTTTCTGTTTTTTGTTCTTCTTTTTCTTCTTTTTTTTTTCTACAGAAAAGTTACATTAATGAACACTTACATTTTAGGCTTTCTTCGATAAACGGAAGTTTTGCTATATTTTGATATAATTTTATTTTACAACGCTAACAGTCATATTTGTCTTCTTAACATAATTTCTTTCTTCTTCTTCTTCTTCTTTATTGTTTTGTGGGAACTGACAATTATTGTACATTACAGTTTTTAATGAATGTGCTGAAGGGGACACACAAATGTGATGTAAACGCTAACTGTGTGGACACAGACAAATCTTACAAATGCACGTGTAAAACAGGTTACAAAGGCGATGGATTTACCTGTACAGGTAAGAATTATAAATGAATTTGTGAATCATTGTTTTCTTTTGTATTTTCTTTCGTGTTATTCTACTCTGGTTAGAAAATCGAAAGGGCTTGAATACGCATGCATGCATGATTCTTAATCTCGTTTGTAATAATCATCTTATTATTACTACGTTTTAGATATTAACGAATGTACAGAGGGAACACGCAAATGTAGTACATACGCTGACTGTACCAACAATGAAGGATCTTACACGTGTAAATGTAAAACTGGATTTGTTGGAGACGGAGTTTCCTGTACAGGTAAGAGGAAAAATAATAACAAAATGTCTTACGATAAATATATGTGTGAGTCTTTGCTTAACTAAAGTCGAAAGTAACTGAATATAATATACTGATATCGTTTATTAAGTTTGTGAAGGTATCTATTCAATACATTACAACCACGTTCTGTTTTCAGACATTTTTTTGTTCATCTGGAAACGGTGGTTGTCATTTGAACGCTGACTGTGAGAATAAGGATCATTTAAATGTTCTTGTAAGACAGGATACATTGGAGACGGATTTACCTGTAGAGGTAAGACACTACACGACATACATAATACAGAGTCACGTTTCTGTTTGACAAATTAGCTCCGTTGAAACAGTGGTTGTTGTTTTTTATTATTTATTTATTTATTTATTTATTTATTTTGTTGTTATTATTATAACTATTATTGTTATTTTTATTATTGTTATTGTTATTAAAATTATTATTATTATTATCTTATTTAGATATTAACGAATGTATAGAAGGAACACGCAAATGTAGTACATACGCTGACTGTACCAACAATGAAGGATCTTACACGTGTAAATGTAAAATTGGATTTGTTGGCGACGGAGTTACCTGTACAGGTAAGAGGAAAAATAATAACAAAATGTCTTACGATAAATATATGTGTGACTCTTTGCTTAACTAAAGTCGAAAGTAACTGAATATAATATACTGATATCGTTTATTAAGTTTGTGAAGGTATCTATTCAATACATTACGACCTCGTTCTGTTTTCAGACATTGACGAGTGTTCATCTGGAAACGGTGGTTGTCATGTGAACGCTGACTGTGTGAATACACAAGGATCATTTAAATGTTCTTGTAAGACAGGATACACTGGAGACGGATTTAGCTGTACACTTGGACGTAAGAAACAAATATTTTAGATATAATAAATATTTGATTGAGATTCAAGAGAAAAGTTTTAAAATGTGTTATAAATTATCTTTTAGTTTCTTTGTTGTTGTTTTTTTTTTCTTTTTTTTTTTTTCTACAGAAAAGTTACATTAATGAACACACATTTCTGTTTTCTTCGATAAACGGAAGTTTTGCTATATTTTCTATAATTTTTTTTTGGTTCTAATAGTCATATTTGTCTTCTTAGAATACATTTTTCTTCTTCTTTTCTTCTTTATTGTTTTGTGGGGATGACAATTATTGTACATTACAGTTTTTAATGAATGTGCTGCGGGGACACACAAATGTGACATAAATAATAACTGTGTGGACACAGTTTCTCTTTACAAATGCACGTGTAAAACAGGTTGGTTGATGTTTTTTACCTTATAAGAATTTAAATTTATTTATGAATTGTTTTTATTTGTTTTATTTTGTTGTTATTCTACTAACTATTATTGTTAGAAAATTTCGATAATTGTGCATGATTATTAAAAATTTGTAATAATCATCTTATTATTATCTTATTTAGATATTAACGAATGTATAGAAGGAACACGCAAATGTAGTACATACGCTGACTGTACCAACAATGAAGGATCTTACACGTGTAAATGTAAAATTGGATTTGTTGGAGACGGAGTTTCCTGTACAGGTAAGAGGAATAATAATAACAAAATGTCTTACGATAAATATATGTGTGAGTCTTTGCTTAACTAAAGTCGAAAGTAACTGAATATAATGTACTGATATCGTTTATTAAGTTTGTGAAGGTATCTATTCAATACATTACAACCACGTTCTGTTTTCAGACATTGACGAGTGTTCATCTGGAAACGGTGGTTGTCATGTGAACGCTGACTGTGTGAATACACAAGGATCATTTAAATGTTCTTGTAAGACAGGATACACTGGAGACGGATTTACCTGTACAAGTAAGATGGGGTGGTGAAAATATTTTTCAATGTTTCCTTAGTTAATGTCGAAAGGCATAGAATACAATATTGTATCGTGATATCTTTTGTTAAGATTCTGCGAGTATCGGCTCAGTGCATCGCATTACGGCCATGTTCTCTTTTCATAAAAACAATGGCACTGATAGATGTTTGATTCGAACCAAAGTTTTCAAAATATCACTAAATTCGTGCAATGAAACGTTTGTTACAGAAACAAATACTGTCAGAGGTCGGTAGGAAATAGCTAGAGTTGTCTCCCTTATTGTAAATATGCTATATTGTCTAGCTTTTCCTGTTTGTGTTTGCACACTATGAATTTAATCTCTCTCTCTCTCTCTCTCTCTCTCTCTCTCTCTCTCTCTCTCTCTCTCTCTCTCTCTCTCTCTCTCTCTCTCTCTCTCTCTCATTTAAAGAAATTCATCTAATTCTTTCAGATGTTGACAGGTGTGATGGAGTTAGGTGTCACGTGAATGCTACCTGTGTCAAAGTGAGAACAGGTTACCTGTGTAAATGTATTGCTGGTTACCGAGGTGACGGTGTGAACTGTACAGGTAATCATTAATGACGTCAGTTTGTGAGTGTATTAACTACTGAAATCACAGCTAATTCCTTATTTACGAATTTAGCGACTTACGTCATTCCATACTTCCTTATTTCCTATTATTCTTAGTACAACAACGACGACGACAGTAACAACAACAACAGCAACAACAACAACAACAACAACAATAATAATAATAATAATAGTAATAATAATAATATTGTCATTCTTGTTATTGTTAGTATTATTATTATTATTATTATTATTACTGTTGTTGCCATTGTTGTTTTTAATCATTTTCAAGAATCTGACTGTGAGACATGCGCAGTGTGAACTACCGGCCGGACTCTTCCCATCTGGTCGAATTCCCAGTTCGTAGAAATAACGCGTCTACCCAAATACCTGTTTACCTCTGTATGTGATGAACGTGGTCTCTGCATGATCATACAACTTTTTGATTTTTAGACGAACAATGGTTTATTTACCAGTATACATAAATCTGTATTTTGTATTCTTCTTCTGCTGCCATAAAGTTGGCACGTGATTCTAACATTCAGGGCGGAGAGCATTTTTTTGTAAATCGATTATTTAACATCAATCGAAAGCAGAACAAACGTTCACTACTCATTTGTTGTAGAGTATTTACTTTTCCAATCACAGCCAAGATGTTGCACGTCTTGAGATCGATCTTCTTCTTCTTCTTATCATTATCATCATCATCAACATTATTATTATTATTATTATTATTATTATTATTATTATTATTATTATTATTATTGTTGTTGTTGTTGTTGTTGTTGTTGTTGTTATTATTTAAACTGGTCATTTCTAATTCATCAACATTTCCTTTCCGTTAAAAAACAACAACAAAAAACAAACAAAAAAAGTAGAAACAAATTCCTAAATTTTATGGTCGATTAAAAACACATTTCATTAAACACGCATCACAGAGAAAATTCTAGATTTGTACAATATTTTATAACACACTGAAACATCAGACACACGTGTTTTTAATATTTTTTTAGATGAATACCTTATCTTTTAATTATTTACATTCAACTACATTCAGTACGTGGACTATTTCGATAGTTTCATATTTGCATACTTTGTGCGATAAGCGATATTCATAGTACAATAATACCTCAGATTAACGATGTGATTGGTTCCATTTACATAGAATTAAGATTAAAAACAGTTGTTACATTCTTCGCGACTGAAGTTTGCCATAACAAGAAATGTTAAATAAGGAGAAATAAAACGGCAACTTAGACACAAATGTTTTAATAGATCACAGATATTAAACAAACAGTAAATTATTTACAAATAAATTTTTAAGAATATATTAAGAAATAATTATATGCCGCTGATTGTGGGTTAATTTTTGTGGGATTTGTGTTCATTTAAGATATCGTATTTTGTTTCTAAAGTTATTGTCTTCCGTTTCTTTTTATCCTCAACATTCGGTGTACTTTTATTCCTTTTGACATACTGAAAGAGTAAATTACAAAAGGATTAAGTCTAAATAGAAACAAACGAGACAAGACAATCTGAACATCACATGTACGTATTACGTCTGCATGTCGACTAATCAACATAGCTTAGTGAATCTTGTGAATGAACGTAAAACGAAAAAAAAATGGACTTAAACTCATGCTTTGTGCTCATTTGTATCATTTATTTCGAGCAATTAACTATTAAAAATCTATTTATATAATTTGTAAAAAAAAAAAAAAAAAAAAAGGTTCGTTTAAGGAGGAATATCGTTAGCGAGGTATTACTGTATTTATACAATAATAATCGGTTTCCAAATAATCTGGAACAGTTCATTATAATGACAGAGGTAAAAACAAGCATGTAAATAAGACCACTGAACCATATTTAGCCTTTCGACAAACTGGGAATTCTACCAGATGGGAGTAAGCCGTCAGAGGCATAGTGAAACAAGAGTGTATAAACAAATTAGACAAGCTACAAGGTACACTATGAGTTAGCTTCGTATACTTACAAAGGCTGGTTCTACATCATAAAAGCACTGACAATGTGAACTTGCAGTGTGCAATATTGAAATATAATAAGAGATTTTATTTTATTTTATTTTATTTTATTATTTGAAGACGTGAACGAATGTGTGGACGGTACAGACATCTGTGACGTGAACGGCTACTGCATTAACTTACCTGGCAGGTATACATGTCGCTGTAAAACCGGATACAGTGGAAATGGTTATAAGTGCAACGGTAATTATTTTATTTCTCACCTAAATTACTACTTCTTTTTATCCCAGGCCATTCTTTTTTCTTCTCTTTTTTATTTTTTTTTTTATTTCTTTTTCTTCTAGTCTAAGTCAATAACCAGTTATTGTATTTCGTGTTAAATACAAAACAGATGGATCAAATGTTAAATGTGAGGAAAAACAGTTACTGAAATTTCATTTCTGAAAGTAATTTAAATTGTTTATTAAATTTCATAAGGTTGCAATTAATTTTGAAACATTTCAGAAAAAAAATAACCAGATTTTAACTGCAAATACACTGACTGCATTTTCAAATATAGCTTGTTTCTTCATTTGTACCTTGCTTTCTCTGCCTCTGTCTATCTCTCTCTTTGTCAGCCTGACTCTGTCATTGTCTTTGTAGCTCTCTGTTCCTTCATCTCTCACTGTCTCTCTCTCTATCTCTGTCTCGTTTTTTCTCTCTCTCTCTCTCTCTCTCTCTCTCTCTCTCTCTCTCTCTCTCTCTCTCTCTCTCTCTCTCTCTCTCTCTCTCTCTCTGTCTCATTTCACATACTCAGAGATAGCTTCAGAGAGAAAGAGAGAAATAGAGAAAGAAAATGGTGATGTAAACTTTTACACATTAGTAATATGTCTGGATATGTTTAATTATTAAAATCCAATACTCACCAAAAAATACCATCAGTAAAAAATACACCAATATAATTAATAATAACATTAAATTATATTTTAATTTTGAAAACAGAGATAGATGAGTGTTCACAGAACCTAGATCAATGTGATGCCAATGCTGAATGCGAAAATACGAAAGGTTCCTATTCATGCAAATGCAAATCTGGGTTTAATGGTAATGGCTTTACCTGTACAGGTAAGAAATAGTAATAAATACAGTATCTTCTCAAATTTTTTTTTTTTTTTTTACATTTCCCCATTAATCCACCAGTGGGTGCCTGATAGCCCCTGATTTTAAAATAATAATAATAATAATAATAATAATAATAATAATAATAATAATAATGATGATGATGATGATGATAATAATAGTAATAGAAGTGGTGTTGGTGGTGGTGATTGTAATAGTACTGTAGTAGTACTTGCAGCAGCAGTAGAAGTAGTAGTTGTAGTAGTAGTAATAGTAATAGTAGCAACATACTGGCAGTAATGTGGTAATTGTAACAATAGCATGATAATAGTAGTAGTTGTAATTATAGCAGCAGCAGCAGCAGCAGTAGCTGTAGTAATGTTGATATTAATAGTAGTAGTACTTGTTGTTGATGGTGGTTTTCCTGGCAGTGGTGTAGTGGTAGTCCTGGTTGTAGTAGCAGTATATGTAATAACAATGGAGTGGTAGTAATAACTGATATAAAGTATGTCTTGGTAAGATGATGTCAGTGTTTAAGTTAGGTAATGTTTAAGTTTGCAATTTTCAGATATAAACGAGTGTACTTCTCAGACACATCAGTGTAGTCAGTTCGCTGTATGTAACAATACAGAGGGGTCTTACACTTGTACCTGCAAGTCTGGCTTCAGAGGTGACGGTCACAGCTGTACAGGTAAACCAGATTTATAAACAATCTTAATACAAATATTCGACGGTCTACAGATAATTTTAATATTAACAAATGTATTTTACATAAATTAATGAACAATGTATTATGTTAATAAGAATAAGTTACTTAAATAAATGTATCCGTACACTATTAATGAAGGTGTTTTGCAGGAATAAATAAGCTGTTCACTATTAACAAAAATAATTTACTTAACAAATGTACAATGCATTAATAAAAACTGTAATGATAGTCATTTTACATAAATAAATATAGTGTACATTGTAATTACCAATATATTGTATATAAATAAACATACCACACATTATTAATAAAGACATTTCACATAAGTAACTATACTGCTCAGCATTAATTGAATCAATGTCCTATACTCTGCATTAATAAATAAATATAATGTACACTCTAATGTCAAAGTTATTTTACATAAGTGAATGGATCCTGTATTAATGTATTTTAAATAATGAAATGTATGGTACACTGTATTATTAGATATGTTTGACATAAGAAGACATACCTAACTGATACATTGTATTTATAAGTGTCAGTTTGTCTAAAGAGACCAAAAAGAAAAGAAAAATGTCTTCTTTATCAGACAGAAGTAATTTTGTTACTATATAATAATAGTAATAATAATAATAATAATAATAATAATAATAATAATAATAATTATTATTATTATTATTATTATCATCATTATTATTAACTATTTTTGTATGATTTAGATATTGACGAATGTACAGAGGGAACACGCAAATGTAGTACAAACGCTGACTGTACCAACAATGAAGGATCTTACACATGTAAATGTAAAACTGGATTGACTGGAGACGGAGTTACCTGTACAGGTAAAAAAATATTATTCAGTGTGTAACCCTACTAGATATTTATACTGACATAATTTAGTGATAAACTATTTAATAAAAGAGAAAAGAGGTGTATTGTCATTCTCTCTCTCTCTCTCTCTCTCTCTCTCTCTCTCTCTCTCTCTCTCTCTCTCTCTCTCTCTCTCTCTCTCTCTCTGTGTAGATAGAAAAATAGACACAGAGACAGAAGATGGATCATATATATAGCATTAATAGTAGTAGTAGTAATAAGGCTGAAGTTGTAGTAGCTGTTGTTGTTATTCTCGTTGTTGTAGTAATAGCAGCAGTAGCAGCAATAGCTGTTTTGTTCTTATTGTAGAGAAGATGTAATGATGACAATGTTGATATTTCAGAAGATGACGAGGGTGAAATTAGAAGAAACAAAAATTGTTGTAGTAATATTAGTAGTAGTAGCAGTTGTTGTTATAGTAGTAGGTGTTGTTGATGAAGATGTTGATATTTCAGATGTTGACGAGTGTAAAACTGGACAAAACAGGTGTAGTGTTAGTGCTGTCTGTGTCAACACAAATGGGTCCTACACCTGTAAATGCAAACCTGGTTTCACAGGTGATGGTTACATCTGTAGAGGTAAGCTGAATTATTTCTTTTAATTAATTTACTTTCCGTCACTGTTGATTTTAACATTTATGTTTTCGTGTTGGATATAATAACAAAGAGATTAACCAGTCTAACTGGAAAGCGTTCAGACACTGATACAGTCAGACTCTTTTAACATCAGTGATCTCTTTCAGATATTAACTTCTTTTTCAGAGTTCACATTTTTCTGATATTTTTTTAATGCATTATGCAGTGTTTTATATTATTTTTACATTTCTCAGGTTTTGTTCTTATTTTTGTTTTAGGTTTTCTCATGTTTAATATATATGTATATTTGTTTGTGTATGTATGTATGTAGGTGTGTGTGTGTTTTTTATATATATACACACACACATGTATGTATGTATATAAATATGTATATATTGTGTATATATTTGTATGTATATGTATATATATATATATATATATATATATAATGATCTTATTTCAGATATTAAGATAATAAATGTACATTAATAACAGCCTGTTATTTCACATATGAATATAACAAGTGCAGACTATTTCACAACTTAATATAACAATTGTTTTTTCAGATATTAACGAATGCGAGGATGAAACAAAAAACAATTGTCACGTAAATGCCACGTGCATCAACAAACGTGGAACGTATTCATGTTTGTGTAAAACAGGTTTCTCTGGCAACAGAACTCACTGTAGAGGTGAGACTAAAGTAACACTTTTTTCAAAGTGGTTTCCAGTGAGGTTTTGATGTGTTTTGTGTTTTCAGATATTGATGAGTGTTGTGTTTTCAGATATTGATGAGTTTTGTGTTTTCAGATATTGATGAGTGTTGTGTTTTCAGATAGTGATGAGTGTTGTGTTTTCAGATATTGATGAGTGTTGTGTTTTCAGATAGTGATGAGTTTTGTGTTTTCAGATATTGATGAGTGTTGTGTTTTCAGATATTGATGAGTGTTGTGTTTTCAGATATTGATGAGTGTTGTGTTTTCAGATAGTGATGAGTTTTGTGTTTTCAGATATTGATGAGTGTTGTGTTTTCAGATATTGATGAGTGTTATATTTTCAGATATTGATGAGTGTGCTACTTTTAAATCTAACTGCCCAGCTCACTCAGACTGTGTCAACACTCTAGGCTCTTTCCAGTGTAATTGTAAATCTGGTTTCACCTGGGACGGGCAGAAGTGTGAAGGTTCGTTACTCACTGTCATACTCAACATTTTACATTAGTCTAATGCATTTATCTTCTACATAGCTGCACAGTGCAGTAGTTGTAAAACAAGATGATTTCGTAGTGTAATTCACTAGCATGTAACATGTTGATTCGAGTTTTCCTTTAGTGTGCACACACTCTTAGCTATGATACTAAATTTATTTTTTCATTCCAGCTTTCAATATTCTTTTTAACTTATTTTCTTTTTCTTTCACATATTATTTTGTAAATATTTTCTTCGTTTATTTCTTTATTTTTTTCTTAACGATAAAACAATTACAGTTAAATGAATTAAAGACTCCTGGGTATTTATTTCTTTATTTATTAGTGTGTTTGTTTATTTGTTTCTTTATCAGTCTATCAATCTATGTGTGCATGTGTATATCAGTATATACATACATACATAGAGAGCGAGAGACAGACAGACAGACAGACAGACATATATCGCTATAGTTATAGATATAGGTGTGTGTGTGTGTATGTTAGATAGAGATAGAGATATAACTATATTCTGAGTAAAGAGAAAACAAATCGGAACAGCAAAATATATATATATATATATACAAAATAAATACTTTAAAAAGTATCTCTAGTATCATGAACGAATAAATAAATAAATAAATGGGTTTGTATACTAATGATAGATAATGATTCATACACTGATGTTACAGATATTGATGAATGCCAGAGAAACAGCCGCCCTTGTACCGCCTACTCAGTCTGTGTAAACACAGTGGGCTCATACAACTGCACGTGCAAATATGGTTTGTTACGAGATGGCACTACCTGTTCAGGTGACTTCATTTAAAAAATATTATTACTGATCACGTGCTATTAATGTTATGTTAATACACACATACATATGTACTTAGATACATGGATACATACACACACAGATACATACATTCAAAAATACAAACATACATACATACATACATACATACATACATACATACATACATACATACATACATACATACATGAATACATACATAATATATATTTTTATTTTTTATATTTATTTTTGCTGAGATCTTGTGATAAAACGTATTTGATTATATAATGTTATACTTATAATTACTGTTGTAAGACTGGTTGTTATGACAACACAATATTATTAGTATTTTATTGTTGTTGTTTTTTTTAATTATTATAATCATTATTTTCTTTTTCATTTTTCTTGCTTTCTTTCTCATTTGTCTTGCTTTCTTTCTTCTTGCTTTTTTTTAATTTCAATTATTACAGTTTTTGTGGACTGAATGGTACTATATGTATATATGTATGCGTATATTATGCGAGTGCTTGTCTGTGCATGCATGCATGTCTGTGTGCAGGTGAATGGGTGCCATACATCTGAGTCTCGTCAGCGGCAACTGACGGGGTTTGTGAGGTTGTGACTGGACTTTGTCCTACAGCACCAGTGCGTTCCCGAATATTGTCTATGTACAGAGTCTAAGCAGACGTACATAAGACAAAGATTATTCAAAATCGTAAACTACATGCATTTATATTATATACGTATATATATACATGCACATTCGCATAAACACACATAAAGGTATGCATACATGGATACTTACATACATACACAAATGCGTGCACAAACACACACACACACATAGAAATAGTTATATATACACATATACATATATATATATATATATATATACATACATACATATATTCACCCTCAGATATGTGTGTGTGTGTGTATATATATATATATACATACATACAGACAGACAGACAGATGTACAGAAATACAACTATGCATGCAAGTATACGTGTACATACGCATCATACATGTGCACACACAGCATTTCAACAGTTACAATTTACACTCAGTAACAGGTTAAACCGAAGATAATGTAAAACACCTGAGATGTATGTATACCTATAAGTATATAGATTGATAGACGTATATATATGTGTGTGTGTGTGTTTTGTGAATGTCTATGTATGTATGTTCATATGTATTTATAAGATATATATATATATAATATATTTTTGTTTTATAGCTGAGCCGCTTGTAGCAGAAGCTGCAGCTATAAACCAAGAACTAGGTAAGATAACTCTTAACAGACATATCTTTCTCAGTGTCTTCTCCGGTTTTCAGTTTCTCTCAATATTTTAAATACCTTATTTTTTAACCTCTACCATATCTGGTTACACACACAAACTCTCTCTCTCTCTCTCTCTCTCTCTCTCTCTCTCTCTCTCTCTCTCTCTCTCTCTCTCTCTCTCTCTCTCTCTCTCTCTCTCTCTCTCTCTCTCTCTCTCTCTCTGTCTCTCTCTCTCTCTGTCTCTCTCTCTATGTATCTCTCTCTCTCTCTCTCTCTCTCTCTCTCTATGTCTCTCTCTCTCTGTATCTCTGTATCTGTCTCTCTCTCTGTGTCTCTGTCTCTCTCTGTGTGTCTCTCTGTCTCTGTCTGTCTCTCTCTGTCTCTCTCTCTCTGTCCATCTGTCTGTCTCTGTCACTGTGTGTCTGTGTATATGTCTGTGTAAATGTTTTAAATCAAACACTTGTAAACTGTTTATTGGTTGTGTTTCAGCCGGTCTGATAGGTGGAATAGTCGCGTCAATCGTCTTTATAGTTATCATCTTTGCAGCTGTTCTGTACTGTGCAAGTAAGTTGTTTTAGCTTTCATTCCATATCCATTCACTATTAATTTTGTAGATAAAAACATACAGACATACATACATGCGTACATATATACATACATATATACCTATGTTCACACATGCATAATACATATATGCATACACATATACCAACACACGTTAACAAGGTCTAGACTAGATTTCGTCCTCCTGTGCCAGTACATTACGAAATAGTGTCTGTATGCAGAGTCTAATCAGAAGTATTATGTATTAGACAAAGAATTTTGTTACCTAAATATATACAGACATATATACATATGTATGTGTCTAGAGAGAGAAAGAAGATATGTATATATATATATATATATATATATATATGTGTGTTATGTTATTTGTTATTTCAGAGCAGGAAATGAAGCACCAGCAGGAGATAAGAAAGAAGAGGGAAATCTTAGACAACTCGAGTGGTGATTTGGATTACTTCAAAGCTCTACAGCACTAAGATTAGTCAGAGTACATGGTTGGAACATGATATAACACACTGTCTCACTATCTGTTTACGTCATGCAGAGATCACAGAACAAGAGAATTAAATGGAAATGTTTACATACTTATACCAGTAGTAGTATGTGTGGATGTGGGTGTGGGTGTGTGTGTGGACAAATAATTAAAACTTTCTTAATCTCTATTTACATTTCTGTATTTTAGAATCACCAGATGTCTCAGAAATGTGAGTCATCAATTTATTTTCATAAACAGTGATCGATAGCATTAGTTTATATTAAACTAAATCTTAGACTGACAGCATATTCTTCGTAAATTAATATTTATCATTATTTTTATCTAATCAGATAATCGTTTTGGT
The DNA here is from genome assembly GCA_012295275.1 of Chrysomallon squamiferum. Lineage (NCBI taxonomy): Eukaryota > Metazoa > Mollusca > Gastropoda > Neomphalida > Peltospiridae > Chrysomallon > Chrysomallon squamiferum. Next base: position 20,169,932 of record CM022665.1, read on the forward strand.
TACTTGTATGAACAATTAAAGCCACAAAGTCTGTACAGACTGAATCTTCGCATGTTTCAATCGGCGAGTGATAATATTTTTTATAAAATTCATCTTAAATATTAAATTGATTTCAACTTATTATTATTATTATTATTATTATTATTATTATTATTATTAATCTCATACATCCCACATTCCCTACACTTACCCCGAAAAGAAAGACAATCGAAAATTTAACATTTTGACGTGTACTTTTTTTCGCGATACTATCTGGAGATGTTTCTCTTGCTCTGTAGCGTGATATAATTATGTATGATAACCAGTAACTTCATATTCGCACAACACTAATATTCATTAAGCTAAATGTAATATTTTAACATGTATGTATAATAATATATCCAACCCGTAATGCTAACATAATGCTAGACGAAGCACTTAAAATTAGTATTTTAAATACAGCTTAGAGACAGATTTTTTTGTTTTTTTTTTTACGTCATTTAATAACAAAATAAACACTGGACACTGAAAAATGCAGTAATTGTGACAATATTTTTTCTCATGAATGTTTATACTCTTAAACTAGCTCTTTAGTGCTGAACACACACACACACACACACACACACACACACACACGAATACATATACATACATTATTATTATTATTATTATTGCTCTTCTTGTATTCAAATATGGTTATATGCTGTTTGATGAAATAAATATTATATATTTATTAATCTGAATATGGTGTCTGTATTAAGTGTAAATTTAGAAGAAAAAAATAAAAATAAAAATAAAATAGGTGCGGTGAATAATTTGATCTGAAACTGAGTATTGTTCGTAATCTTTGTTACCGACAAACGCACACACACGTACACACGCACATAGAGAGAGATAAACTAACCCCCAAAAATTGTTTATGATGGAGTGTCTCGCTAACTAGTCTGACTGGTATTAATACCTTAAAATCGGCTCGTCCCGTCTAAAGTGTAGCAGACTATAATAGCGTCACGTGACAATGTGTTACTGCTCTGACACAGGTTAAACTAGTAAATTCCTATTCTGTATCCACTAGAGAACAAGAACGCAAACAAGAACTGAATATGGGTAACTGTTTTATATTTTACATAAACTAACCATCAATAATTTAATCGTACGATTCAAACGATGCAATATTATGATATAGAATCAAATAGCGTTGATAGATAACACGTTTTTTAATTAAGCCAAGTTGATTACTTTAAATTTTCTAACTAATCTTTTAGTTATTAAATAAGTTATCTTAGTTTGTTACTTAGTTTTCAAACATCAATAAGTACCACAGAATAACACAGAAATATACCTGACTATCCTTTATCAAGCAAAATGTATGTTACATAAAAAAAAAATAAAAAAACCCCACTTAAACCATAGTTAACATTGCCTGAGTGGTTCTTTGTCTTGAGAACACGTCCCTCAGACAATATGTCGCAAAACGGTGCACCATCAAAAGATCCCGTTTGACTTAAGACAGACAGAAAAAAAAAAATGTAACGTGCTAATCAGAGCGAGCAGTTGTGAAGCACGTCTACGACAGCCACGCTTTCTGACAGGTCAGCGGGCGTGTCCGTCGCATCCCGTTTAAAACACGTGCCGGATATTTATAGAGCTCGCGCGAGCATTTATGAAAAACCTCTGCTGACAGCCTTTTTGAATTTACTTAGCGACTTTAATGCCAATTTTGAGTTTGTTAATCCCAGTGTTTCTTAGTTTATAAAATAGAGGAACTTCCCCTAATTATACAATACAGCTTCTAAACAGCCCGTGTACATCTGCCTACTCTCTGCTATTTAGGTTTTGTGTAGTTACCCCCATTTCCTGACATTAGTTAGCTAAACATTGAAGAACTGTAAAAATATGAATTTATAAACATGATTATACACGACAGCTAAATACATATTACCGTAATGTAATAATATAAAATGTAGCAGACATTTTACTTTAAATGGACATATAAAAGTAAGTGTTTTCTGAATGTTATATAATTCACTACACAGGAGACAAAATTACGATTAAAAACAAGTCTGGCAAAGAGGCACTAATGAGGTTCCGTCACATGGAGTCATGGAGAATTGTGCCCGGTGACTGTCTGTTTCTCAAATCAGGTAAATAATAACTCTGTTCTAAATCAACAATTAAAATACATGTATTATATAATAAATATAATAAATATTAAAATGGAGGGCAGATGGAGAGAGAGAGAGAGAGAGAGAGAGAGAGAGAGAGAGAGAGAGAGAGAGAGAGAGAGAGAGAGAGAGAGTCGGAGAGGCTGAAAGGGTTCAAACGACGGTCTGTTTAACTGCGTCCACTGAAGAGTGCTACTGTCTTTTTGCTGTCAAACTTTCACTCGGATGATTCAAAGTCGATTATGAAAACTGCCGACATTAACTCCTGTCCTATTCAATTACTCAAAACATAAAACTGATACTACCTCTGTCACCTGAATGAAAACATTTACATGACAAACCTCACAGACTGCAATAAGTCATGCAAACATTTCGTTGAATGTATCAAGTGTGTATTTACTCGTGAACCTGTTAGTCTGTGAAGTAAAAAAAAAAAAAAAAAAAACAACAAAAAAAAAAAAAACACTTAAAACACTTTCACACAGATTAAACGATCTCCGATCACACAAAACAGGGATTACTGGAGGTGGTGGGAAAATATTCGAATGTGTCTTCTTAAATCTTTTCATTCGAAGTCAGAAACATTTTAAAAACTGTGCTGAAATAAATATCAGTTTAAACTCTGGTCAGTTTAAACTCTGGTCAGTTTAAATACTGGTCAGTTTAACACTGGTCAAGCTGGTTCGTAGTGGACATTATGTTTACTTTCATTTTCTTACTGATCTGCACACATACAAGTAAGTAAATCACATACAGGTGTCGTTTTAGTAATAATAATAATAATAATAATAACAACAACAAAAATAATAATAATAATAATATTGTTAATAATAAATATGATAATGATAATGATAGTAATAATAACAACAACAACAATAGTAATAGTAATAATAATGAAAATGATAACGATCATGATGATTATTATAATAGAAAATATGATAATGAAAATGGCAATAATAATAATAATAATAAAAATAATAATGATGATGATGATGATGATGATGATGATGATGATGATGTTACAGTCGAAATGGTATTTGTAACTCTTTCTTATAACTGCTGTTGTTGCTGTTGTGCAGTGGTGCTGATCACATTTAATTTTATTTATCTGCCTAAATTTGGTTATTACTATTGTTGTTGTTGTTGTTGTTGTTATTATTATTATTATTATTTTTATTATTATTATTATTATTATTATTATTATTATTATTATTATTATTATTATTATTATTATTATTATTATTATTATTATTATTATTATTATTATTATTATTATTATTATTATTATTATTATTATTATTATTATTATTATTATTATTACTGTTATTATTATTATTATTATTATTATTATTATTATTATTATTAGTGTCTGCTATAATTTCCCACCACACAGATTCCGATCGCGCCCTGTGACGCTAAGTGATTTTCGTTATAGAAATCATTATTTAACTCATTCACGCGTTACTGTATCAGTAAAATATTTTCTTTCACGCTTGAGTGAGTCGATATAACAGTTAGTAACAGATTGACACATTATGTCGTGTTACTGTTATTTCTGTGAGACGCAGATCTGGGTGTGGTTCTTCTTTCTAAATACTAACAATACGTATTCATTATTCATTTATTCATTCAGTCATTTATTCGTTTATTTATTCAGTCAATCATTCATTTATTTACTTTCTATATATCTATCTATTTATGTGTGTGTGTGTGTGTGTGTGTGTGTGTGTGTGTGTGTGTGTGTGTGTGTGTGTGTGTACACATACATATAGATAAATAGAGATCAGGTGTATAGAAAGCGTAATATAGATATGGATATACATTCTGTTTTTATTTCTTACCAGTAATTTTCTTTATTATTATTATTATTATTATTATTATTATTATTATTATTATTGTTGTTGTTGTTTTTGTTGTTGTTGTTATTTTTATTATTATTACTGTTATTATTATCATGATCATGATGATCATCATTTTTTAAATTTTATTTTTAGATACAAACGAATGCGTATTTCTAGCGTACCAATACTTTTTAGCTTTTTTTTTCGTTACTGTTAATGTCATCTTCATTGTCATCAGCATCTTCACCATCATCTTCATCTTCGTTTAAACTGAGTTATCTAAAAAGTAAAATAATAATAATAATAATAATAATAATAATGACAACAATAATAATATTTAATTAACATAAAAATATATTATTCGGAAAAAAACGTATGTCACAACAAATCCTGTACAAGTGTCCCTCTTTCAGATTGGATGTTGACGTTTGTGTACGGAGTTGATGTAGACGAATGTCAGCTGAAAACAGACAAGTGCCACAAAGACGCGTTGTGTACAAACACGCTTGGTTCGTACACCTGTATCTGCAAACCTGGCTACACCGGAGATGGTGTCAGCTGTACAGGTAATGATCTCTCTCTCTCTCTCTCTCTCTCTCTCTCTCTCTCTCTCTCTCTCTCTCTCTCTCTCTCTCTCTCTCTCTCTCTCTCTCTCTGTATATATAATATGTTTCATATGTCATTATCATAAAAGCCAGGTAAAAGCTTATAGTGTTTTACCTAAGCCATTACGCTTAATATGACCATAAGCTTAAACTAATCTGCACAAATCATTTCACTCATAGTCAAGTATTAGGGTAAATATATGTCGTTTCATATATATCCTTTGTCAAGTATGCGCTTATGCTGTTTCTTATGAGTCATTATACATAATATCAAGTACAAACGTATACTGTTTTATATCAGTTATTATCAAGCATAACCTTATACTGATCTGAATAAGTCATTTTACCAATGTGAAGTATATCCTGATATTGTTATTCATAAGTCGTTTTAGTCAGTGTCATGTACAAAGTTATAGTGGATTTTATGTCATTTGATTCAGTTATATAACAATTTATTAAATAATAGATTAATTAATTTATTTATTTATTTGTTTGTTTATTTTGTTTGTTTGTTTGTTCGTTTGTTGTTTCTGATTACTCTGTGTATCTATCTGTTCATATTTAGATACACAGAAATGTTATATTTTTAGATATAGAGAAATGTTTTTATTTAGATATGCTGGAATGTTTTATTTTTAGATATACTGGAATGTTTTATTATGAGATATACTGGAATGTTTTACTTTTATTTATACTGGAATGTTTTATTTTTAGATATACTGGAATGTTTGGTATTTAGATATACAGGAATGTTTGGTATTTAGATATACAGGAATGTTTCATATTTATTTATTCAGGAATGTTTTATATTTATTTATACTGGAATGTTTTATTTTTAGGTATACTGGAATGTTTTATATTTAGATATACTGGAATGTTTTAAATTTAGATATACAGGAATGTTTTATATTCATTTATAGTGGAATGTTTCATATTTATTTATTCAGGAATGTCTTATATTTATTTACACTGGAATGTTTTATTTTTAGACATACTTGAATGTTCCCAGTCACCACGTGTTTGTCACACAGACGCAGACTGTACTGAAAGTCCAGGTTCATTTTTGTGTGTCTGTAAAATGGGTTACCGGGGAAACGGATTTAATTGTACAGGTATAAAATTGTGAGAACTATATTTTCAACATTTTTATAGTAACTACCAGAAATTTTTTTTTTTTTTTTCCCCAACTTAAAGGGAAAGACAATGTATTTATAGTAAAACTGCAAAATTAAACACACATATAATACTTTATTTTGATACAGGAACGATAGTGAGTTTGTTAACGATTATGAAATGAATGTTTTAGTTATTTAGCGTATCACTTGTAAACAATGAAGATTACAGATAAATCTTAGTTTTCGATGGAAAAAGAAAAGAAAAGTTAAATAATCTTGTTTCTCATTCTATTTAGTTTCGGTTTATACACTACTAATTTTATATAACTGTTATTTCTAAAAACCAGTGTTATTTAGTAAACATTTTGTCTTTCTCTTCCTCTTCTTCTTCTTCTTCTTCTTCCTCTTCTTCTTCCTATTATTATTATTATTAGTAGTAGTAGTAGTAGTAGTAGTCTTGGTTGTGGTAGTAGTAGCAGTAAAAATATTACGACTACTACTATTACACTACTGCTACTAGCACTACAGCTATAATTATTATTATTATTTTTACAATTACTATTATGATTATTATTATTACAATTACTATTATTATTATTATGATTAGTATTATTATTACAATTATTATTATTATTATTATTATTATTATTATTATTATTATTATTATTATTATTATTATTATTGTTGTTGTTGTTGTCGTTGTTGTTAGACTTTGACGAGTGTACGGCTAATTTGAGCACGTGTCCCAGTGAAGCTGACTGTATCAATGAACCAGGAGCCTACAAATGCAGGTGCAAAGCGGGATATTCTGGAAACGGGTTCACCTGTACAGGTAAATATTAAGTCAGTGTTTATCTACTCTCACAATATATCACTGGTACTGGATAATGGATAATAAAATAGGTTTTGTTTTAATGTTGCATTTGGTTTCTCTGAAGAGAACCTATTTTTTTGCACAATACGAGTTGTATCTTCATTCGTTGTATCTACTGTTTATTCTCTAAAGTTGTTTTTATGTTGGGTTTTTTTCTTTTTTAGATTTTTTTTTAAATCCTCTCTTTTCTTACACACTGTTTATTCTTAATCATACTTTGTTTTCTTATGGATATTTTTGTAGTTTTAAGTATTGCCTATTATTTTACAACAGACAACAGTTTATGAAGGAACAGAACATTTTGTATGTTGTTTTATATATTGTCTGTTTCAGATATTGTCTTTTGTTTTAATATTGTCTTTTATTTTACGTTTTGTCTAAAGTTTTACACACTCTCTATTGTTATACATACTGACTACTGTTTTACATACTGTCTGTTGTTTTACCTATTGTCTGTTGTCTATTCTTTTACACACTGTCTATTGTTTTGCCTATTGTCTAATGTTTTACACGCTGTCTGTTGTTTCAGATGTTGACGAATGCAAGTCTAACACACACAGTTGTGATAGAAATGCTATCTGTCAAAACACAGTAGGAAGTTACTTGTGTGTATGCAAGCCCGGGTACCAGGGAAACGGTACAATGTGTAGAGGTATTTAACTTTATATATTCTTTATAATCACTTTCTTTCTCATTCTACGTAGTAGTAGTAGTAATAATAATAATTGTTATAGTAGTTGTTGTAGTAGTCGCAGTAGTAGGAGTCAAAATAATAGTAGTAGTAGTAGCAATAGTTGTAACTGTAGTAGTAGTAGTAGTCAAAATAATAATAATAATAATTATAATAATGAAACAAAACATAATCATATGATAATTAACATATGTTATTAGTTATAAAATTAAATTACTTACTCTCTTTACTAGTACTAGTAAGTTTAAAGACGAGGTTTTACCATTCAAATAAGGAATGGTTGATAACGAGTGTTGATATAAGTTGTTGATAATATTAATAATTAGTTCTGCCTAGTCTTGCTTATTAGTCTATTGTACACACAGATGAATGCGTCCTCGGTTCAAAATCACGTTTTCAGTCCTATAAACTATTTTCTTTTTTTTTCTTTTTTTAAAGACATAAATGAACGCATTCTCGGTTCACACTCTCGTGTCACACAAAAGCTCTGTGCGTGAACAACGTGGGCTCATACACCTGTCAGTGGGTCACTGGTTTTACGGGGAATGGAATTACATTGTTTTTCTTTTCTTTTTGTTGTTCTTGTTTTTCTCTTGTTTTTCTTTTCTTTTTGTTGTTCTTGTTTTTCTCTTGTTTTTCTTTTTCTTCTTCGTCTGCTTCTTCTTCTTCTTCTTTGCAGATGTAATTTCTGTATTCATTCTAGAAACAGTAACATGCAAAGACATCAGACGAGAATCTGGAGAACATAAGATATCTGCTTATATTTACCCGTATAATAATATATTGTATTAATAATTACTTCTCTAACTGAATACGATATAACAAAAGAAAAACTTGATATATGAAGAACATGACTGTTTCAGATGTTGACGAATGCAAATCCGGTTCCCACCACTGTCATCCTAAAGCCGTCTGTACAAACTCAGTTGGATCGTACATCTGCGCATGTCAGACTAATTACAAAGGAGATGGTTTCAACTGTCAGCTCATTGGTCAGTTTTTGCTGGATATACTAATATACATGTTTGGTGTGTTATACATATACATATACTGTATACACACAGCTAACGAACGCCGTGTTGCAGTATATCAGCATAACTATATGGTTTACGATTGTTTATATATATTAAGTGTACACAGTTGCAGTTATAATTATATAATGTAAGTTTGTTACATTATATATAACTACATTTCAATGTACATAGTTTATGCAAACTGTGTTTCATTATATCAGTATAATTATACAGTTTCATTTTTTTTTTTTTTTTTTTTTTTAATATTGTTATTATATATTAAGTATACAGAGTTACAGTACGTCTATGATTATATAATGTAATTTTGTTACACTGTATATTATTATATTTCATTGTACATAGTTTACGCAAGCTGTGTTGCAGTATATCAGTATATTTATGTAGTTTAAAATTAGTTATATTACAGTAAGTACGTACACTGGTACGAACAGACACACACATCTGAACTGTCATCATCTTCATACAGAGTGATCGCTCCCTTTTTTTTTTTTTGTTAACAAATATACCTTTAATTTAAATGTTAATTACATAACTAATATCAGAAAAATAACTTACAGATAAATTACAGGTGTACAGCGTTGTATGTATTGCATTCTGTATTAAAACTGTGTGATTATTAATCTTCATTTTTATTTTCTTTCTTTATTTATTTATTCATCTTTCTATACATCTGTCTACCTATTTTCTCTCTATATATCTATGAATCTCTATATCCAGAAATATTTTGTCAGATATCTGTTTCTCTTTCTCCTTATTTATTTATTTATTTATTTATTTATTTATTTATCTATCCGTCTATCTGTTTCTTTGCAGGTTTTTTTTTTTTTTGTTTGTTTGTTGTTGTTGTTGGTTTTTTTGTTGTTGTTTTTTGCTTTGTTTTTGTTTGGGTTTTTTGATTATTTCGGTTTTATGTCGTTCTTCTATTTACTGTTACATATTAATTTCTGATATTTTGTTATAATTTTAGTTTTTGTTATTGCTGTACGTTTTGCTGTGCGTTGTTTGTGTGTTAAAGTTTATGTTTATTTTCAGACAGAGATCAGTGCAGTGACGGGACACACACGTGCAGTGTTAATGCAAACTGCACTAAAACACCTGAGTCGTACACCTGTACCTGTCGGCAGGGATACTCTGGTGACGGACACACCTGTACAGGTAACACTGATTAACAGTTTCTGTATCGATCGTTCACTTATTTAACATAACTAATTTACTTCACATACGATATACAGAAAAAATACGGTAGTAATTTATAACAGTTTGTTATATCAAAACTAACTAATTCTATTTCCCAGCTGGACATTTTACAACAACAATTCACAACGTTAGTGTGTCTCTGTCCCTGTATCTTTCTGTGTACCTATCTCTATAGTTTTGTGTGCTTGTCTGCACTGATGTAGTAGTTCACGTCGTTAACAACAGCAACAACAAAAACAAAACAACAGTGATATGATCTGCTGCAGACGCATTGCAGAAGTGTTGCTGTATCTCACAGAGGCCTCACATCAATAAAATATTAATCAAATTGTAAATGAAATGCATTTTGAGAAAAGAAATCTTGTATACGTACAAACTTACACATGAAAAGAAACATTAAATCGGTACAGATATTCGTACAAAAACAAACATTTAACTGTAATGAAACAGTCCATGTTGCTTTGTGTATCCAAAGACACAAAATAAAGTATACATACGTGTCCAAATCCATTAACAGAACAAAAAGTTTAAATTAAAATATAACAAAGTTTACATATCCAAATCAGCTAACACAAAATAAAATATAGGTATCAAAATCCACCAGCACAAAAACAGTGCAGCTAACAAAATCATTAACACAGTCTATATGTCTCAATATCCATTAACACACAGTATACTTATCCAAATACTTTAAAAATAATAAATTACACATATCCACTGATACGGTGTTTACCTGTACACGTTTTGCCGTCACCTGTAAAACCAGTCTTACATTTACACGTGTATGAGCCATCTGTGTCTGTACACACTGCGTTAGCATCACACGTAAACGTCTTCTCGAAACACTCGTTAATATCTGCCAATACACGATAAAAACCTATTTTATCTTATAGTCAGAAATAGCACAGAACTGTAGTACGTGTCTGCATGTATTTATATTCTAAAACTGAAAAAATGAACGATTGAATGAATGAATGTATAAAAAAATAAATAATCAAATAAATAAATAGATAGATAGATAGATAGAGAGATATAGATAAATACATAAAAGTAAAAAGTAAAAAGAGTAAAATAAAACAATTCTATAAAATATCTATCACCACAATTACTACTACTACTACTAATATTAACTACCACTGCTGCTGCTACTAGTACTACAACTACTAGAAATAATAAATGCACTTACTTATGCATAAACTGCCATTACTTCTGTAACCATGGTTACACAGGCACGTGTATTTCCCTTCTGTGTTGTTACACATAGAATGAAGAGGACAGGAAGACTTATTTAGTAGACATTCGTCAATATCTGAAATAAATAAATAAATAAGTAAGTTAATTAATTAATTCATTCATTCATTCATTAATTAATTAATCCATCCACGTGTTGTTAATTAATACCTGTGTAGGTTTTACTAACATAACATGTTTATTAATTACCTATGCAGTTTGTACTAACGTCTGGTATGGATTACCTGGGTAGGTTTTACTAATAAGACAGGTACTGTCAACTACCTGCGTATGTTTTAGTAATATACAGGTGTGGTAATTATGTGTGCGTGCGTGGTTTCCTAATATACAGGTGTGGTAATTATGTGTGTGTGTGGTTTCCTAATATACAGGTGTGGTAATTATGTGTGTGTGTGGTTTCCTAATATACAGGTGTGGTAATTATGTGTGCGTGCGTGGTTTCCTAATATACAGGTGTGGTAATTATGTGTGTGTGTGGTTTCCTAATATACAGGTGTGGTAATTATGTGTGTGTGTGGTTTCCTAATATACAGGTGTGGTAATTATGTGTGCGTGGTTTCCTAATATACAGGTGTGGTAATTATGTGTGCGTGCGTGGTTTCCTAATATACAGGTGTGGTAATTATGTGTGTGTGTGGTTTCCTAATATACAGGTGTGGTAATTATGACCATTTCCACTCACGCACACATAACTTTTTGTTCTGTTAATGGATTTGGACACGTATGTATACTTTATTTTGTGTCTTTGGATACACAAAGCAACATGGACTGTTTCATTACAGTTAAATGTTTGTTTTTGTACGAATATCTGTACCGATTTAATGTTTCTTTTCATGTGTAAGTTTGTACGTATACAAGATTTCTTTTCTCAAAATGCATTTCATTTACAATTTGATTAATATTTTATTGATGTGAGGCCTCTGTGAGATACAGCAACACTTCTGCAATGCGTCTGCAGCAGATCATATCACTGTTGTTTTGTTTTTGTTGTTGCTGTTGTTAACGACGTGAACTACTACATCAGTGCAGACAAGCACACAAAACTATAGAGATAGGTACACAGAAAGATACAGGGACAGAGACACACTAACGGATTCAGCTGTACAGACACACAAACAGATAGAGATAGACAGACAGAAATACGTACAAACAATCAAACACATACACAAAATAGAAAGATAAACATAAAAAGTCTGACAGACACACACACATACACGTATATATAAAAGAGAGACAAGCAGATAGTGTGATAAACAGATATGACACACTGGTACAGAAAGAATAAGATACATACACTGAGACAGACAAACAGATAGACAGACAGACACAGTAGACAGACATAGATGGATAGACAGACATTCAGAGGGACAGTCAGTCAGACGCACAGACAAACAGACAGAAGAGATAGATAAACACGTTAACAGAAAAGCAGGCAAACAGACAAACAGTTAGACAGTCAGAGAGAGACAGAGAAACAGACTGACAGATAAACAGTAAACAGATAGGTAAGCTAAAAGATATGTTTATCCATACAGATAACGGTAAAACATACACAGATACATTAAAAATATATCTGTACATCCAGATTCAAGCGAACGATAGCATGGATGATAGTATATTCGTATTAACATTTATTTCTTCTCTCTGCAGACATCAACGAGTGTTTGTTGGGCTCACACGCCTGTGATAAAAACGCTGAATGCAACAACACTGTGGGATCATACTCGTGTTCATGTAAGCCTGGCTTTGTTGGAACGGGATTTCACTGCACAGGTATGTTCGAATTTGATGATACGTTTGTATAAATAACACAAAAAGAATCAAAATTATTTTCAGGTCGGATATCCCAAAACTGATAAAGTCACATTATTTAAACATTTTAGTATATTATTATTATTATTATTATTATTATTATTATTATTATTATTATTATTATTATTATTATTATTATTATTATTATTTTTATCATCATCATCATCATCATCATCATCATCATTATCATTATTATTATTATTGGTGATTTTGTTATTACAGCTTATACTACTACTACTACTACTATTATTGTTATTGTTATCAACATCATCATTATATTTATTACTACTACTATGTTTCAAACTAGACGTAGATGAATGTAAGGAGGGAACATACAAGTGTCACGTGAACGCAGTCTGTGTCAATCAGCCAGGTACATATATGTGCACGTGTAAAGCAGGATACACTGAAATGGTCATACCTGTACAGGTAAATTATTAAATTAAATGAACACCTGACTGGGCGTTTAATTATTATCACTTAAAAGTAAATAATATTATTTTTTTATCTTCGTATCAGTGGATATGTGTAATTTATTATTTTTAAAGTATTTGGATAAGTATACTGTGTGTTAATGGATATTGAGACATATAGACTGTGTTAATGATTTTGTTAGCTGCACTGTTTTTGTGCTGGTGGATTTTGATACCTATATTTTATTTTGTGTTAGCTGATTTGGATATGTAAACTTTGTTATATTTTAATTTAAACTTTTTGTTCTGTTAATGGATTTGGACACGTATGTATACTTTATTTTGTGTCTTTGGATACACAAAGCAACATGGACTGTTTCATTACAGTTAAATGTTTGTTTTTGTACGAATATCTGTACCGATTTAATGTTTCTTTTCATGTGTAAGTTTGTACGTATACAAGATTTCTTTTTCTCAAAATGCATTTCATTTACAATTTGATTAATATTTTATTGATGTGAGGCCTCTGTGAGATACAGCAACACTTCTGCAATGCGTCTGCAGCAGATCATATCACTGTTGTTTTGTTTTGTTGTTGCTGTTGTTAACGACGTGAACTACTACATCAGTGCAGACAAGCACACAAAACTATAGAGATAGGTACACAGAAAGATACAGGGACAGAGACACACTAACGGATTCAGCTGTACAGACACACAAACAGATAGAGATAGACAGACAGAAATACGTACAAACAATCAAACACATACACAAAATAGAAAGATAAACATAAAAAGTCTGACAGACACACACACATACACGTATATATAAAAAGAGAGACAAGCAGATAGTGTGATAAACAGATATGACACACTGGTACAGAAAGAATAAGATACATACACTGAGACAGACAAACAGATAGACAGACAGACACAGTAGACAGACATAGATGGATAGACAGACATTCAGAGGGACAGTCAGTCAGACGCACAGACAAACAGACAGAAGAGATAGATAAACACGTTAACAGAAAAGCAGGCAAACAGACAAACAGTTAGACAGTCAGAGAGAGACAGAGAAACAGACTGACAGATAAACAGTAAACAGATAGGTAAGCTAAAAAGATATGTTTATCCATACAGATAACGGTAAAAACATACACAGATACATTAAAAATATATCTGTACATCCAGATTCAAGCGAACGATAGCATGGATGATAGTATATTCGTATTAACATTTATTTCTTCTCTCTGCAGACATCAACGAGTGTTTGTTGGGCTCACACGCCTGTGATAAAAACGCTGAATGCAACAACACTGTGGGATCATACTCGTGTTCATGTAAGCCTGGCTTTGTTGGAACGGGATTTCACTGCAGGTATGTTCGAATTTGATGATACGTTTGTATAAATAACACAAAAAAGAATCAAAATTATTTTCAGGTCGGATATCCCAAAACTGATAAAGTCACATTATTTAAACATTTATATTATTATTATTATTATTATTATTATTATTATTATTATTATTATTATTATTATTATTATTATTATTATTATTATTATTTTTATCATCATCATCATCATCATCATCATCATCATTATCATTATTATTATTATTGGTGATTTTGTTATTACAGCTTATACTACTACTACTACTACTATTATTGTTATTGTTATCAACATCATCATTATATTTATTACTACTACTATGTTTCAAACTAGACGTAGATGAATGTAAGGAGGGAACATACAAGTGTCACGTGAACGCAGTCTGTGTCAATCAGCCAGGTACATATATGTGCACGTGTAAAGCAGGATACACTGGAAATGGTCATACCTGTACAGGTAAATTATTAAATTAAATGAACACCTGACTGGGCGTTTAATTATTATCACTTAAAAGTAAATAATATTATTTTTTTTATCTTCGTATCAGTGGATATGTGTAATTTATTATTTTTAAAGTATTTGGATAAGTATACTGTGTGTTAATGGATATTGAGACATATAGACTGTGTTAATGATTTTGTTAGCTGCACTGTTTTTTGTGCTGGTGGATTTTGATACCTATATTTTATTTTGTGTTAGCTGATTTGGATATGTAAACTTTGTTATATTTTAATTTAAACTTTTGTTCTGTTAATGGATTTGGACACGTATGTATACTTTATTTTGTGTCTTTGGATACACAAAGCAACATGGACTGTTTCATTACAGTTAAATGTTTGTTTTTTGTACGAATATCTGTACCGATTTAATGTTTCTTTTCATGTGTAAGTTTGTACGTATACAAGATTTCTTTTCTCAAAATGCATTTCATTTACAATTTGATTAATATTTTATTGATGTGAGGCCTCTGTGAGATATCAGCAACACTTCTGCAATGCGTCTGCAGCAGATCATATCACTGTTGTTTTGTTTTTTTGTTGTTGCTGTTGTTAACGACGTGAACTACTACATCAGTGCAGACAAGCACACAAAACTATAGAGATAGGTACACAGAAAGATACAGGGACAGAGACACACTAACGGATTCAGCTGTACAGACACACAAACAGATAGAGATAGACAGACAGAAATACGTACAAACAATCAAACACATACACAAAATAGAAAGATAAACATAAAAAGTCTGACAGACACACACACATACACGTATATATAAAAAGAGAGACAAGCAGATAGTGTGATAAACAGATATGACACACTGGTACAGAAAGAATAAGATACATACACTGAGACAGACAAACAGATAGACAGACAGACACAGTAGACAGACATAGATGGATAGACAGACATTCAGAGGGACAGTCAGTCAGACGCACAGACAAACAGACAGAAGAGATAGATAAACACGTTAACAGAAAAGCAGGCAAACAGACAAACAGTTAGACAGTCAGAGAGAGACAGAGAAACAGACTGACAGATAAACAGTAAACAGATAGGTAAGCTAAAAGATATGTTTATCCATACAGATAACGGTAAAAAACATACACAGATACATTAAAAATATATCTGTACATCCAGATTCAAGCGAACGATAGCATGGATGATAGTATATTCGTATTAACATTTATTTCTTCTCTCTGCAGACATCAACGAGTGTTTGTTGGGCTCACACGCCTGTGATAAAAACGCTGAATGCAACAACACTGTGGGATCATACTCGTGTTCATGTAAGCCTGGCTTTGTTGGAACGGGATTTCACTGCACAGGTATGTTCGAATTTGATGATACGTTTGTATAAATAACACAAAAAAGAATCAAAATTATTTTCAGGTCGGATATCCCAAAACTGATAAAGTCACATTATTTAAACATTTATAGTATATTATTATTATTATTATTATTATTATTATTATTATTATTATTATTATTATTATTATTATTATTATTATTTTTTATCATCATCATCATCATCATCATCATCATCATTATCATTATTATTATTATTGGTGATTTTGTTATTACAGCTTATACTACTACTACTACTACTATTATTGTTATTGTTATCAACATCATCATTATATTTATTACTACTACTATGTTTCAAACTAGACGTAGATGAATGTAAGGAGGGAACATACAAGTGTCACGTGAACGCAGTCTGTGTCAATCAGCCAGGTACATATATGTGCACGTGTAAAGCAGGATACACTGGAAATGGTCATACCTGTACAGGTAAATTATTAAATTAAATGAACACCTGACTGGGCGTTTAATTATTATCACTTAAAAGTAAATAATATTATTTTTTTTTATCTTCGTATCAGTGGATATGTGTAATTTATTATTTTTAAAGTATTTGGATAAGTATACTGTGTGTTAATGGATATTGAGACATATAGACTGTGTTAATGATTTTGTTAGCTGCACTGTTTTTGTGCTGGTGGATTTTGATACCTATATTTTATTTTGTGTTAGCTGATTTGGATATGTAAACTTTGTTATATTTTAATTTAAACTTTTTGTTCTGTTAATGGATTTGGACACGTATGTATACTTTATTTTGTGTCTTTGGATACACAAAGCAACATGGACTGTTTCATTACAGTTAAATGTTTGTTTTTGTACGAATATCTGTACCGATTTAATGTTTCTTTTCATGTGTAAGTTTGTACGTATACAAGATTTCTTTTCTCAAAATGCATTTCATTTACAATTTGATTAATATTTTATTGATGTGAGGCCTCTGTGAGATACAGCAACACTTCTGCAATGCGTCTGCAGCAGATCATATCACTGTTGTTTTGTTTTTGTTGTTGCTGTTGTTAACGACGTGAACTACTACATCAGTGCAGACAAGCACACAAAACTATAGAGATAGGTACACAGAAAGATACAGGGACAGAGACACACTAACGGATTCAGCTGTACAGACACACAAACAGATAGAGATAGACAGACAGAAATACGTACAAACAATCAAACACATACACAAAATAGAAAGATAAACATAAAAAGTCTGACAGACACACACACATACACGTATATATAAAAAGAGAGACA
The DNA here is from genome assembly GCA_012295275.1 of Chrysomallon squamiferum. Lineage (NCBI taxonomy): Eukaryota > Metazoa > Mollusca > Gastropoda > Neomphalida > Peltospiridae > Chrysomallon > Chrysomallon squamiferum. The sequence goes on from CM022665.1 coordinate 20,187,421, forward strand.
AGCAGATAGTGTGATAAACAGATATGACACACTGGTACAGAAAGAATAAGATACATACACTGAGACAGACAAACAGATAGACAGACAGACACAGTAGACAGACATAGATGGATAGACAGACATTCAGAGGGACAGTCAGTCAGACGCACAGACAAACAGACAGAAGAGATAGATAAACACGTTAACAGAAAAGCAGGCAAACAGACAAACAGTTAGACAGTCAGAGAGAGACAGAGAAACAGACTGACAGATAAACAGTAAACAGATAGGTAAGCTAAAAGATATGTTTATCCATACAGATAACGGTAAAAACATACACAGATACATTAAAAATATATCTGTACATCCAGATTCAAGCGAACGATAGCATGGATGATAGTATATTCGTATTAACATTTATTTCTTCTCTCTGCAGACATCAACGAGTGTTTGTTGGGCTCACACGCCTGTGATAAAACGCTGAATGCAACAACACTGTGGGATCATACTCGTGTTCATGTAAGCCTGGCTTTGTTGGAACGGGATTTCACTGCACAGGTATGTTCGAATTTGATGATACGTTTGTATAAATAACACAAAAAAGAATCAAAATTATTTTCAGGTCGGATATCCCAAAACTGATAAAGTCACATTATTTAAACATTTATAGTATATTATTATTATTATTATTATTATTATTATTATTATTATTATTATTATTATTATTATTATTATTATTATTTTATCATCATCATCATCATCATCATCATCATCATTATCATTATTATTATTATTGGTGATTTTGTTATTACAGCTTATACTACTACTACTACTACTATTATTGTTATTGTTATCAACATCATCATTATATTTATTACTACTACTATGTTTCAAACTAGACGTAGATGAATGTAAGGAGGGAACATACAAGTGTCACGTGAACGCAGTCTGTGTCAATCAGCCAGGTACATATATGTGCACGTGTAAAGCAGGATACACTGGAAATGGTCATACCTGTACAGGTAAATTATTAAATTAAATGAACACCTGACTGGGCGTTTAATTATTATCACTTAAAAGTAAATAATATTATTTTTTTATCTTCGTATCAGTGGATATGTGTAATTTATTATTTTTAAAGTATTTGGATAAGTATACTGTGTGTTAATGGATATTGAGACATATAGACTGTGTTAATGATTTTGTTAGCTGCACTGTTTTTGTGCTGGTGGATTTTGATACCTATATTTTATTTTGTGTTAGCTGATTTGGATATGTAAACTTTGTTATATTTTAATTTAAACTTTTTTGTTCTGTTAATGGATTTGGACACGTATGTATACTTTATTTTGTGTCTTTGGATACACAAAGCAACATGGACTGTTTCATTACAGTTAAATGTTTGTTTTTGTACGAATATCTGTACCGATTTAATGTTTCTTTTCATGTGTAAGTTTGTACGTATACAAGATTTCTTTTCTCAAAATGCATTTCATTTACAATTTGATTAATATTTTATTGATGTGAGGCCTCTGTGAGATACAGCAACACTTCTGCAATGCGTCTGCAGCAGATCATATCACTGTTGTTTTGTTTTTTTGTTGTTGCTGTTGTTAACGACGTGAACTACTACATCAGTGCAGACAAGCACACAAAACTATAGAGATAGGTACACAGAAAGATACAGGGACAGAGACACACTAACGGATTCAGCTGTACAGACACACAAACAGATAGAGATAGACAGACAGAAATACGTACAAACAATCAAACACATACACAAAATAGAAAGATAAACATAAAAAGTCTGACAGACACACACACATACACGTATATATAAAAAGAGAGACAAGCAGATAGTGTGATAAACAGATATGACACACTGGTACAGAAAGAATAAGATACATACACTGAGACAGACAAACAGATAGACAGACAGACACAGTAGACAGACATAGATGGATAGACAGACATTCAGAGGGACAGTCAGTCAGACGCACAGACAAACAGACAGAAGAGATAGATAAACACGTTAACAGAAAAGCAGGCAAACAGACAAACAGTTAGACAGTCAGAGAGAGACAGAGAAACAGACTGACAGATAAACAGTAAACAGATAGGTAAGCTAAAAGATATGTTTATCCATACAGATAACGGTAAAAACATACACAGATACATTAAAAAAATATATCTGTACATCCAGATTCAAGCGAACGATAGCATGGATGATAGTATATTCGTATTAACATTTATTTCTTCTCTCTGCAGACATCAACGAGTGTTTGTTGGGCTCACACGCCTGTGATAAAAACGCTGAATGCAACAACACTGTGGGATCATACTCGTGTTCATGTAAGCCTGGCTTTGTTGGAACGGGATTTCACTGCACAGGTATGTTCGAATTTGATGATACGTTTGTATAAATAACACAAAAAAGAATCAAAATTATTTTCAGGTCGGATATCCCAAAACTGATAAAGTCACATTATTTAAACATTTATAGTATATTATTATTATTATTATTATTATTATTATTATTATTATTATTATTATTATTATTATTATTATTATTATTATTATTATTTTTATCATCATCATCATCATCATCATCATCATCATTATCATTATTATTATTATTGGTGATTTTGTTATTACAGCTTATACTACTACTACTACTACTATTATTGTTATTGTTATCAACATCATCATTATATTTATTACTACTACTATGTTTCAAACTAGACGTAGATGAATGTAAGGAGGGAACATACAAGTGTCACGTGAACGCAGTCTGTGTCAATCAGCCAGGTACATATATGTGCACGTGTAAAGCAGGATACACTGGAAATGGTCATACCTGTACAGGTAAATTATTAAATTAAATGAACACCTGACTGGGCGTTTAATTATTATCACTTAAAAGTAAATAATATTATTTTTTTATCTTCGTATCAGTGGATATGTGTAATTTATTATTTTTAAAGTATTTGGATAAGTATACTGTGTGTTAATGGATATTGAGACATATAGACTGTGTTAATGATTTTGTTAGCTGCACTGTTTTTGTGCTGGTGGATTTTGATACCTATATTTTATTTTGTGTTAGCTGATTTGGATATGTAAACTTTGTTATATTTTAATTTAAACTTTTTGTTCTGTTAATGGATTTGGACACGTATGTATACTTTATTTTGTGTCTTTGGATACACAAAGCAACATGGACTGTTTCATTACAGTTAAATGTTTGTTTTTGTACGAATATCTGTACCGATTTAATGTTTCTTTTCATGTGTAAGTTTGTACGTATACAAGATTTCTTTTCTCAAAATGCATTTCATTTACAATTTGATTAATATTTTATTGATGTGAGGCCTCTGTGAGATACAGCAACACTTCTGCAATGCGTCTGCAGCAGATCATATCACTGTTGTTTTGTTTTTGTTGTTGCTGTTGTTAACGACGTGAACTACTACATCAGTGCAGACAAGCACACAAAACTATAGAGATAGGTACACAGAAAGATACAGGGACAGAGACACACTAACGGATTCAGCTGTACAGACACACAAACAGATAGAGATAGACAGACAGAAATACGTACAAACAATCAAACACATACACAAAATAGAAAGATAAACATAAAAAGTCTGACAGACACACACACATACACGTATATATAAAAAGAGAGACAAGCAGATAGTGTGATAAACAGATATGACACACTGGTACAGAAAGAATAAGATACATACACTGAGACAGACAAACAGATAGACAGACAGACACAGTAGACAGACATAGATGGATAGACAGACATTCAGAGGGACAGTCAGTCAGACGCACAGACAAACAGACAGAAGAGATAGATAAACACGTTAACAGAAAAGCAGGCAAACAGACAAACAGTTAGACAGTCAGAGAGAGACAGAGAAACAGACTGACAGATAAACAGTAAACAGATAGGTAAGCTAAAAGATATGTTTATCCATACAGATAACGGTAAAAACATACACAGATACATTAAAAATATATCTGTACATCCAGATTCAAGCGAACGATAGCATGGATGATAGTATATTCGTATTAACATTTATTTCTTCTCTCTGCAGACATCAACGAGTGTTTGTTGGGCTCACACGCCTGTGATAAAAACGCTGAATGCAACAACACTGTGGGATCATACTCGTGTTCATGTAAGCCTGGCTTTGTTGGAACGGGATTTCACTGCACAGGTATGTTCGAATTTGATGATACGTTTGTATAAATAACACAAAAAAGAATCAAAATTATTTTCAGGTCGGATATCCCAAAACTGATAAAGTCACATTATTTAAACATTTATAGTAGTATATTATTATTATTATTATTATTATTATTATTATTATTATTATTATTATTATTATTATTATTTCATCATCATCATCATCATCATCATCATCATCATCATTATCATTATTATTATTATTGGTGATTTTGTTATTACAGCTTATACTACTACTACTACTACTATTATTGTTATTGTTATCAACATCATCATTATATTTATTACTACTACTATGTTTCAAACTAGACGTAGATGAATGTAAGGAGGGAACATACAAGTGTCACGTGAACGCAGTCTGTGTCAATCAGCCAGGTACATATATGTGCACGTGTAAAGCAGGATACACTGGAAATGGTCATACCTGTACAGGTAAATTATTAAATTAAATGAACACCTGACTGGGCGTTTAATTATTATCACTTAAAAGTAAATAATATTATTTTTTATCTTCGTATCAGTGGATATGTGTAATTTATTATTTTTAAAGTATTTGGATAAGTATACTGTGTGTTAATGGATATTGAGACATATAGACTGTGTTAATGATTTTGTTAGCTGCACTGTTTTTGTGCTGGTGGATTTTGATACCTATATTTTATTTTGTGTTAGCTGATTTGGATATGTAAACTTTGTTATATTTTAATTTAAACTTTTTGTTCTGTTAATGGATTTGGACACGTATGTATACTTTATTTTGTGTCTTTGGATACACAAAGCAACATGGACTGTTTCATTACAGTTAAATGTTTGTTTTTGTACGAATATCTGTACCGATTTAATGTTTCTTTTCATGTGTAAGTTTGTACGTATACAAGATTTCTTTTCTCAAAATGCATTTCATTTACAATTTGATTAATATTTTTTATTGATGTGAGGCCTCTGTGAGATACAGCAACACTTCTGCAATGCGTCTGCAGCAGATCATATCACTGTTGTTTTGTTTTTGTTGTTGCTGTTGTTAACGACGTGAACTACTACATCAGTGCAGACAAGCACACAAAACTATAGAGATAGGTACACAGAAAGATACAGGGACAGAGACACACTAACGGATTCAGCTGTACAGACACACAAACAGATAGAGATAGACAGACAGAAATACGTACAAACAATCAAACACATACACAAAATAGAAAGATAAACATAAAAAGTCTGACAGACACACACACATACACGTATATATAAAAAGAGAGACAAGCAGATAGTGTGATAAACAGATATGACACACTGGTACAGAAAGAATAAGATACATACACTGAGACAGACAAACAGATAGACAGACAGACACAGTAGACAGACATAGATGGATAGACAGACATTCAGAGGGACAGTCAGTCAGACGCACAGACAAACAGACAGAAGAGATAGATAAACACGTTAACAGAAAAGCAGGCAAACAGACAAACAGTTAGACAGTCAGAGAGAGACAGAGAAACAGACTGACAGATAAACAGTAAACAGATAGGTAAGCTAAAAGATATGTTTATCCATACAGATAACGGTAAAAACATACACAGATACATTAAAAATATATCTGTACATCCAGATTCAAGCGAACGATAGCATGGATGATAGTATATTCGTATTAACATTTATTTCTTCTCTCTGCAGACATCAACGAGTGTTTGTTGGGCTCACACGCCTGTGATAAAAACGCTGAATGCAACAACACTGTGGGATCATACTCGTGTTCATGTAAGCCTGGCTTTGTTGGAACGGGATTTCACTGCACAGGTATGTTCGAATTTGATGATACGTTTGTATAAATAACACAAAAAAGAATCAAAATTATTTTCAGGTCGGATATCCCAAAACTGATAAAGTCACATTATTTAAACATTTATAGTATATTATTATTATTATTATTATTATTATTATTATTATTATTATTATTATTATTATTATCATTTCATCATCATCATCATCATCATCATCATCATCATCATTATCATGATTATTATTATTATTGGTGATTTTGTTATTACAGCTTATACTACTACTACTACTACTATTATTGTTATTGTTATCAACATCATCATTATATTTATTACTACTACTATGTTTCAAACTAGACGTAGATGAATGTAAGGAGGGAACATACAAGTGTCACGTGAACGCAGCCTGTGTCAATGAACCAGGTACATACAGACAGAAATACGTACAAACAATCAAACACATACACAAAATAGAAAGATAAACATAAAAAGTCTGACAGACACACACACATACACGTATATATAAAAAGAGAGACAAGCAGATAGTGTGATAAACAGATATGACACACTGGTACAGAAAGAATAAGATACATACACTGAGACAGACAAACAGATAGACAGACAGACACAGTAGACAGACATAGATGGATAGACAGACATTCAGAGGGACAGTCAGTCAGACGCACAGACAAACAGACAGAAGAGATAGATAAACACGTTAACAGAAAAGCAGGCAAACAGACAAACAGTTAGACAGTCAGAGAGAGACAGAGAAACAGACTGACAGATAAACAGTAAACAGATAGGTAAGCTAAAAGATATGTTTATCCATACAGATAACGGTAAAAACATACACAGATACATTAAAAATATATCTGTACATCCAGATTCAAGCGAACGATAGCATGGATGATAGTATATTCGTATTAACATTTATTTCTTCTCTCTGCAGACATCAACGAGTGTTTGTTGGGCTCACACGCCTGTGATAAAAACGCTGAATGCAACAACACTGTGGGATCATACTCGTGTTCATGTAAGCCTGGCTTTGTTGGAACGGGATTTCACTGCACAGGTATGTTCGAATTTGATGATACGTTTGTATAAATAACACAAAAAAGAATCAAAATTATTTTCAGGTCGGATATCCCAAAACTGATAAAGTCACATTATTTAAACATTTATAGTATATTATTATTATTATTATTATTATTATTATTATTATTATTATTATTATTATTATTATTTTTATCATCATCATCATCATCATCATCATCATCATTATCATTATTATTATTATTGGTGATTTTGTTATTACAGCTTATACTACTACTACTACTACTATTATTGTTATTGTTATCAACATCATCATTATATTTATTACTACTACTATGTTTCAAACTAGACGTAGATGAATGTAAGGAGGGAACATACAAGTGTCACGTGAACGCAGTCTGTGTCAATCAGCCAGGTACATATATGTGCACGTGTAAAGCAGGATACACTGGAAATGGTCATACCTGTACAGGTAAATTATTAAATTAAATGAACACCTGACTGGGCGTTTAATTATTATCACTTAAAAGTAAATAATATTATTTTTTTTATCTTCGTATCAGTGGATATGTGTAATTTATTATTTTTAAAGTATTTGGATAAGTATACTGTGTGTTAATGGATATTGAGACATATAGACTGTGTTAATGATTTTGTTAGCTGCACTGTTTTTTGTGCTGGTGGATTTTGATACCTATATTTTATTTTGTGTTAGCTGATTTGGATATGTAAACTTTGTTATATTTTAATTTAAACTTTTTGTTCTGTTAATGGATTTGGCACGTATGTATACTTTATTTTGTGTCTTTGGATACACAAAGCAACATGGACTGTTTCATTACAGTTAAATGTTGTTTTTTTGTACGAATATCTGTACCGATTTAATGTTTTTTTTCATGTGTAAGTTTGTACGTATACAAGATTTCTTTTCTCAAAATGCATTTCATTTACAATTTGATTAATATTTTATTGATGTGAGGCCTCTGTGAGATACAGCAACACTTCTGCAATGCGTCTGCAGCAGATCATATCACTGTTGTTTTGTTTTTGTTGTTGCTGTTGTTAACGACGTGAACTACTACATCAGTGCAGACAAGCACACAAAACTATAGAGATAGGTACACAGAAAGATACAGGGACAGAGACACACTAACGGATTCAGCTGTACAGACACACAAACAGATAGAGATAGACAGACAGAAATACGTACAAACAATCAAACACATACACAAAATAGAAAGATAAACATAAAAAGTCTGACAGACACACACACATACACGTATATATATAAAAAGAGAGACAAGCAGATAGTGTGATAAACAGATATGACACACTGGTACAGAAAGAATAAGATACATACACTGAGACAGACAAACAGATAGACAGACAGACACAGTAGACAGACATAGATGGATAGACAGACATTCAGAGGGACAGTCAGTCAGACGCACAGACAAACAGACAGAAGAGATAGATAAACACGTTAACAGAAAAGCAGGCAAACAGACAAACAGTTAGACAGTCAGAGAGAGACAGAGAAACAGACTGACAGATAAACAGTAAACAGATAGGTAAGCTAAAAGATATGTTTATCCATACAGATAACGGTAAAAACATACACAGATACATTAAAAAATATATCTGTACATCCAGATTCAAGCGAACGATAGCATGGATGATAGTATATTCGTATTAACATTTATTTCTTCTCTCTGCAGACATCAACGAGTGTTTGTTGGGCTCACACGCCTGTGATAAAAACGCTGAATGCAACAACACTGTGGGATCATACTCGTGTTCATGTAAGCCTGGCTTTGTTGGAACGGGATTTCACTGCACAGGTATGTTCGAATTTGATGATACGTTTGTATAAATAACACAAAAAGAATCAAAATTATTTTCAGGTCGGATATCCCAAAACTGATAAAGTCACATTATTTAAACATTTATAGTATATTATTATTATTATTATTATTATTATTATTATTATTATTATTATTATTATTATTATTATTATTATTATTTTTATCATCATCATCATCATCATCATCATCATCATCATTATCATTATTATTATTATTGGTGATTTTGTTATTACAGCTTATACTACTACTACTACTACTATTATTGTTATTGTTATCAACATCATCATTATATTTATTACTACTACTATGTTTCAAACTAGACGTAGATGAATGTAAGGAGGGAACATACAAGTGTCACGTGAACGCAGTCTGTGTCAATCAGCCAGGTACATATATGTGCACGTGTAAAGCAGGATACACTGGAAATGGTCATACCTGTACAGGTAAATTAAATTATTAAATTAAATGAACACCTGACTGGGCGTTTAATTATTATCACTTAAAAGTAAATAATATTATTTTTTTATCTTCGTATCAGTGGATATGTGTAATTTATTATTTTTAAAGTATTTGGATAAGTATACTGTGTGTTAATGGATATTGAGACATATAGACTGTGTTAATGATTTTGTTAGCTGCACTGTTTTTGTGCTGGTGGATTTTGATACCTATATTTTATTTTGTGTTAGCTGATTTGGATATGTAAACTTTGTTATATTTTAATTTAAACTTTTTGTTCTGTTAATGGATTTGGACACGTATGTATACTTTATTTTGTGTCTTTGGATACACAAAGCAACATGGACTGTTTCATTACAGTTAAATGTTTGTTTTTGTACGAATATCTGTACCGATTTAATGTTTCTTTTCATGTGTAAGTTTGTACGTATACAAGATTTCTTTTCTCAAAATGCATTTCATTTACAATTTGATTAATATTTTATTGATGTGAGGCCTCTGTGAGATACAGCAACACTTCTGCAATGCGTCTGCAGCAGATCATATCACTGTTGTTTTGTTTTTGTTGTTGCTGTTGTTAACGACGTGAACTACTACATCAGTGCAGACAAGCACACAAAACTATAGAGATAGGTACACAGAAAGATACAGGGACAGAGACACACTAACGGATTCAGCTGTACAGACACACAAACAGATAGAGATAGACAGACAGAAATACGTACAAACAATCAAACACATACACAAAATAGAAAGATAAACATAAAAAGTCTGACAGACACACACACATACACGTATATATAAAAAGAGAGACAAGCAGATAGTGTGATAAACAGATATGACACACTGGTACAGAAAGAATAAGATACATACACTGAGACAGACAAACAGATAGACAGACAGACACAGTAGACAGACATAGATGGATAGACAGACATTCAGAGGGACAGTCAGTCAGACGCACAGACAAACAGACAGAAGAGATAGATAAACACGTTAACAGAAAAGCAGGCAAACAGACAAACAGTTAGACAGTCAGAGAGAGACAGAGAAACAGACTGACAGATAAACAGTAAACAGATAGGTAAGCTAAAAGATATGTTTATCCATACAGATAACGGTAAAAACATACACAGATACATTAAAAATATATCTGTACATCCAGATTCAAGCGAACGATAGCATGGATGATAGTATATTCGTATTAACATTTATTTCTTCTCTCTGCAGACATCAACGAGTGTTTGTTGGGCTCACACGCCTGTGATAAAAACGCTGAATGCAACAACACTGTGGGATCATACTCGTGTTCATGTAAGCCTGGCTTTGTTGGAACGGGATTTCACTGCACAGGTATGTTCGAATTTGATGATACGTTTGTATAAATAACACAAAAAAGAATCAAAATTATTTTCAGGTCGGATATCCCAAAACTGATAAAGTCACATTATTTAAACATTTATAGTATATTATTATTATTATTATTATTATTATTATTATTATTATTATTATTATTATTATTATTATTATTATTATTATTTATCATCATCATCATCATCATCATCATCATCATCATTATCATTATTATTATTATTGGTGATTTTGTTATTACAGCTTATACTACTACTACTACTACTATTATTGTTATTGTTATCAACATCATCATTATATTTATTACTACTACTATGTTTCAAACTAGACGTAGATGAATGTAAGGAGGGAACATACAAGTGTCACGTGAACGCAGTCTGTGTCAATCAGCCAGGTACATATATGTGCACGTGTAAAGCAGGATACACTGGAAATGGTCATACCTGTACAGGTAAATTATTAAATTAAATGAACACCTGACTGGGCGTTTAATTATTATCACTTAAAAGTAAATAATATTATTTTTTTATCTTCGTATCAGTGGATATGTGTAATTTATTATTTTTAAAGTATTTGGATAAGTATACTGTGTGTTAATGGATATTGAGACATATAGACTGTGTTAATGATTTTGTTAGCTGCACTGTTTTTGTGCTGGTGGATTTTGATACCTATATTTTATTTTGTGTTAGCTGATTTGGATATGTAAACTTTGTTATATTTTAATTTAAACTTTTGTTCTGTTAATGGATTTGGACACGTATGTATACTTTATTTTGTGTCTTTGGATACACAAAGCAACATGGACTGTTTCATTACAGTTAAATGTTTGTTTTTGTACGAATATCTGTACCGATTTAATGTTTCTTTTCATGTGTAAGTTTGTACGTATACAAGATTTCTTTTCTCAAAATGCATTTCATTTACAATTTGATTAATATTTTATTGATGTGAGGCCTCTGTGAGATACAGCAACACTTCTGCAATGCGTCTGCAGCAGATCATATCACTGTTGTTTTGTTTTGTTGTTGCTGTTGTTAACGACGTGAACTACTACATCAGTGCAGACAAGCACACAAAACTATAGAGATAGGTACACAGAAAGATACAGGGACAGAGACACACTAACGGATTCAGCTGTACAGACACACAAACAGATAGAGATAGACAGACAGAAATACGTACAAACAATCAAACACATACACAAAATAGAAAGATAAACATAAAAAGTCTGACAGACACACACACATACACGTATATATATAAAAAGAGAGACAAGCAGATAGTGTGATAAACAGATATGACACACTGGTACAGAAAGAATAAGATACATACACTGAGACAGACAAACAGATAGACAGACAGACACAGTAGACAGACATAGATGGATAGACAGACATTCAGAGGGACAGTCAGTCAGACGCACAGACAAACAGACAGAAGAGATAGATAAACACGTTAACAGAAAAGCAGGCAAACAGACAAACAGTTAGACAGTCAGAGAGAGACAGAGAAACAGACTGACAGATAAACAGTAAACAGATAGGTAAGCTAAAAGATATGTTTATCCATACAGATAACGGTAAAAACATACACAGATACATTAAAAATATATCTGTACATCCAGATTCAAGCGAACGATAGCATGGATGATAGTATATTCGTATTAACATTTATTTCTTCTCTCTGCAGACATCAACGAGTGTTTGTTGGGCTCACACGCCTGTGATAAAAACGCTGAATGCAACAACACTGTGGGATCATACTCGTGTTCATGTAAGCCTGGCTTTGTTGGAACGGGATTTCACTGCACAGGTATGTTCGAATTTGATGATACGTTTGTATAAATAACACAAAAAGAATCAAAATTATTTTCAGGTCGGATATCCCAAAACTGATAAAGTCACATTATTTAAACATTTATAGTATTATTATTATTATTATTATTATTATTATTATTATTATTATTATTATTATTATTATTATCATCATCATCATCATCATCATCATCATCATCATCATCATCATCATCATTATCATGATTATTATTATTATTGGTGATTTTGTTATTACAGCTTATACTACTACTACTACTACTATTATTGTTATTGTTATCAACATCATCATTATATTTATTACTACTACTATGTTTCAAACTAGACGTAGATGAATGTAAGGAGGGAACATACAAGTGTCACGTGAACGCAGCCTGTGTCAATGAACCAGGTACATACAGACAGAAATACGTACAAACAATCAAACACATACACAAAATAGAAAGATAAACATAAAAAGTCTGACAGACACACACACATACACGTATATATAAAAAGAGAGACAAGCAGATAGTGTGATAAACAGATATGACACACTGGTACAGAAAGAATAAGATACATACACTGAGACAGACAAACAGATAGACAGACAGACACAGTAGACAGACATAGATGGATAGACAGACATTCAGAGGGACAGTCAGTCAGACGCACAGACAAACAGACAGAAGAGATAGATAAACACGTTAACAGAAAAGCAGGCAAACAGACAAACAGTTAGACAGTCAGAGAGAGACAGAGAAACAGACTGACAGACAGATAAACAGTAAACAGATAGGTAAGCTAAAAGATATGTTTATCCATACAGATAACGGTAAAACATACACAGATACATTAAAAATATATCTGTACATCCAGATTCAAGCGAACGATAGCATGGATGATAGTATATTCGTATTAACATTTATTTCTTCTCTCTGCAGACATCAACGAGTGTTTGTTGGGCTCACACGCCTGTGATAAAAACGCTGAATGCAACAACACTGTGGGATCATACTCGTGTTCATGTAAGCCTGGCTTTGTTGGAACGGGATTTCACTGCATAGGTATGTTCGAATTTGATGATACGTTTGTATAAATAACACAAAAAAGAATCAAAATTATTTTCAGGTCGGATATCCCAAAACTGATAAAGTCACATTATTTAAACATTTATAGTATATTATTATTATTATTATTATTATTATTATTATTATTATTATTATTATTATTATCATCATCATCATCATCATCATCATCATCATCATTATCATGATTATTATTATTATTGGTGATTTTGTTATTACAGCTTATACTACTACTACTACTACTATTATTGTTATTGTTATCAACATCATCATTATATTTATTACTACTACTATGTTTCAAACTAGACGTAGATGAATGTAAGGAGGGAACATACAAGTGTCACGTGAACGCAGCCTGTGTCAATGAACCAGGTACATACAGACAGAAATACGTACAAACAATCAAACACATACACAAAATAGAAAGATAAACATAAAAAGTCTGACAGACACACACACATACACGTATATATAAAAGAGAGACAAGCAGATAGTGTGATAAACAGATATGACACACTGGTACAGAAAGAATAAGATACATACACTGAGACAGACAAACAGATAGACAGACAGACACAGTAGACAGACATAGATGGATAGACAGACATTCAGAGGGACAGTCAGTCAGACGCACAGACAAACAGACAGAAGAGATAGATAAACACGTTAACAGAAAAGCAGGCAAACAGACAAACAGTTAGACAGTCAGAGAGAGACAGAGAAACAGACTGACAGATAAACAGTAAACAGATAGGTAAGCTAAAAGATATGTTTATCCATACAGATAACGGTAAAAACATACACAGATACATTAAAAATATATCTGTACATCCAGATTCAAGCGAACGATAGCATGGATGATAGTATATTCGTATTAACATTTATTTCTTCTCTCTGCAGACATCAACGAGTGTTTGTTGGGCTCACACGCCTGTGATAAAAACGCTGAATGCAACAACACTGTGGGATCATACTCGTGTTCATGTAAGCCTGGCTTTGTTGGAACGGGATTTCACTGCACAGGTATGTTCGAATTTGATGATACGTTTGTATAAATAACACAAAAAAGAATCAAAATTATTTTCAGGTCGGATATCCCAAAACTGATAAAGTCACATTATTTAAACATTTATAGTATATTATTATTATTATTATTATTATTATTATTATTATTATTATTATTATTATTATTTTTCATCATCATCATCATCATCATCATCATCATTATCATTATTATTATTATTGGTGATTTTGTTATTACAGCTTATACTACTACTGCTACTATTATTATTATTGTTATTGTTATCAACATCATCATTATATTTATTACTACTACTATGTTTCAAACTAGACGTAGATGAATGTAAGGAAGGAACATACAAGTGTCACGTGAACGCAGTCTGTGTCAATGAACCAGGTACATACAGGTGTACGTGTAAACCAGGCTACACAGGGAATGGACACACCTGTGCAGGTAAATTTAAAGGATTAATAAACAACCTTATACCTACATTACTGTATTACCAGTATTAGTACAATTCTTTTTAAACTACAGATACGAAATATGTATATGTCTGTGTGTGGGTATTTGTGTGTGTGTGTGTGTGTGTGTGTGTGTGTGTGTGTGTGTGTGTGTGTGTGTGTGTGTGTGTGTGTGTGTCTATATATCTATATCTATTATATTTTCAGATAGGCTAAAGTTTTAAAATTAAGATATGATGTATTTAGTGACGTCATCTTAGTTCTTATAATCAAAATTTCAATATACCTTATCGTCAACGTCATCATTAATATCAATTTCATCACTATTACTATTAGTGTTCTTGTTGTGCTGCTGATGCTGCTGTTCTTGTTGTTACTCTTGTTGCTATTGTTATTTAGAAATTGATAACTGTGGAAACACGTGTGACCTCAATGCCAATTGTGTAAAACGTCAGAACACATATAGGTGTGAGTGTAAAGCAGGTTTCACTGGCAATGGAGTCAATTGTACTGGTTAGTATGTCCAGACATACACACTGGTAATCAGTATTTACTCTGTATGAACATAATTATTTATCAACTAATCACACACACACACACACACACACACACACAGACCAAAAAAAAACAAAAAAAAACACGCAGACAGACGAAAATGGATTACTTCTTCATGGATCGGACACTTAATTGTCCATTGTTTTTAATCCGTTT
Organism: Chrysomallon squamiferum; assembly: GCA_012295275.1. Taxonomy (NCBI): domain Eukaryota; kingdom Metazoa; phylum Mollusca; class Gastropoda; order Neomphalida; family Peltospiridae; genus Chrysomallon; species Chrysomallon squamiferum. The sequence continues at coordinate 20,203,282 of CM022665.1, forward strand.
GAATCCTTTCTAACATAAAACTACATATATACACACACACACACACACACACACACACACACACACACACACACACACACACACACACACACAATTTGCTCAGTTCCGTAGAAGTTTGGCTTTACGAACGATTTTACGGATGTGTTATCATGCTTTGATTTTGTGCTGTTATGTTCCATACATTACAGATCTGGATGAATGTAATTCTAAAACAAAGGTATGTGATATGAATGCAGTATGTAACAATACAGAGGGGTCTTACACCTGTACCTGCAAGTCTGGCTTCAAAGGTGACGGTCACAACTGTACAGGTAAACCAGATTTATAAATAATATTATTAGAAACATTCAAAGGTGACGGTCACATCTGTATAGGTAAATCATATATATATATATATATATATATATATAGGGTATGGTAAGACCTATTTAGACAATAAAGTCGTCTTATATTTATCACTAATTTGTACTGTATTTATTGAAAGTGCGAGTATTTATTACTTTTATAATTATAATATGTAACACTGTTTATACGTTGTCTTATGTTCTTATTTAACGTGACTAGCATTAAGTTACAATGTATGTAATGTGTTATATTTACATGTAAAGTACACTTTATTATAATGTTTTATATTTACGTATAGTGTGTTATATGCAATGTGTTATATTGACATGTGACGTAAGTACTGTGTGTTATAATCTATGCAGTCTGTTATATTCTAGTGTGACGTACACACACACTGTTATAATGTGTTTGTTGTGTTATGTTTTTAAGATATAAATGAGTGTATCACGGGAAAACACTCGTGTAACAATCACTCAGATTGTGTTAATCACCCGGGTGGGTACAGTTGTACCTGTAAAGTCGGATACACCGGAAATGGAACAGTGTGTACAGGTGGGTGACTTCACATGTTCACGTGTATATCTACATCATCATTCACAGTACCTCTTACATTCATCATTAGCATCATTGTTGTTCTTCTTGTTGCTGTTATCGTCATCATCAGAATCATCATCAGAATCGTCGTGTATATTATATGACAAAAGCGAACACAATAAATGGTAATTAAATAATAATATAAGCAGCTGTTCTGTAATATATAAGTGATAGTGAACACTTGATTTTCATATTTGTATCTGACATATTTACAGATATCAATGAATGAAATAATAATACTAACACATCTACCAAAGACTTCACATATGTTAATATTAATATTTGGCATATTTACAGATATCAACGAATGTAACAGTATTACAGACACACGTTTTAAAGCTCGACATATGTTAATATTGGTAACTGTCATATTTACAGATGGCAATGAATGTAATAAGAGTACTCACATACATTCTAAAAACGACGTATATTAATATTTGACATATTTACAGATATCAGAGAATGTAATAATAGTACAGACTTCCGTTCTAAAGACTTGATATATGTTAATATTAGTATTTGACACATTTACAGATATCGATGAATGTAATAAGGGTAATCAGACATGTTCTAAAGGCTTCACCTGTATTAACACTGAAGGGTCGTATCGATGTACTTGTCCTACTGGATTCATTTCAAATGGAACATCCTGTACAGGTAATATTAGATGTATGCAATGTGCGTGTGTGTGTAATTATTTATAAATAATTATTTACTCTATTAAGAAGTATAAACTGTATTGCAAATACGCATAGAAATACAATTTCGAATTTTCTACACACTTTATATCTGCTATATGAAAAAATGGAACATAATAAATGATATTAAACAATGGAAATATAAACAGCTGTACTGTAATATATAAGAGTGATAGGAAGGAATAATAATTACAAAGGTCTGTAAATATGTACATGTTTTATTACTGAACAAATATATTTTCAGGTATCAGTGAATATAATAATAATACTGAACTAATATTCTTCTAAAATCCTTACACGTTTAGCATTTATATTTTACATATTTACAGATGTCAGTGAATATAATAAGGGTAGTCGTACAGGTTCTAAAGTCTTGACATGTCAAACATTTATATTTGACATATTTACAGAAATCAACGAATGTAATAATAGTACTCACACACGTTCTAAAATCTTGATATATATCTAACATCTGTATTTCATGTATTTACAAATGTCGATGAAAGTAATAATAATACGTTCTAAAGATCTGATATATGTTAATATTAATATCTGACATGTTTACAGAAATCAACGAATGTAATAATACTACGCACACACATTCTAAGGTATTCACGTGTATAACACCTGTATTCCTTTTATTTAGAAATATCGATGAAGGTTAGAATAGTACTGACATACGTTTTAAAAACTTGATATATGTTAATATTAATATCTGGCATATCTACAGATGCTAACGAACGTAATAAGTGTACCCACACATGTTCTAAACATTTGACATATGTTAATACTTGTATTTGACATATTTACAGATAACATGAATGTAGTAAGGTATGACATACGTTCTAAAGACGACATGTATTAGTATTTGACACATTTACAGATATCGATGAATGTAATAAGGGCAATCACACATGTTCTAAAGGCTTCACCTGTATTAACACTGAAGGATCGTATCGATGTACTTGTCCTACTGGATTCATTTCAAATGGAACATCCTGTACAGGTAACATAATAATTATCTGTAAATAAGACCTTTTTTTTGTACATTTCCAAAAGCTGTTCAAGAGTACGTTATTTAATACTTCATATGGAGTATTATTTCATATTTAATTGTATTTCATATCTAGTGTTATTTGATATTTAATTTTAATTCATATATAATTTAATATCTAGTGTTATTTGATATTTAATTTTAATTCATATATAATTTCATATCTAGTGTTATTTGATATTTAATTTTAATTCATATATAATTTCATATCGAGCATTATTTCATATCTAATGTTTGTTCGTATCTAGTGTTGTTTCTTATTTAATGTTATTTGATATGTAGTGCTATTTCAAATACTACTACTTCTTTCTTATTTTCTTTTTTTTTCCAGGACTTTATCTGTATTGTTCTAATTTAATAAAGTAATATGTTCTTTATGCACGAGTATTTATTTGGTTAATTTTGACAGTCTTGAATGACTAATTATTATTTAACATTTTATTTTCTTCATAAAGGAAGGCGTAAAATTAAAGGAACTATATTTTCAGATCTGGACGAGTGTAAGAATTCGTTAGACAGGTGTAGTAAACAGGCTGCCTGTGTAAACACTCTCGGGTCTTACACCTGTGTCTGTAATCAGGGTTTTACAGGTGATGGCTTAGTGTGTACAGGTATGTTTAGATTCTGTTTCAGTATTATTATTTTAACGGTAGTAGTAATAGTAGTCGTGGTGGTGGTGGTGATGCTGATGGTGATACTAATGGAGGTAAGAGTTGTAGCAATAGCAGCGGCAGTGACAATAGTAGTAGTTATAGTGGTGCTGCTAGTGGTGGTAGTAATTCTACAAGTAATATTAGTTGTAATGATAATGCTAGCAATAATAGTGGTAATGCTGATGATAGCAGTAAAAGCAATGGTGGCTTTTGTGGTTGTTGTGGTAGTTGTTGTGGTAATAGATGTAGTAATGGTAACAGTACTGTAAGTAGTAGTAGTAATGGTAGTAGAAGTATTAATCGTAGTGGTAGTACCAATAGTAGTAACAGTAGTATCAGTAGTAGTAGTAGTAGTAGTAGTAGTAGTAGTAGTAGTAGTGATAGTAGTACTACTAATAATAATAATAGTAGTAGTAGTAGCAGCAGTTGTACTAGTGATGGTAGTAGCAGTAGCAGTGATAGTAGTAGTAGTAGTAATAATAATAATGGTAGTAGTTGTGGTGGTGGTACGATAGTAGTGAGGTTAGCAGTAATAGTAGTATTAGTAGTACTAGTAGCAGTAGTAATAATAATAGTTGGTAGTGGTGATGACATTACTACCTGTAGTAGTAGTAGAAGTAGTGTTTTCTTCTCTTAATTGTTTATTTGTTTTTGTAATGAGGAATCTAAACATTATTGTTTCTTTCAAATGTGAATAAATGTCAAGGTCAAGTATGTCGTGTGAACGCCACGTGTGCTAATAAAGTCGGTTCGTACGAGTGTACGTGTAAGCCTGGTTTCCAGGGAAATGGAATGACGTGTTCAGGTGACGTCACAAATTTATGTCTGTATTTTCAACTTGTGTACATTTCAAAATCGGCTATATTGAGGGGAATCACTGTTAATGTATCTTTATTACAGAATGCTAAATGTGGTGTTTTAACAGGTACACTACTACTAATACTAATACTAATTAATATTATTATTAATAATAATAGTAATAATGACTATGACACATTAACAGATATCGATGAATGTAACAAGGGTAATCAGACATGTTCTAAAGGCTTCACCTGTATTAACACTGAAGGGTCGTATCGATGTACTTGTCCTACTGGATTCATTTCATCCTGTACAGGTAACATTAGATGTATGCAAAGTGTGCGTGTGTGTGTAATTATATTAAAGTAATTATTTACTCTATTAAGAAGTATAAACTGTATTGCAAGAAGTATAAACTGTAAAATGTCTTTCTTTCTTTTTGTTTAGAAGTAAAAACAAAAATAAAATATCTATGCGTATTGATATTTGTTACAGATATATAATGATGTAATGTATAGTGATATTCTTACAGATCTTGACGAGTGTGGAACTGGAAATCACAGCTGTCCAGTGAACGCTACGTGTGTAAACGAGATTGGCTCGTACACGTGCAGGTGTAAGACTGGATACTCGTGGAGTGGAAACATGTGTCAGGGTTTGTAACACACAAGAGCAAAATTAATTTAACACTTTCAACAAGATTCGTTTTAATTCTTCAGTCGTAGTCTCGCTTTCTTCTCCATTACTAAGAATAATTTTTTGTTTATTATTATTACTATTTATTTACCTTGTTTTTGTTTGGGTTTTTTTTTGTTGTTGTTTTTTTGTTTTTATGGCTTATTTGTGTGTTTTTTGTTTAGTTTTTTTGATTTTTTGATTTTGTTGTTGTTTTCTTTGTTTTATTTTTTTTAATTGTTTTTTTTTGGGGGGGGGTTGTTGATTATTTTTATTTTTATTTTATTATTATTATTTTTTAAATATCAGAAATAACCGAATTAAACTTTTCTCCAAGATCAGTCTCGTTGTTGTTAATTAATTGATTTGTTTTATTGTTTCTTTATTGATTTATACTGTTTGTCTGTTTATTTGTTTGTGTATTAAGTCCTTATTTATTTAACTGTCTGTCTATATTTTTCTATCTGTCCATCTATCTAGTAATCTATTCATTTATTTATTTAGCTATCTGTGTATCTATTATTCTTTTTTTAACTATCATGAAAAATGAATATATTTATAAACTTTACAGTATCATATTAATGTTACAGACACTGATGAATGTAAATCTAAAGTGTGTCACGACAACGCTGACTGCGTCAACACCGCAGGTTCGTACAGTTGTAGTTGCAAGAAAGGCTACAGAGGAAATGGATTCGTGTGTGAAGGTATCTCACTTTGTTACTTTGTGGCAGGTTAGATGCGTGACAGACATTTGTCAGAATCGAGTTTTCTGTATCTTAACTCAGTTTTTCTTTTTATTTCCTTGTTTATTTGTTTCTTTGGTCACTTATTTATTTATGTGTTTATCTATTTATATATTATTTATTTATTTATTTATTCTCTGCTTATATGTTTGTTCATTTATTTATTCGTTCATTCAATCGTTGTTCCATTCATTCATTTTATTTGTTTGTTTGTTTATTTATTTATTTATTTATTCGCTCATGCATCCACTTACTTACTTATTCATTTGTTTATTCACTTACTTGATTTATGTCAGTACAAGAATATGAGCTGTTTTTTTTTTTTTTTTTCTGTGAGTGCGTGAGTTTCAGATGTATCTAAGAGTCTAAATATCTGTGCATTCTTTTCATAATTATAAATTGTGTATCACTGGGTTTTCTTGTTTACAGCTCTGCCAAGTAAAAAGCGATTAAATGATTTAGGTAAGAACAAATAAATATTTATTCAAAATGTCTAACAGTAAATTAATATGTATGACCATTGATTGAAGCTCAAACGAGTTATCTCCCTTCAGATATTTGATGTAAACAGTAATAATTAGGAAAACGGGCAATAGAAAAACCGAATTAATCGTAACAAGTCTACAATTAAATAAAACTTAAAATTAAAACATAACAAGTACGAGATACATTTTAGATTTATATAGCGAATATTATTTATATATGTATGTGAGTATTTTTTTTTACTTACTTACTTTCTTATTCATTTTTTAGTTATTTATTTAAACTTACTTACTTACTTACTTTTATATTTATTTATTGTTTTATCATCATGAGTGACACTGTAGAGATTTACTAATCTGCGTGTTTGGTTTTATGTTACAGACGTTATGATTGGAGGAATTATTGCAGCCGTGTTGTTCATTTTAATAATTTTGGGTTTTATTTTCTATTGTGCAAGTAAGTAGCTATTTCCTTGATTACATAAATAACATCTGAAATAGTTTATATCAGTTACTGAATATGTCTTTACTGCTAATGGTTATAATTTCATAATAATAATAATAACAATAACAATGATAGTAATAGTAATAATAATAATAATAATAATAATAATAATAGCACTGACAACACCACCATCAACAATAACAATAATAATGATAATAATAATAATAATAATAATAATTATTAATAATAACAACAACAACAACAACAACAACAACAATAACAATAATAATGATAATAATAGTATAATAATAATAATAATGACAACAACAACAACAACTAAAAACATAAACATAACAATAAAAACAGTGACGATGACAGTAATGTTGATGATGATGATTATGAGGATAAATACAAGTTTTTTTTTTGTTTACGAAGATAACCATCAAAGTCATTTAATATTGTGCGTGTGTGCGTTCTCTCTCACACTTTCCGTCAACAAAATAAACATTACATTTATTGACGTGTTTTTATATTGTGTATTTAAAACGGTTTAAAATCTTTTTGTACTGTTTTGTTTAAAACAGTTTAAACACTGGCAATATTTCTGTTTTCAGGGAGAGAAATTCTGAGAAAAACAGACAAGTCTTACGACGTGGACCAACGCAGTGGAGAGATCGACTACTTCAGATTTGTTCCTCACTAGACATAACTACAACATCTGTGATAACGTCTCACACAACCTTTTGCTTCACTGATTGAAGAAAAAAACACCTGAAAAATACTGAAAAAAAAAAAAAAATTAATCATAATGTGTATAATATGTTTTTAAATACATCTTCTACTAAATGTTTATATATATATATATATTATATTTTTATGGCTATTTCTTTTTTTTTTTTTTTTTTTTCTTTTTTAGTACATAACGGGCATACATTTTGTATCGAATATGTAGCATATCATGTTGTTTAGTTTAGATTTTCTTTTCTTCTTTTTTTTCTGTAATTATTTTGTTTTGTTTTTTTCAAAGTTAATACAAAGATTGTACAATTTCAAGTACATATTTAACGTCTGGTACTTTTGAAACTCAATATTTTTAACTTTTTTTTTTTTTTTTTTTTTCTGAAGTAACAATTCCATCATTCAGAATCACATTTAGGTACCACTTAAATAACATCCTCTCTGCTTTCATTCTGTTTTCTTTTTGTTTGTTTGTGGGTGTTTTTTATATTTTTCTGCAGTAATTATTATTTTTTTTTTTTTTTTTTTTTTTTTTTTTTCTTTTTACTTCTACACGTTATTGGTTTAATTTTCACATCAACAGTGTTTGGTGTAATATTTATGTCTCTCTCTCTCTCTCTCTCTCTCTCTCTCTCTCTCTCTCTCTCTCTCTCTCTCTCTCTCTCTCTCTCTCTCTCTCTCTCTCTCTCTCTCTCTCTCTCTGTCTGTCTGTCTGTGTGTATATTTCTGCTGTAAGAAAGTAGACAAAAAGTAAATTATTCGACACATCTGTGATATAATTTTTAAGTTTATTATTTGCCAAAGTTTAACTTATAAATGTAACCTTGATTTTGATTAGGTATGAGAGTGAATATATGTACATAATGTTCACATTATATTACATAGATGTACAAAACACCGTAACTTCTTTATAATTTGTAAATATGTATTTGTAGTGTTAATTGTCATTAGATGAAATATGTATTTTCTTTATACTGATATAATTGTTAACTACAACATTTCACAAGCTGTGTTTTGAAAGCACTGAAATAGTAGTTAATGAGTACACGTGTAAAGCGATACGCTTGAAAATAAACGAAGTCTGTCAAAAGTGCACGAAATTATTTCACGTGACGTGAAATTGTCTTCAACGTGAAACTTCAGAACGGATCAAAGAAAATGGAGGCAACGTTATTTGCGCACGAAGGAAACATTAATTTGCATTTGATGTAAGAATAATGATATTTTCTGTAATAAAAGAAAAATGTAAAAATGCATAAATTCTACTTCCTGGTTCCTCTAACTGTAAACTAAACGCCACCATTGATTATATATATATATATATATATATGTTGTTACTTCTTATCGTGCATCAGACGTCAGTGATACTGAATTGTGTTTTTTTTCTCCACTTTTAACATGAAATTTCCTTGATTCTGCATGACATGTATTTGTACCTTTATTCTGTCAATGCATATGTATGTGTGTGTCTTTTTGCGTATGTGCGTTTGTGTGGGTATCAAAATACTCAAAGTACTCTCTCTCTCTCTCTCTCTCTCTCTCTCTCTCTCTCTCTCTCTCTCTCTCTCTCTCTCTCTCTCTCTCTCTCTCTCTCTCTCTCTCTCACACACACACACACACACACACACACACACTCTGTCAGATCCTTAGTGTGTGTGTGTGAGTCTGTGTACGTGTATATATATATATATATATATACACATACATACACATGTATGCCTAGTGTTTATCATATTGATATTTTTCCATCTTTTCTTATAACTGAACATTAAAGGTAATTTTACAAAAACTACGTTTCTGTGTTTTCTGTTACAAACATGACTAAAGCGTGATTTTCGAACTCTGCTGTTCACGTTAAAGTGTTTTAACAAACTGAAAAAAAAAAAAAAAAGAAATAATAATAAGGAAAAAAAGAAAAGAAAACGACGAAGCAGGTGTTTGGAGACGTGAATGAAGACAGTTTTCTCTCGAGCAAGAATCGTGACATATGTGTTCAGCACATCTACATCTTAATTACATATATTTTGTCAGTGTATTGTAAAACTCATCTCTTCCTCTTTATATTTAAACTAAATGTAATATTGACCTCTAACCAAAGTAGAAGTATCTAACTGGAATATTTGTTTTCAGACATAGAGACAGGTACGTGGATGTGCTCAGAGATAAATGTTTACTACAGAATAGTAGATACAGCATCAGCACTTGCCATACAGCATCAGCACTTGCCATCCAGCACCTTTTTACCGTTCCAACCAATGTCAGTGAATGTACTTTCTTCTATTACGTGTATAAAACTATCTTTTGATAACACTTTGTACAGCGTTCTCTTTACAAAAGTGGAGGATTTAATAATCAATAACAGAAAATGATTCTCACTCATTAGCTGCTCAAACATTAACATTAAGTCTCATACTAACAAATACACACACGCGCACTCAGACACATACATCCACACACAGAGAGGCCGGTCTATTGTAGAAGACTGTTAATGGTTTACGTTGTAATATGACTTTGTATTTCGTAATCTCCAGGGATTCTAAATGTGTCTTTAATTGAACTCACTGACAGGTGAACTAATTAACACAGTTTCATTTCATGTTATCTGTTCTATCTATGTATGTATCTATCTATCTCTAAATATAAACAGATAGATAGATAGATGTAGATGTGTATGTATGTGTGTATGGGTATGTGTGTGTGGATGCGTGTATATCTGTATCTATCTATCTATAGATAGATAGATAGATAGATAGATAGATAGATAGATAGATAGATATAGATACAGATATATTATTTATCGTGATCCATTTCTGGTAGAAGATTTCATTTCTCCATTTTAATTTTCCTTTTCTCTTATACAGTTCATTTTATTTTTTCTTCTTTCTTTCTTTTTTTCTTTTCATCGTATTCTCATAAGATCCCGTGATGACTACAGATCCTGGTCATTGATATGAGGTCATTTACTGTTGTAATAATTTTCAGTGAACAAAACAAATATTCCATATAATATATACAGAATGTAGGTTTCACTGTTTTCGTACTTTTTGTTTGTGCTGCAGTGTAATCAGTAACGTCACGTGAGACTAATATCACTTTGAGATAATTCGGAGAGTGATTTAAAAAAAAAAAAATAAAGATCTGCTAAAGTAAACTGACAAGACCTTCAATAAGAAAATCGAAGAAAGTAAATTATATATGTTGTCGTGTGAGTAGGTACAAAATAAATTAAATTTCGATCAGTTCCTCGATTTTATTTCATATCACAAACATTCCGTCTTACAGACACACACACACACACACACACACACACACACACACACACACACACACACACACACACCTGTATTGTATTCCTAGGTTTTCTGATAATGTCACAAAGTACAACATATCTACAGAAACAATCTAAGGATGGTTTAAAGTTACTATCACTCTATTTTGAGAATTCACTTTTGTTTTATAATATGTACTTGATGTCACTGTTTGTTTGTGCACTGTAAAACCGAATGATGAAAGGCTACAGCAGAATAGCTGTTAGTGTATATATCAGTTTTCAGATATTATTATTGGTATTATTATTAATTTCCCACTTCGTTGTGTTCTGTTTTATTCTGTTTATATTTTCAGTGTATCTATCTGGTGCGTTCTACTTTCATGTTGTACCATTCAATATGCTATAGTATCATCTTAAATGTAATTTACTATATATATATCATGTTGAACTCGAATAATAAGAACAATAACACTAACAATAATAATAATAATACTAGGAATGATGATGATGATTATAACATAAGAATTAGTACTAGGGTAGTAGTTATAGTAGTAGTAGTTGTAGTAATCATCCTAATCATAATAATGATAGCAGTAGTTATAATAAAAATAAGTGGGGTTTTATTTATTTATTTATTCATTCATTCATTCATTCATTCATTTTAAAGATGATTTTTCAAAGACAAGGTGTTTACATTCTGGATTTTTCTCGTAATCTGGAGTGACAAAATTATATCTACATTTTATTTTATAATAAATATTCGTAAATAAACAGAGAGAGAGAGAGAGAGAGAGAGAGAGAGAGAGAGAGAGAGAGAGAGAGAGAGAGAGAGAGAGAGAGAGAGAGAGAGAGAGAGAATAATTAATAAAAGGAAAAAAAAATAGACAAAACTGATGATAAACAAATTATTTAAGTAACACGTCACGTTTTATAAAGGCGGGCGTCTGAAGGACACTAAGTTAGAGTTTTTTTCTCTACAGTAATCACGCCACGCAAGCTTCTATTTTCTCCGTTACAAAAATACAGTTCCACGTTTTTTTCTCTCAACTTTTCTCTATTCCGAAAGTTGCAACAACAGGAAATTCGTCTTTATTCCGAGTAATCTAATGTACGGGTCAAACACGGCTCATGGTCAAAGAAAACTAATTTGAACCCAGTAGAAGTGTTTTCCACACTCTTCACGTTTTATTGAGATATTTTAAATATCTTTATTCATTTTCTTTCTTAGTAAGTGGAAGAAATGCGAATTTCTTTCTCTTTCTTTCTCTCTCTCGAAATCTTCTGTCACTGTTCCACATTCTGTGTCCCTCTCTCTGTTTCTTTCTGTATTATTCTCTCTCTGTCTGTCTACCTGTGTGTCTGTCTGTTTATCTATATATGTGTCCTTCTTCTTTTTTTCTCTTCTACTCCGTTCCAGCTACCTATTTTTCTATCTTTTTTTTTTTTCTCTCTCTCCTTCTCTCTGTCTCGTTAACTCTTTCTCCATGTTTCTATCTATCTATCATTCTTTCTCTTTCTCTCCTTCTTTTTCTTCGATAATTACTTCATTAAAGCTGTTTTGAAGTCAGTTATTGAGTAATCCTCTTTCAGTGATCTTTTTCTCCAAGTATCTGATAAAAGCAGATGTTTTTGAGCTTTTGTCAAGTACTGGCTAATAAAAGAGCGAATGAAACAAAACAACAACAAAAAAGTCGCTTCCTTTGATAACAGAAAAAAATATATCTCTCGGGAATTTGTGAATCTGTAAAGAACAAAGACAAAAGTCTTTAAAAAAAATTTATTATCTCATTATATGTGACAAACAAGTGAAATATTTAAGAAAATAAACTTTGTGACACGCATCATTTTAAATAGAAAAATAAAACAAAAATAACATGATTCATGAAGTCAGTATGGAATACAAATGTTGTATATTATGTTAATGAAATATTCATTGAAAATTAATAATTGCACATTAATAGCTGACTTCTACAAACAAACAAAAATAAACTGAACTGGCAGTTGTAGTTGTGGTGAGTACTTGTAGTAGTAGTAGTAGTAGTAATAGTAGTAGTAGTAGTAGTAGTAGTAGTAGTAGTAGTAGTAGTAGTAGTAGTACTAGATGCATAAGAACTAGTGGTTGTACAAAAGTAAATCGATAAAAAAAATAAAAAATCGATTATCCATACAAAGAATTAATATCATTATACATATAAAAATATATATATATTTTAAAAAAATGCAATAAATAAACACATAAATAAATAAATAAATAAATAAATAGACAGATAAATAAATAAAAAAATAATACCTTTAAACAAGAAATGATTAATATGATTAATATTTGTCAATGAAAGTTACACAAGTTTTGTTTGAGGTCGCTCACTTGTTTGTTAAATCTCTATAATAACTTCGTGTCAACAAATTTATGTTACCGCCTTTGAATCGATTCTGTCATTTCTTTAACCAGAGGAAGAAGCTGTCTTCAAATGCATAAAATCTGGATTTTATTATTATTATTTTTTTTATTTTTTTTTATTCTAAACATTAAAAGAACCTGAAACAAGAATTCCAAAAGAGATCAGAGAACACACATACAAGAAATAATTACAGAAAACTAAAATTAAATAAATAAACATACAATATTCTCAGTATTGTCTGACTGGAATCCATTAGAGCTAAGACTTTAGTTACAGATTTCGTGTTTACTTCAAATCACGGGCGATCTACTGATACTTTGATTAATATCGGATCAAAGTACAAACCTTGAACGTAGACTCGTCCGTTTTGATTGAAAGCAACTTCTTTAGTTTTAAGTTAATCTTGTTTGTCAGCTGTCATCACATCTTTGTAGTTCTTGTTCACACGAAATGTCTGCTTCACACGAACGTATCCCAGAATGCATCATTTTAAAAATACGATCATAACTCGTAGGACGACAACAGCAACCACAGCATTATTACCACCAGTAGAAGCACAATCAGATTCATCACCATTATCATCATTACTGCTTCTAACACTACTGCTAAACAACAACAGTATCTACCACTACTACCACCACTACTACTACTATTACAACTCCAGCTGCTGCTGCTGCTGTTGCTGTTGCTGCTGCTGCTACTACTACTACTACTACTACTACTACTACTACTATTACTATTACTACTACGTAATAATAATAATATGACTGAATATATGATATTAGTTTTAAATGTACGTAATTTAGAAACATACAAATGCAGTTATATATTTTATATATATATATATACATATATATATATATATATATAAAGAGATTACTCTTTCTACGGACCCTTGGATCTGTGAATGCCACATTACTTTCAGACCAGTGATTACACATATTTTCGGAAATATTTAGGAAATACACATATTTTCGGACAATACATATTTACAATCAGAAATATAAAAATATTAAATCCTTGGCATAGCCACAAGCTGAAATGTTTTGTTTTCAATCTGCGAAAATTCATTCGATTTTTATTAACAACGGAAATTGCTTAAAGCGTTCTTTACTGAAGGTTTGAACTGGCAACCCATGGCGCCTCGAGGGCTGCACGTCTACCACCGAGTTACTTCTTAGCAGAGAAGAAAATTAGCTTTCATACAGCGGAAATTAAATTAAATCTTGCAAAGCGGAAATCAATGTCTTTGTTATAATTTCTCTTTGTTACATTAGTTCCTTTGACAAGACGAGAGAAGAGCTGGACAGATTTAAAAAAAAAAAAAAAAAAAAAAAAATCAGTGAGAAACTGATCACAACTTATGTAGACAAAGTTCAAATACATCAAGAAAATATTGCATGATTAGACATATCTAACATTGTATCTTTCATCTTACAAGATTTCCTTTTTCTTCCTGTTCTTATTGTTTTGTTTGTTTGTTTGTTGTTGTTTTGTTTTGTTGCTGTTGTTGTGGGGTTTTTTGTTTTTTGTTTTTTGGGGGAGTTGTTTATTTTTTATTGTTTTTGTGTTGTTGTTTTTTGTTGTTGTTTTTTTGGTACGGGTTTTATGTTGTTTGTTTTTGTTGTCTTTTGATTTGTTTTTTAGTTGTTGTTTTTTTTCTTTCAAACAAAGAAATAGTTGACATTTTATTTCACAGAAAAAGAGCTTTTTTTTTTCTTTTTTTTAAATCATTTATTAATTTTTAAACGAAAAAAGAAAATTAAAATTACTGATCGTGAATAGATACGATCTATTTGAACCAGTCTCTATTAAAAACCAAATTTGTACAAAGCACATCAGTATAAAATAACACTGTAGCTCTCAGACACGAAAAAAAAAAAAAAAAAAAAAAAAAAAAATACAATTCAAATACAAAAAGGCTAAATTAATAATAATAAAAGTTAAGCAAAAGATAAAATATATTAATAATATAGAAAAGTGTAGTAAAAACGTTTAATCCTGCAATTAACTCACAGTTTTGAAAGATACGTTTATTATTTTTAATACATTTAGTCCACATTTCGGACGGAATAAGTTTATAAATTATTATTATTATTATTATTATTATTTTCTTATTTACCGGTTTTTCTTTTCAAAAAAAAACAACAACAATAATAATAATAATTAGAAATTATAATAATAGTAGTAGTAGTAATAGTAGTAGTAGTAGTAGTAGTAGTAGTTATTGTTGTTGCTGTTGTTGTTGTTGTAGTGATAATAATAATAATAATAATAATAATAATAATAAAATTTTGTTACAATGTATTTTATCGTTTATTAAAAGTGAGAAAATACGCACACAACACTGATCAAAAATATATTTAAAAAAAATCTCCTTCACAAAGTAGTATATGAAACATTTATAGTGTTGCTGTTAAATGGCAAAAATATGTTTATTTTCAAAAAGTTATGTCTGTTATTAATTACTATATGTAAGGAGTAGGTCAAACCTTAAACTTCCATGCATGTGGATTTTAATTTTGTAATTATATATCTGTAATGCATTGTTCTCTGTAATTCTACGGTTTATGGGAATAAACTGATTGTCTTTGCCATTGCTTTTTGCAGTTCACCAAACAGTCGTGTTTACGTGATACGATTATTACTAATCAGTAAATGATAATAGACTCCTCGCTAGGCCAGATTTACTTGTATTACACACTGATCATATCTCACAGTGTAAGATAATATTGTATAAAACAAGACGTCTCAGTGGTTGTTGTTCGTTGTGAGGGTACTGAGTTCAAGTTCCAGTTACGGTTGGTGTCAGTTTAGTGTCATATCACTAAATATTGTGTAATACAAGAACACTAATTTGTCAGCGTGACCAGATCAAGCGTGCTTTAAACCTTCAGCAATTGCCAGCAAGTGTTGATTGATAAACCTTGTTAACAGCGTCACTATCCAGCTCGTTAACGTCAGAATCACTGTCGTTTAACGTCATTATCAAGATGGTTTTACGTCAGTATCGTTTAAGGTTAATAACGAGACCTTTTAACGTCAGTGTCAATATAGTTTAACGCCAGTATAAAGATAGTTTAACATCAGTATCACTATAGTTTAATGTCAGTATAAAGATATGTTAACATCAGTATCAAGACAGTATAAAGATCATTTAACATCTAAGTCGTTAACGTCAGTATCACTTAATCTCATTATCAATATAATTTAATATCAGTATCAAAATACCTTAAGCTCAGTATCAAGATCATTTAAAGTCAGTATCAAGATACTTTAATCTGAAGATAATTTAAAGTTAGTATCAAGATCATTTATCGTCGATATAAAGACTGTTTAACGTTGTTTAAGAATTATGTCAAGGTCAATAGTGAAAATGTCAAAGTCGTTTAACAACAATAGAGTTAGGTCAAGGTCATTTAGGAATTATTAAGGCTAATGGCAAGCTCCCAATACTGAACGTGTGAAGGTCATTTAACAGACAATAAGAATATCTAAATGTCAATTAACAGACAACGTGTTAGGAAAGGGATTAAAAAGAAATAATACGTATTTAACAAGCAATCAATGAAATCAGATTGTAAAAATATTGTCAGGCTGCAGACTACTCGGGAGGTTTATCCTTTGTCTGCAGCCGTCAAAGCATCACTTAGTTAATGTATCTGTCAGCTCATACAGTAGGAACTCAAACTACGTCACAACAACATTCGATGTCAGACAGTACTGAGGTTACAGCGTTTTTCGTGTCTGTGTCATATACATAAATAATATTTTAAATTAAAAATAACGACAAACTCGGTAGGTAGGAAAACTGAGATAAAGAAAAATAACAAAATTGTCCCTGAGTTTCATGTCAAAATCTTTGAATCACTTACCCGTTTAACAGCCATAATATATAACTGATATGATATGTTTAATATAAATCATTACTTTTATGATGTCATTAATTTTATGACATGGTTAATTCATCCAGCTCCAAGACTTGAGACTCGGATGGAGATTTTTTCAAAGTTCTTGTCATGATTTTACACTGCTTGAGAATTCGCATGACGATGTTTTTAATTTCGACTCTGAACTTTTTGTAAATGAACGAATAGATGAGAACGTTGATGAAGCTGTTGCTGTTCGCCATCCACACAAATGCAAATTCGGCGATGGGAGGAGCGTGCACGTGACTGTCAAATGAATAGATAACGACGTTGGTCACGTACGGACCCCAAGACAGAAAAAACGCCGACGCTGTTGTTATTAAGATCCTGACAGATTTTAAATCTCGAATTCGTTTTCTAGATTTAATGAAATCCTGTCTGCAGGACACTAACATGTGGTTTTCTCTGCGCACTGTGATGCTAATTCTGATGGTAGTGAAGAGAATCACGGAGCCCGAGGCTATGGGGATCCCGGCCGCAGTGGCGATACAAAACACCGGATACTCCCAGTACAAGCCACACAACATCTCCACTCGACTGAAGCGGTAGTAGATGAAGTCGCTACGTGTTGGAATCGGCACCATGAACGTTACGGCCGCCAGGACCCAGGCTGTAACGAAAACGAAGTAGATCTTGCGTGACGTGATCATGGCGGGGTATTTGAACGGTTTCACCAGTGCCATGTACCTGTCAACGCTGATTATAGCCAACGTCCATATTGACACCGTGACCGACGTTCCGTGCACGACGCCGGACACCTGACACCAGACGTCGCCGTACGGCCACGTATCCAAGATGGCTGGAACGAAAGAAGGAGCACAGGTGATCAAACCAACAGCAATATCAGCTACTCCGAGGTTTATCATACACATCCGCGCTATTGTAGGAAGGCCCTTGATTCTTCGTAAAATTGTTATGTTTAAAATATTTGATACAATTATCAATACACTGATGACCAGGATGAGTGACGATCTCAACCAGGTTGGAACGGGATTTACTTCCTGACGAAAGACTAAATGTAAGGACAGGTCCTCCATCCTGATCCTGTCTGAGTTAATCAAGCTTAGTGATCGACTGTGATTTGTCAACAGTTGACATCTGTCTGTACTCGATTCCTTCACTCTCTCCATCAGAAAACATCTCCTACTTCAAATCAATACACTGCGTATTACAACAAACACGTTACATTCCTCACACCGTGCTGTCTGGACATGCCAAAAGCTTTAGTTAAGTTTTATAATTATTTCTCTAATTGCAGAAAAAGACACGACACTCATAAAACGTATTATCTGCTTCAACAGTTCTGTAGTGAAAACAGGTTTTAACGATTGGCCAGTTTGCGTTCACTCCGGTGTAAGCGTAGAAAATAGCCAATGATGTTTCGCTACATCTAGTAACGTCAGCGCGAGTATATTGTATTGAGTGACATTGGGAAATGTCTTCATCTAATTATCATACGTGAGATCAAGAAGTCACCGGGTGATATATATTAGCTGTGTCAATGCAGTGTGAGTAACTGTCAAATCAAAGTAACACTCATTAGTAAGACGTACTTGTATGTGTGTTCTGCGTGTGTGCAGAGCTCAACTGCAAAAAGGTTTAGATCCGTATTTTAACTGGACTGTAAGCCCTTTTGCAAATAACATCTTCATCTATCTATCTATCCATCTATCTAACTATATCACTAAGTATTTAGTATGGTTTGTTTCATTTTCTGTTATTTGTGGAGACGTTTGTATAATTTTGTTGTTGATATTTGTTTGTTTTGTTTTTGTTTTTGTTTTTTTGTTTTGTTTTTTTTATTGTTGTTTTCTTTTTTGCTTTTTCTTCTTTGGGGTTTGGATGTTGTTTGTTTTTGTTTTTTTGTTATTTTCCTGTGGTATTTTTTTGTTAAACTAGATTGAAGTATTGGGTGACATTTAAATGTTCCTTAATGACTAAATTAATTATCTAAGTGTTGATTACACCTGTTTAATTAAAATATGTACCTATACAGCAATGTTCATCAGTCTACAAGTTCCCTGGCTGACTTCACATGTACACGGAGACACAAACACACACACACATACACACATATATATATATATAGATGATGATGATGATGATGATGATGATGATGATGATGATGAAAACAGCTAAGCGTTTGTTCGTGGCTGGAAAAGTGTATGGGTAGACGGGCATACGGATCGTAGATGGACATACAAAGATACATAAATATGGATATAACACATTGATTAGTTTGTACTGTATTTACTAATATCCTCATTTCACATAAATACATTCATTTCACGTCAATACCTCCACGTGACATAAATGTTCATTTCACATAAATATATATTCTTTGTATCGTCTTCACTCATTTGATTTTAAAAGATCAATTTCTTTCCCACGCGATCTCATGCTAGGACTTTTGTGAAAAGAAGACAAATTATTAGCTAACACCGATACGTCTATCAACGGCTTGTACAGTTCTCAGAAAACAATTTGAAGAGAACATAAAAATCTGAGACTTCCAATCTCCCAGGTGACATTTTATACACGTATTTGTACAAGACTATTAACCATATCACGTGAACGATGGAGTCTTGTAACCTTGGAAAAAAAAAATCTATATGAGAACTTAATTCAATTTGCGAAGAAACCTTTAGTGAACAGACTGGAGAGGAACTTTAGTCGACATTATTTTTTTAAGCGGTTTTATTTGACGCTACAGTAAGCTATAAATAGCCAGTTTTAACGGTGCTCATTAACGGTACATTTCATTTCAGATATTTCACTGATTGTGTGATTATTTCAATCGTGAACGACCTAGTTCTCTGAACTGCACAGCTATACATTCATTTTAAATCTATAAATTTCGTTATCACTGAGAAACAAAAATGTATTTAGTTCCAAATTTATAAAGATCATCATTTTATATGATAATGACGTCAGAGGAAATTTTTTAAATAATGACGTCATAAATAAAGGTCGTTGCATTATATTATGACGTCAGAGAATAATGGTCATCACTGTGTATAATAATGACGTCAAAGAATGAAGGTCTTTGCCGTGTATGATAATGACGTCATCTAACTTGTAAAAATGAGATAATATGAAAGTAAAACTCAATATGGTTTAACTTGTCAGCACATGGTGCTAAATTTATTTTCTTTATCTCTTGTTGAAGTTTCTATGTGGAAGTTCTAAGGAAAAAGACTAAATACATTTTGTATATCTAACAATCTAAAAATTTCTTTTTATCTACAAACCATTTTTTAGTAATAATAACATATAACAACACTATAACAAGATCAGCTTCAGAAATGACTATCAGCCATTTTCTCTTAATGGTACTAGCGCCTCACGTCACTGAAATCAATACGTACTATAAGATTATAATGCACAAATGTTTTACAGGAAATGGTTACAGAGTCGATTTCAGTTGTATAAAAAGTTTACAAAAAAAGTTTACAAAAAAGTCTCAAGTAAAAAAGTACTGAAAACAATTATATTACAGGGAAAAGTTAATGTTATGCAGCAAATAACGTCTACTTGGATTAAACGTTTATAAATATTTCAGTTAGACAAGACATTTATAAATATTTTGCAGTTAGACAAGACATTCATAAGTATTTCGTAATTATAATAAGACACTTATAAATATTTCGACACTTATAAAGACATGACCTTTATAAATATTTTGCAGACAAGACATTTATTTATATTTCGCAATTAGATAAGATATTTATAAATATTTCGCAGTTGGGCAAGACATTTATAAACAGTTCATAGTTAATCAAGAGTTTACAAAATTATATTTAAATTTTCTTGTTAATTCGGTTTATAAGATATTTTTAAAAAAATGTATTATATCAACATCTTACAGTATAAAAAATGTTTATAAATCTATGTAATTAGTCATCACATTTTTATAAATAGAGATCATGAAAGATAATAATAAACATTGTGTGTCGTAAGTGATATTTATACATAACGACATGACACTTTAACATTTCTCAGTTAGATGATAGTTCTATAATCGGTCTCACCAATAATGATAATATTAATAATAATTAAATAATAATAATAATAATAATAACAATAACTACAATAATAATAACAATAATAATAATAATAATAATAATAATAATAATAATAATAACAACAACAACAATAATAAATAGCAAATCGTATAAAAACGAGCAGATCACAGATTATTTTTTAGAAACATCTTTACGTCCAATAACGGGCAGTTTGACCCCACCCTGACTCACCTTGATTGGCGGTGGGGGTGGGGCCGGCGTGGGCATGAGCCCGAGTATCTCTGTGTCGTGCTGGACTGAGAGCGGGCCACTGTCACTGAGATGTTTTTTGACTGTGCGGTATCCTTTCCTCGTCTTGTTACAGCAGAAACTGAACACGGGTCTTTTTATAGGCGGACACTGATTTTTATCTCGACTTGCAGTTTTCTCTTTGACTCTTTCGCCTTTGTCCGACACTTTCTGTGACGTGGCTGTCGGCGAAGGGAGCTTATTGCCCTGAGTGACGTCATAATTGGGCCGTTCAGCAGGAGCGCTGGAGACTTTGACCTCCTGGGACAGACTGAGACCTTTGAAGAGGATTTTCCGCGACTGGATGAGAGGTTTCTGTAACGCCAGAGTCGTGTTGGTTGCCCACGCACTGAGAATCGCCTGCTCGCCGGGAGTCGAGAACGTTTTCGACCACAGCAGCTTTGTCCTCCGAAAATCCGACTTCCTGCGATACTTCCCGAGAATTTCCTCCACCGGCTGAGCGCACAGCGACTTCAGCCAGAACGAGTTCGTCATCGCCTCCTCGTCACTCCTCGCCGCCCGGTCCACGAAGTAATACTCCACGTTTCTCTGCGCGGAGCCTCGACTCTCGCGAGACCTGCGTCTTCCCAACCCTGACGTCCTCACAATGAACGACTTGGTGTCGAGCAGAGTAGCACCACGTGATCCTTTCTTCCTCTTCGTCAGTTCGTCTGATCGGTTTACGTTTGACGGCGTGGATACGGGACAGCGGTACACGGCCTGGGGGGTCGGGGAGTGAGGCAGAAGTGAAACGAGTTCTTCGTAACCACCGCAGCTGTTAGTTAGAGGGTCTTCATTTTCTGTAGCCATCCTGAAGAAATAAATAACATAATCGATATAGAAACCCTTGTATAACACACACACACACACACACACACACAAATAGATAGATAGATATACACAGACAGACAGACAGACAGATAGATAGATATGAATATATATTATGTGTATTTGTATATATTATTATCTATTTTAAGAAATTCCTTTGTAAAATACTTATGCTGTGTGTAGAAGTTTAGCCATATTTCTATATTAATCAAAATTCAAAGACGAGTAGTAGTAATAGTAGTAGTAATAATAATTAATTAAATAAGTAAATAAATAATCGGGAGGCAATAATAATTACATACCAACGTAAATACGTTAGTATAAGAAGTAATTTAATATAAGATCTGGAAATGCAAAGGCAAAAAGATTTGAAACAGGAGTTCTTATAAGACGGGTACAGGCTAGTCCGTATATAACCTAATCCTGCCTGTAATCGTAAAGAAAATACAACACCCTCTAGATCCGCACCTGTTCGGTGTTAATAGCTTGTTTTGTTGGAAGTTTAATGTAACCCTTGTTCTGTTTATTTCTTTTAACCTTGACGTGTCACGTGATCCAATCAGTGACACGGTGGGGATTTCACGATTAATTATGTTATTATTTTCACGCAAACATGTCGGCTCTGAAAACACGACGTCATTCGTCTTGTGTTAAACTGATTGATAAAGGTGAATAAAAATTTCATGAAACAAGATATTCTGCGCTTAATCTAATCACGAGTTGTCGCCAGTCAGTTTTCTCCAGTCTCACAATTTTTCTTAATTAAACTGTGTTCTGGGAATAGAAACAACTAAAAAATATATATAAAAAACAATAACAATACTTAACCAATCCATGGAATACTGTTATTAGTATTAGTTTGATTATTAATTTTATTAATGTTGTTGTTGTTGTTATTGGGTCTGGGAATATTAGAAAAGTACCTTATTATTAAACCATGAATTATTATTATTTATTATTATTATTATTATTACTATTATTGTTGTTGTTGTTGTTATTGGGTCTGGGAATATTAGAAAAGTACCTCATTATTAAACCATGAATTATTATTATTATTATTATTATTATTATTATTATTATTATTATTATTATTATTATTATTATTACTATTATTGTTGTTGTTGTTGTTGTTGTTGTAATTACTATTATAATCATTATTACTATTATTACTACTATCCTACCACCACCACTATTACTAGCATTACTATTACTACTACTGCTACTATCACTGCTACTGCTGCTACAACTATTACTGCTGCTACAACTATTACTACTACTACTACTACTTGTATTATAATTATTGTTCCTTTTGATGTTACTATTATTACAATTATTATTATTGTTATTGTTCTTGTTGTTGTTGTTATTAGCAGTACTAATAGTAGTTGTATTATTATTATCATCATCATCATCTGATTATCATCATCATTATTATTTAAAATTCAGATGATTTTCAAGGTACACTCTACACGACGATGGTGTTGGTTCCCTTTCTGAAATGCTGGATCTGCCTCTGAATATGTCACATTAAATACAAAATAACTTACTCAACTAACTGAACTTGAAACAAAGAATGCCAAAGACGATTAAATCTGCACAGATTTAGTAAAGAGACTCTGTATAATCCACCAGGATTAGTTTATATATATATATATATATATATGTATATGTATATGTATGTATGTATGTGTGTATGTATGTACACACATACACATATATGTATACATACATACATACATATATATATATATATATATATATATATATACGTATGTGTATATGTACGTATGTATGGATGTACACACACACATATATGTGTTAATATAATCATCAAAAGTAATAATTATAAATTCATCATTCACGTTTTACTGCTGTTTCTTATTCAGTTAAGTGTATAAACAGTGTGCTGCGTAATTTTATTTATTTACTTTTTATAATTATATACGTGTGTGTGTGTATGTGTGTGTGTATGTGTGTGTGTGTGTGTGTGTTATAATGTATGTTTGTCTGTTTTTAATTAAAAAGCATTTTAAACGCCTGTGTATGTTGATAACATATTCACAGCAAGGTTTAATTACCACGGTAACAAAAGGTCAAATACACTGTTTGTGAAAAATTAATGCGCCGGTCAAAACAATAAAAGAGTGCCAATAACAGAGAGAGACTTGTCTCAGACTATCCATGAACACGGCTTACAGGCGAACCAGCCAAGTTTACACCCAATAATCATTATACAGCTATTTACAGAATTTGTCATGTTTATTGGCAATTATATCTCATATTACGGACTAGACTAGACTCGTCATACGTACCACAGAAAGCGTGCTTTAACCTCAGGGTTGTGCTGTTTATAACTAACTATACAGTGAACTCTACAGAGTACTTATCTCTGCTGTAAATATTAATTCTCTAACCCGATCAGTTTAATCTGTCAGTTTACGGTTATGTTACAACATGTACGAATATTTATCAGTAACGCTGTTAAAACACACACACACAGGATAAAGACTAGGTCTGGTGATGATGTATCTACAGTCAAAAATAACATAGAGAAATAAAAACTTATATTACACACAAACAGGCACACAGTAACACGCATCTACATACATACATTTTTATACACATACACACATATACATGCATAGCACTTAGACACATATATACCATATAAATTTATACATGCATAGATATGAAAATAAATGCATGATATTAATAACTTGTAGAACAAATCGTTTTTTTTCGAAGCAGTCAGTTAAACGGTGATGTAAAATTATTACTGTTACCAAACAGTCATCTAGTTCATATCACTCGCATGTTGTTACTGGTGCTATTTTATGTATAGTAAAATTATATTATTTTTATCTATAATTAAACATAGTATATTATTTGTACATATAATTAAACTGTATTACTTTTTTATATAACAGAACACACTATGTTATACACATAACAAAACTATATACATTTTTACAGATAACAAAACTATATTATTTTTGCATATAATAAACTATATTATTTTTGCATATAATAAAACTATATTATTTTTACACAGTAAAACTATATTATTTTTTACATATAGTAAAACTATATTATTTAAACATATAACAAACTATATTATTTTTACACATAATGAAACTATATTGTTTTTACACGTAATAAAACTATATTGTTTTTACACAAAATAAAACTATATTGTTTTTACACGTAATAAAACTATATTGTTTTTACACAAAATAAAACTATATTGTTTTTACACGTTTAAAACTATATTGTTTTTACACGTAATAAAACACACTATATTGTTTTTACACAAAATAAAACTATATTGTTTTTACACATAATAAAACTATATTGTTTTTACACGTAATAGAACACACTGTGTTATTTCTGCATATAATAAAGCAGACTGTTAGTTTTACCTGAAGAATCATCCAGACAGGTGACACGAAGTTAAACAAGAAACACATCCTTATGACTTAGAGAACTCGTTCATGTCCGACTCCTTCTGAACTCTCCACCATTTTTTATTTATTATTATTATTATTTTAAATTTTGTCCGTCCTGCAGTGTTATTGTTTTATCAGTTGATCGCTGCGTAACAACGGGACGGAACCAGTGTGGTGATACATGACATTTTCTGAACGCGTTCAAAAAAAAAAAAAAAAAATTACAGTTTGCTATTGGAGTATTATTCGTGATCAACCACCCGTGTCATTGTTTCTGGATATCTGATAAGTATGTTAGCTTTGTGCAGCTGATTGCCGGGGTGTAAGGCGCGGGGTAGCGGGGGTGGGGGGTTGTAGGACCGGGATCACAAAATCTAGTAGTTACAACATTGACGACATCAAACCCTGGATTACAGTCATGTACTTAAAGTGCCGCTCTCGACTGAAGTATAAACGCTTCATTAGCTGAAACTGTATTTATATTATAAATAAATATAGCCTAGTGTTTGATGGCGATGCATTAGCATTTATTATTATAATTTATTTACTTACTTTTTAATTTACTCACTTACGTACTAACTTCCGTAGTTATTTACTTATCTTACGAGAGTAATTATCGCTTCCTACGAAGCACGCCGTTCTTTGTCTTTCGTCATTTTTGTGTGCATCTAATTTTACGGGAAACCTGGCACTGTCAAGTATGTAGTTTAGGATTTGATATCTGACTAAA
Organism: Chrysomallon squamiferum; assembly: GCA_012295275.1. Taxonomy (NCBI): domain Eukaryota; kingdom Metazoa; phylum Mollusca; class Gastropoda; order Neomphalida; family Peltospiridae; genus Chrysomallon; species Chrysomallon squamiferum. The sequence goes on from CM022665.1 coordinate 20,229,429, forward strand.
TAAATAAATAAATGTATGTATGTATGTATGTATGTATGTATGTATGTATGTATGTATGTATGTATGTATGTATGTATGTTTGTATGTTTGTATATCTGTATATCTATGTATGTATGTAGGTAGGTAGGTAGGTAGGTAGGTAGGTAGGCAGGTATGTTTATATGCATGTATATAAGATAACAGAGATATCTCGGTGTGACGCCACGTGTCTGCTGACAATAAAAACTAGGAATGTGTTGTAACGGTTTTTTCAATAACACAGCAGACGTTTTATTTTCTGAATGATACAGAACTAAACTGCCACGGCAGAGCCGTAGTTGCAGTTTAAATACTTTTTACGGAGTAACGATATCACGCAGACCAGACATCTACTCCTGTCATACGACTGAGTACTCGTGTCGTAAGTGTCGTTTCACAGAAATGATGTTCGAGAAAAGAACAGCTGTAGAACACCCACTCAGTTTCCTTTTTCTTTTACACACACACACACACACACACACACACACACACACACACACACACACAGATAACGTCACAGTACGATTCTAAACTAAAAGCTTTATCTTGGCGCCATCCTAAAACATTTAAATTTAGTTATATTAAAAAATAATAATAATAATAATAATAATTATTATAACATCAGTAGTAATAGTAATAGTGGTGGTGGTGGTGGTAATTTTTTTTTAAAAATGCTGCTTCTAGTATATTTTATGATGTTGCTGTTTCTTTGTAAACAATAAAACATTTTGTTATAAAAGGAAAATAAAACAGTTAATCGTTTTAGAAAATTACAATTTGTATAATCTTTCAAGTTAATAATTATTAAATTGTGTATCTTACAATTTTGCCATTGATAATAAAAACAATTATTATCGTTGTTGTTGTTGTTAATTTTTATTATCATCACCATCATCATAATCATCATCATCATCGTTATTATTATTATTATTATTCGATAGTTAGGGTTTTCCTATTAGTTAATAAATACCCAAGACACGAATGTTTTTGATAAACTAACAGGGTATGCGGAATGTGAAGTAACTGAAAAGACGCACTAAGAAGGATCGATCCTCTGACGTTGATTTAGAAATATCTTGATCGTTTTGTTTATTTTGTTTTACCTGGTACAGGTGAAGATTAGCATTCTTTTGTATCAGGTGAATCTGCAATTAAACACCTTTTAGTAACATTAATTATCATTAATGATATAATTACCTTTTCACTGAGAATATCACACTTACGTTTGTACGTACAAGAAGATGACGAATGGAAGAGTGTGAATGTGTGATGAGTTGTTCTGAGTAAAAAAAAAAAATTCTGTTTGATGTTACTCTAAATATGTCTTTACAACAAGACAACGTCTCTCTTACTGCTGCTGCGTGTTCCTGTCTCTACGACAACGTCTCTCTGTCTAATACTACGCGTTCCTGGCTTAACAACAACGACAGCCTCGTCACTAGTAAAACCGTGGACAACGACATTATCAACATCAACACCCATCCTTTACAAGTGTGGATACGTGCTCTTGTCATCATTATAGTGACGACGTTAATCATCCTCTCCAACATCATCAACGTGTTCGTGTTGCGACGTGTAGACGGGATTCCGCGGGTAGCTCGGGTGTGTCTTATAAACCTGGGTCTCGCTGATCTGGCTGTGGGAGCCGTCACGTGCAGTCTGTCTATTCTTCCTGCTTTTCTCGGACAGTGGCCTTACGGGACCATCATGTGTCAAATCTCCAGTGTCGTGCACGGGTCATCGGCTACAGTGTCCATCTGGACACTGTCCATTATCAGCGTGGACAGATACATCGCACTGGTCAAACCACTGAAGTACCCGCTGTGCGTGTCCATAAAAAGTGTGTTATTCTAATTTCCCTCACGTGGATTTTGGCTATCATCATTTTCATAGCGCCTATACCAGTCAAACACACACTAAACTACTACCAGTTCAGTGACGTTGAGATAATGTGTGGCTTGTACTGGGAGTACCCGCTCTTCGGCATCATCACTATAGCCGTTGTGCACGTTGCATCTGCCGCCGTCATCGTCGGCTGTACAATCAAAATCGCGGTGTCGATTTGCAAAGTGAACAAAGTGCTGAACACGACGAGAAACGGACCCAAGCCTGTTCTGAGACGTCGTCGTGAACTGAAGGCGGTGAGGACGCTGATAACAACAGCGCTGACGTTTTTCCTGTTCTGGGGGCCGTACGTTGTGAGTGTTTTGATGCTGTCGTTTGACAAGACGTCCCGCGTTCCACCTCTCGTTGAGTTCACGTTTGTGTGGATGGCAAACAGCAACAGCTTCATCAACGTCGTCATCTACTCCTACCTCTACAAGACGTTCAGAATTCAGCTCAGAGTCCTCCTCGTCCGCGTCTGTCCATGTTGTAGATATTGTGTGCACGTTGACGACGTCGACTCTCAGATAGGACCGGGTGTGCAGGGAACCTATCTCTCTGACAGGCGAGGGTCAAACGTTCGATACTGAGTCTTTTTTGTTATTATTATTATTATTATTATTATTATTATTATTATTATTATTATTATAAAGAAATACATAAAACTCAGATATACTGTTATAAATTACTTATTAAGTAAATAAATCTCATTCGCGCTCCCACTAAGAGAGATTAACCAGTGTACGTTTTGAAAGCAATTAAATCATAGAGCATTTTCCGAACAGTCGTTAAATGTAAAATAATTATTATTTAAAATTCATTTCTATTTTCCGTTTGTTGCAAGAAAACACTAAATTAGACAGGATATCTTGAGCAGTTTTTAAATGTAAAACAATAAAAAAATAAAAATTAAATTATTTTCTGTTCTTCGTTTGTAACAAGTAACTACTAAATTATAGCGCATTTTTTTTTTTTTTTTTTTTTTTTTTTTTTTTGTTGTTACGTTTTACAAAACCATTGACTCATAAGACATACAGTGGTACCTTGACTTGCGAGTTTAATTCGTTCCGTGACCGAGCTCGTAACTCAATTTGTTCGTATATTAAATCAATTTTCCCAACTGAAATTAATTGAAATACCATTAATCCGTTCCAGCCCCACAATCACTATCCCAATTTTTTGTAATGTGTTTTTAAATAAGAAAAATGTATGCATAAATGACAAATATTGTATAAAAAAAAAAAAACTAAATACAAAAGAATGTAAAGATATAAATTGGTTTTAGAAATTTAGAAATCAGTTTAGAAATTATTTTAACGCCTTTGGCTGGAGTTACAGCCTTTATCGACTCCTTCTGCTTCGGTACGGTATTTATTATTTAAAATTTATTATTTAAAATATTGTATAAGTACTACGCTCATACTGCCTAGCCATGTTGACTAAACGAACACCTCGCTCATGTTTATCTATGATTTCATGCTTTAATTCAATGCACATGATCCGCTTCTTCTTCTCAGCACTCTGCTTTGCACTCGCTTTCTTCGGATCCATGGATTTTGGCAAAATACTGCATAAAACGCGAGAAAAACACAACAGAGATGCTTCAACGGCGAGGTAACAACGTGAAGCAAACGAATAAGACCGTGTTATTTTACTGAAAGTGGTTACTGGGTCAGTACACCATTCTTGTTAAACATTGATCTTACATAAAATTGAACTTGAAACCTTGAATGAAATTACAGAAGCGCTGAAAACTGATCAGTTAAAACACCATCTTGTTTTGCAACGTGTACTTAATTCATTTCATTGTCAACACTCATTAAACTGTCGAATTAAGACATGTTAATTAATAACCTCGACATAGACGATTCAGTCTCGTAAAGCCAGGAAAGAGAAATTTGAGTTTTGTGTTATTTTACCTCTGACCACTGAATAAATAAAATATTTTTCTTAACACTTTTCTCTTTGAAATTTAATATCTTACTTATCTACAGACTGATTCAGTATTTATTTATTTATTTATATATGTTTAATTTATTAATCTGATTTCTCAGTTTACACGACATGTATCTAAAAAATAAAGATAAATAAATAAATAAATAAATAGATAGATAATAATAATAATAATAATAATAATAATAATAATAATGTTCTACCTGATTTACATTTTCATATCTTAAAATAGAGAAACATTGAAACACTTCACCTTTCTACACTTAAAAAAAAAAAATAAAAAAATAATAATAATCAGAGAAAATCGGATTGCTTTTAACTGTCAGATCCATTTAGCTTTTTCGAATCACGTGATACTTACTAAGGTTTTGTCTTGCATTTAAAAATAATTTAATGACATTTAAATTATTGACATGTTAAACAATTAATTACCTTACTAACCCTCCATGTTCAATATGCGCGCGAATCGTTTTTATATACACAAAGTTTTGTTCATCCTTTCATCCTTTTATTTTATTTTATTTTGTATGACTTTATTTAATTAAAGATCTGTCTGTGACAGTTATTTTGTTCTCATTCAAGTGATAACTAAATAAATGAAATAAAATAAGAAAACAAAATATTGTGTTTCGTGTAAGCTTTGTTCACAGAGTATTTCTGTGAACATTGAAATGTATTACTATTGTTATTTTATATTATTATCATCATCATCATCAGCATCATCGTCATCATTATTATTATTATTATTATTATTATTATTATTATTATTTATTATTATTATTATTACCATTATTATCAATATTACTATCATTATTATTATCATTAATATCTTCATCAGCATCATAATCGTCACCGTCATCGTTATTATTGTTGTTATTGTTGTTGTTTCCATTATTATCAGCATTACTATCATTATTATTATCATTAATATCACCAGCATCTTCATCATCATCATCATCATTATTATTATTATTATTATTATTATTATTATTATTATTATTATTATTATTATTATTATGCCATCGTCATCATTGCTGTTGCTCTTATTTTGTTGCTGCCTTACTCATCATCATCATCATCTTCATCATCATCAGTGACCATTGATCATCTTTAGATAAAACAGCACCAAGCGAGTCACGTAGAATACTGAGAGACAGGCACTAACAGCCTGTCAAGTTTAACTAATGAATTCTTTCAAGTCAGGAATAGATGTGGACAGAAATGGTCTGCACTTGTTCTTTTCAATTACATTTGGCTTCGACACGGATTTAAATATATTCTGACGTCACCTCAATAAGCTGAACAGTAATTTCTGCTTACTTGGCAATATTTTTTACATAATTATTTCTTTTCTGTCTTCTTTTCTTTCCTTATATATATATATATATATATATATATATATATATATATATATATATATATATATATATGTATCTTATCTAGTATTCTGCGCATCGAAAAGGATTAAAACTGTAACTAACAGTCGTCACGTGATCTCAATACCGTTACAGCACAGCGAGGTTCAGCCGTAAACTGCTATTATTCTTAGTTGATGGTCGTAAAACCAAGAAAATACTGACTGTCATACAGCGAGGGAAGGCAGCAGAAGACTTCCCTGTGCGTAATGTTTCCGTCTGCATGCGGGCGTGTTTCTTTGTTTCTGAGATGACAAGCTATATACGTAGTTCTAGGTATTCACAATAGTGTGTTGACACAGATAGCATTAAACCAGAAAACAATTACAGCAAGGTTATCGAAGTATTTTAACGTATACTGATGACGTGACGTACGTACGAACGACTGATGTGTTATGCTGAGATAAAAAAAAAAATATATTTAGTTTTATTTACTAACAACGGTGATTTAGTTTGTGTTAAATGTACAGACACAGTCTGCAGACTAAGGGTTGTCTAGTCTAGAGAATGTTATAAACAGAACGTTTGATTCGCAGTTTGTAAGCTGACAGTCGTGCGCCGAACGTGTATTAGTGAGCAGAGCAGTTTGCGTGAAATCAGTGAGTAGTGAGTGAGTAGTTTGTGTGAAATCAGTGAGCAATGAGTGAGTAGTTTGTGTGAAATCAGTGAGCAGTGAATGAGTAGTGAGTGAGTAGTTTGTGTAAAACGAGTGAGTAGTGAGCAGTTTGTATGACATCAGTGAGTAGTGAGTGAATAGTTTGTGTGAAATCAGTGAGCAGTGAGTGAGTAGTTTGTGTAAAATGAGTGAGTAGTGAGCAGTTTGCGTGAAATCTGTGAGTAGTGAGTGAGTAGTTTGTGTGAAATCAGTGAGCAGTGAGTGAGTAGTTTGTGTAAAACGAGTGAGTAGTGAGCAGTTTGTGTGACATCAGTGAGTGGTGTAATGAGTAGTTTGTGTGAAATCAGTGAGTAGTGAATATATATTAATTCATTGTCATTCATTTCAACACTTTAAAATGAAAAATATATATATATATATATATATATATACACACACATAACTGTTATAAAACATATAAAATGGCTGGTGTCCAGTATTGAATTACAGAAAATTCAGTGACTGTTGGTAATTTTATTATTATTATTATTATTATTTGTTTTAATCCGCTGTGAAGCTGTGTAAGTGTTTAGTTAACTGACACGTGATAAGAACGTGAAATACGTGCAGACGCTGAGTGAACTAAGACAACTCGTCTTCTGGCGATCTGAACCACTTACACATCGGTCAGCTGAGAGCTGTCTGTAATGTGGTTCTGAGTGGACAAAACACTGACGAAACAAATGTAATTAATGAGAATGTTGTTGAAACACAGATGTATAAAAAAAAAACACATCCATTTTCTAATAACATCTTATGCCTGGTAAAATAATACAAAATGCTACACATATACAAGATGCAACATATATTATACAAGAAACTACTTATGTTCAAGATACTAGACACATACAACATAAAACATATGTACAAGATACTACCTATATACTAGAAAGTATATATACAAGATACAGTAGAAATCACACTTTCTACAAACTTAGTAATAACGTCACGCTTTCTTATAACTCATAACACAGATGTTTCAGTATGGCATTATCGACATGACGTTGTCGTAGTAGCAGTTCGTTACACGAAATAGGAGACAGCGAATTGAAGATAATGAGATTTTTAATGTGTGTGTCAGTTATAGACGTATGTATCGTCCTAACTACATCATTCTTAACATACGAAATTACTAATTACAATTAATTAGACATGTAATTAATCATGCTAAATTTGTGAGAGTGCGTGCTTGGATGCGCGCGTGCATGAGTGTGCGCTCTCCTCTTTCTTTCATCTCATTATTTCATTCATTCCTTCTTTCTTTCATTTCTTCATTGTCCTGTTCTTCTTTTATTGATTCTTTCTTTTAATCTCATCTGTGTTCCATCTATTTGTACTTTCTTTCCCTTCTTCCTTCTCTTCCTCTTCTTTCAATCATTCTTTCATTATTTCGTTCTTTCCGTTTTTCTTCTCTCTTTCATTCTCTTTGAAACATTTTTTCCTCTCTTTATTTCCATCAGTCATATTTTGTATCATCCTTTCTCTGTTTTTCCTTTCTTTCTTTCATTTGTTATATTCTTACTTTCAGTATTTCTTACCTCTCACCTTCTCTCTCTAATTTACTCCTATTTATCTATTTCCGTCACATAAAGAAAAGTTGTTTGCAAAGCATTATTATACTCTAAGATCAATGCACTTTACGTGTACTATAATAATTATTATCTCCTGCAGAATCTATTTCCCATAGCGACACGATAACTTCCTTTTCGCACGTTTTATAATGTGTTTTTTTTTTTATATTAACAATATTTCTAAAACCTTTGATCACATTCCATCTTCCACAGAGCTTTACTTTGAAATTTACATAAGACAAACTAAAGCTAACATTAATTCTGAAGAATATTAAATATGTATACGTATACAGCTAGTAGCAATTATGTATAATTATATATAGTATGTCATATGTCACGTAACAGGTTTTCGTATATTTATGGACTTCTTGTTCCTGGGATTTTGTTCATTTCAGCCAGTCTTTCGGTAACACCTTTGTTTTTGCTGAATAGGTCATTAAAACGTTACACTGATATATATATATGTGTGTGTGTTGTTTATCTAATTCTATTTATTTACTTAAAATATTTATTTATTTTTTTATTAATTTATTATTTGTTTATTTCTTTGTTTTGTTTATTTATTTATTTGTATGTCTGTTTGTTTCTCTATTTAATTTAATTTAATTTATTCATTCGTTCATTCATTCATTCATTCATTCATTCATTCATTCATTTATTCACTCATTTAGTTATTTCTTTATTTCTTTATTTTTATAACAATAATAACAAATATTATAATAAAATATGACGTGAAAGCCGTCTGGATTATAACAAGTAAAACTATTTAGTATCTAGGCTAACACTGAATATTTCAATGTAAATATCTCGCCAACCTTCCAGAATGATTCTACTAAATTTATAGCAGAAGTAGCCAAATTAAAAAAAAAAAAAAAAAAAAAAAAATTCTCTTATTTAAAAGTGTGTTTTACCAATACCTTTCAGTTACTTATTTGTTTTGTTTAGTTGTTTTTTGCTGTTGTCGTTGTTGTCGTTGTTGTTGTTGTCGTTTGTTTGTTTGTTTGTTTGTTGTTGTTTTTTGTTGCTCTTCTTCTTTTGAGAACATGTCTGTTTCTCGTTTTTCTTTTTTAATATTATATTGGTTTATATTTGTTGTTGTTGTTGTTATTATTATTATTATTATTATTATCATCATCATTATTATTTTTTATTAATTCTTCCTTCCTTCCTTTCTTTCTCTTCTTTCTTTCTTTCTTTCTTTCTTTATTTCTTTCTTTATTTATTTATATTATTATTATTAATGTTTAGCTATTTATTTAAGTTGTTGTTATTTATATTTCTTTCTTTTTCCTACTTCTTCTACTTTTTTTTTTTTTTTTTTTTGTTTGTTTGTTTGTTAGATACATGTAATATGTGTTGGTATTTCACATTCATGACGATATTTAATCTGCTACATTTAGGTTATCAAAACTCGTCACTTTTGTGATTCTTTTTTATTTGTCTGGACCATCTCCCAGTAGATTTCTTTACAAACCTCTTTACGAGCTACTTTCATATACTAATTACTTACCACTGAAGGATATCAGTTCTAGTGTTTACAGTGGATGTAAGTAAACACTGCAGAAGATATCCAGTGTTAAGTAAAAAACCAGGCGTGATAATTAACTAGTAATAAATATAATAATATGTTCTTTTGTTGATATACTGTACATCAGCAGCAGTAATAATAATAATAATAATAATAATAATAATAATAATAACAACAACAACAACTACTACTACAGCAATAATAATAATAATGCTCAAGAACAGCAACAACTGCAACAACAACAACCAGAACTACATCATTAATAATAATGTTGTTCAACAATAACAACAACAACAATAATAATAATAATAATCGTTGTTATTTAATAGTCATAGTATTATTATTATTATTATTAGTAGTAGTAGTAGTAGTAGTAGTAGTAGTAGTAGTAGTAGTAGTAGTACGGTATATATAAATCGATTCAGTTTCGGTGATACGCGAAATTAATCAAGGAATTCCGGATAATCAAATGACGTCATACGCGGAGGAAGCAGTCATTGTCATATTTGTTTTCTTTTCTTAGAAAAGAAGTTTTTAAGGTAGGTTATTATTATGACTACTACTACTACTACTATTACTACTGTTGTTGTTGTTGTTGTTTGTGTGTCTGTTTTTGTATGCAAGCCTGATTCACATGTAGAAGGAAAATGGCATTTTTAAAATTCCATTTTAGACATCCCCAAAAACGTTTCTGACATGACATGTTTGCTGGCAAGATAACGTAATTAGTTTTGTTTAATATTTAATATGAAGTTTTAACTCACAAAAATTTCACCTCGGGTTATAAGACTTGCAACGTGCGGTTATGAATAAATAAATATTTACACACTGCATTTCAATGGCAATTAATATTTATTAAAATAATAATAATAATAATAATAACAACAACAACAATAATAACAACGACAACAACAGCAATAACAATAACAATAACAAGAATAATAATAGTGAAAGTAATAGCAATAGTAACAGTAACAACAACAACAACAACAACAACAACAACAACAATAATAATAATAATAATAATAATAATAAACACTTCATGGTCTTTTTTATTGACTAATAGTGACGTATATTTTACACACATTTTCTCAAACACACAAAAATTCAAGTTGTTTTGATGACCGGTAATGAGATCCTAGTTAGAACGTGAAAAAGACTAAACTGTACACTGACACCCGGTTTTCCTCTGCGTTGTTCTGTAAGTAATTAATCAGCAAACACGCCATGTGTAATCTGTTCACAATCTCTCTGTGTGCGGCCGTGTTTGTAGATAAATCTCACTTAGCTAACCAGTGACTGATAAAACTGTAAGTACTCCCTATTAAACATTAAACAGTAGATAATATGTAAAGGTGAGTAGGTTTCCCAGTTTCAAATTGCATTATCGTCTTACTAATTGCAATATGTAATATAATTATCCTACGTGTCCGTTACCCAGCAAAAGAATGACGTCATTAACAATAAACTCATTTTCGTGTTATCTAGATAGTTTATTTTTCATTTTTACAAGATACATACATATTAGAACTTTGTCATGGATAAAAGTTGGTGTATATACGAAATACACACATATGTATATATATATATACTCGCCTACAAACAAACAGACATATTTAAGCACATACGTGTATACAAACGTAAAGCAAACAGGTAAACAATTAATCAAATAAATAAATAAATAAATAGAAATAGTTAAATATATAAATATTAAGTAAATAAAAGTATGTATGTAAGTAAGTAAATAAATAAATACAAACTGGAGCTCCTTCACAAAAACCAAAAAAAAAAAAAAAAACCCCAAAATATCTTAAATAAAAGAGAAACAGAAATAACTAACTAAAAATGAACGACGTAATTTCATAAACTGCGTAGTGTACAAAATACCACCAAACAAAGAAATGTGAATCTTCTAATTACGTCATGAACAGACTGGTATTTTTAACAAAATACATTATTTAACGTCCACTCTCTCTCTCTTCTGAGATGAAACAAATCGTATCAGTGTCTGTAAATGAGAAAATTTCACATCTATAAAGTGAACAAACTGGTTTCAGTTTCACAATTAGAAATAAACATTTTGTTTTCCTGCTAGCTAAATCTCATCAGAAAACACGTAACTGTGAGAAAAGTAAATAAATATATATTTTTTTTAAATAATGGGAAAATACTACACACAGTCTTAGATACTGTACTAAATAAAACGTAAACATGACGACGTAAAATAAAACGGAAACATATATATATTACTTAATCTTCACTGTAAATGCATTTTCTTTCTTATTGCCATTCTCTCACTCGATGCCTTCGTTATCTCTTATTAACAAACCAAACTTTAAAAAACGAAAAAAACAAACATAAAACGTAAAGTTTGAATTAAAGTGTTATTATTATCATCATCATCATCATCATCTTCGTCGTCGTCGTCTGCATCGTCATCGTAGGATAACCTTGACATTAAAACATAACAGTTAAATAGTATCAAGCGATGAGAAGCCATCTTTTAATGGCTGAGTTGAGCTGTAAATAAAACAGAAATCGTACAAGTCTCTAAGTTTTTGTCGTCTGCACTTTTCTGTCAAAACTTAGATGACCCCCAATGATGACCAGCGCGATCTAGTGACACTACAGATGATTTAAGGGAGATAAATCATTTCAAAATGGGTTTATGAAATCCTACAACTATCAGATATCGCTGAAGATAAGTGCAGGAGAAGAAGAAATGACATTTCATTTTTTTTCACCACAGCATGACTCATAAACATTTGTTTTTCTCTGAACTACGTGTGCTCTGTTTTCAGAGGAAGAAATTAAACAAGATATCAATGCCAAGCTTCCGCTGGCCAAACTACAGGTCAAGCAGCGGTAAGCAATTAATCTTTTTCATTTATTCATTTATTCTTTCATTTAGCCATTCATTTATTCTTTCATTCTTTCATTCATTTATTTATGTATTCATTTCCAGTGAGTCAACTGGACAGGACTGAGTTTCAGTTTTATTTTTTATTTTATAATTTATTTTATTTTTTATTATTATTATTTTTTTCGGTCCCGGATTGATTTATATTTATTTAATATTTTGTGCAGTTTATTTGTTTTAATATTAAATTTAGACATAATAACAATATGAATGAATATTTTAACAATGATATATATATATATATATATACATGTTTTCTGGTTTCAGCGAAACTACAGGAAAAGAAGATACCATATAAATCACGTGATTTGTTTTCTTCAAGGCTTTCGTCAGTTTGACATAATATCACACATTTAATTAATTAATTAATTTAGATGTGTCGCAGCTTACTGACGTCACACACATAATTATACACAGTCATGCATGCACGCGCACACACGACACCCCAGCACTCGCATAATACATACATACTCACATATAGTACCATTCAGTCCACAAAAACATAAATAATCGTAATGTTTTTTTTTTTTTAAAAACAACGGAAAAAAAACAAAAACACAAAGAAATCAAGGAAACGGAAAATGAAAAAGAAAATAATAATTATAACAAAAAATCAAAAGCAATATAATGTTAATAATACTGTTGCCATAACAACCAGTCTTGCAACAGTAATTGAAAAGTAAATTATAATTATACAATTTTGTAATCAAATACGTTTTATCACAAGATACCAGCAAAAAAATATATGTATATCTAGATATATATGTAATTATGTATGTATTTTTCATCAGCATGGTAATCCTTTTAACCACGATTTTTTCTCTCTTCTTTTCATTTCGTGTGTTTCTTGCTTTGTGTCAAAGTGTTTACCTTGGTACTCTTTACACACAGTAATTTTGATTTGATGAAAAATATCAAATCTGGACGTGACCGCGGAATTAGATAAAATAAATAAATGGCAAATGATGTGCAGTGAAAAACGCCTGCTGAGTAAACACACAGAAGAAACACAGACTAGCAGCAGATTTTAAGTTATCTCTTCAAAGTAAAAATAAACATTTTATATCAACAAGAAATAATAAACTTACCACGCAACAAGAAGATACAAATACGACACACACACACACACACACGACATAGACACACCTAAGATTGTCGATGGCCGAACGGTATCGTCTTTCGTGTTTGAATAAAGAGCCATATCTTCGAGTCTCTGTCAGCGGAATGTGACTTTGTTAAGGTTTTGATTAAGGTCCTACTGCGCCAGTGCCTTCCCGAATACTGTCTAAGTGCACAGTCTAATCAGACATACGTAATTAAAACAACAGAATATTCATTCCTAAATACACACAAACATATGTACACTTTCATACTTATTTACTAAAAAATGGAAAAGAAAAAAATAATGTATTTATATTATTAGTAGTAGTAAAATAACCATCATCATTATTAACAATAGTAGCAGTAGTTGTTGTTGTTGTTGTAATAATAGTTTTGGTAGTAGTAGTAGTAAAAAATAAAATAAACTCGTATATAATATTTTCTATAAAAATGTTTATTATTTTGTACTGTAATTATACAATTTGATTAAAAGATGTGACGAAATTCAACTAATAACTGTCAGATCATTTTTTTTTTTTTTTTTATTATTTTTTTTTTTTTACAAACACATAGTTTTGTACACGCGTTCAGACATATATACAAATATGTACAGCAAAAATAAGGAACATGTTAAAATAAAGAAAAAAATAAACAAAATCGTTAAATTAAAACATTTCGGTAGCTGTAAACATTACATACTGGAACAGAATTCTCTTTTCTGTGAATATTAAATTAACACTGAGGAAATTTTAAAATAATTTAAATATAACTAGTTGCGATATCAAAACACATTGTTTTCTAAGTCGACAGGTGCGGAAGATCGCTGGCCTTAACCTGCTTGTATTCGAATCTGCAGTTAGGTTTTGAATTTGCCCCACTTCCGCTTGGTATACGCACTTCCGGAAGAAAATGTATGGATTTCTTCTTATTCTGTTTGACGTTTCCTGTTGTCCCTTTGTTCTTGAGATACGTCTTGAAGTAACTGATGCCGCAGTGCAGTTCAATGTTCATGTATCTGGAAGAATCATTCTTTGCGACATGTCTTCCGGACCGCTGTTGCTGTAAAACGTTTATGAGTTGATGTTTGAGTTCGTAGTACTCTTCTTGTAGTTCGTTGTGTGTTGGTTTCTGCTGGAAATTCACTTTGATCAGTGGCGAGATTTTCACTTTATCTGCCTCCCATACTTTGTATCTCTGGTAATTCGTTCTTGTCAACTTTGTTCCACGAGCTTCCACTGGGATTAAAACAGACATGTAGTCACTTCTTTCTAATCCCCTCCGCGCTGACGTCATACGTTTTGCGTTCTCTGACAAGCACTGTTCCCGTGACGTCATATTTCTCTGGGTATGTGGTGGCGGTGATATAGTTTCACATTGTGACTGTAAAGTCATTCTACTGGGACACTGAAGTCTGGACAAAACACTGGGACACGTAGTTCGAGATAAAACACTTTGACATTGCGATGTTCGACTTAAAGAGCCGTCAGCAGTTATCCAGTTAATGGCTTCTGAAATGTCATCAATTTTGACAGATCTGGTGTCCTGATAATTCGTTGAAATGGCAGGAAACATGGTCACGATCTTTCTCCAACAGTCTTTCTTACACAAAAACAGTACGACGAGCACTACGAGATTACCACCCCGATGACAACGTCATATTTGTCCACTATTCTACACTGACACGTACACAAAGAACGGAGAAGTTTAATACTTTTAGACATATGTTAATGAAGTCCTTTTTTTTATCTCTTCTGTTCTTTATAATAATTTTAGCAGGTTCTGCGCATGTCAGTTGATAGTTTGACCCCGAACCTGTTTGTTTCCGAAAGCTGTTAAGCCATACTCAGTTTGTGTCGCTTGATTAATCTGTCACTTTCACCAGCTTTCTTGTCAAAGAAAACACACACTACACCACACACGAACCACGATCACGATTTACGTTACGTCAGCTCTGATAGCTTTGTCCTTGAAACCTATTTTTCTAGTTTTAACCTCCATCTAATAATAATAATAATAATAATAATAATAATTACAATAATAGTAAAAATGACTGTAGTAATAGTACTAGTAGTAGTAGTAGTAGTAGCAATACATTAAATAATATAATTATATTTACTGAATATTATTTATTTATTTATTGTTGATAATGACAATGACGATAATGTTACTGCTATTTTTCAAAAATTCCGGATTATAATAATAACAACAGTTATGATAATTATTTTTACATTATTATAGTATTAATTAATTAACAGTCATATATTAATTTTATATCTCTACGAAGGGAAGATAATCAGGATCGTAACTGACATCTGACACTATTCTTATAACAGTAAGTACTGAAAGGTAAGTTGTATTACTGTCTGTTATTTGATTGGTTGGATAGTAAATCTAGGATGGTTAACAAGCATACCAGTAAGGATCATGTGATCGACATTCGGAACGAACAAACAAAACTGAGCCAATAAACCGATTATATCTTAACACTGCACTAAATACTCGAAAGTGACGTTTGTATTATAATGCGCTCAGACAACCTTAATATTTACTCTGTGTCTAATAATCCTTAGTTTATCTTTATGTAGGTACCTGAATATAGTTCACTGTATACATACGCTTCCAAGTTATTGATTTTTACCCTTTGAGTTGATTCTTCTGACAATAAATTAACAAGTTTGTAGACACGTCATAAATTATGACGTAATTAGTTTGAAGTGATTGACTCTGTCACGTATTTATGTCAGACTTTACGTACGAAATGACGTCGTGATGAAAGGGAAACAAGGAGACTACTTCACCGTGACGTCATAATGAAAAGAGAAACAGTCAGCCTCAGTTTAACATCGCTAACAAATGCACACAACATAAATAATAATAATAATAATGAAGATTAAAAATTAGATAAACAGAGCAATAAAACACGTAATAGTGATCTAGTGATTTAACTTTTTTATTAAAACATTATTTTCTCTCAGTCTATCTATCTACCTATCTGTCTATCTGTCTATCTATCTATCTATCTATCTATCTATCTATATGATCAATTATGATATATATATGATAAATTATTTTAATGTTAATACAGCCATATAAATAAAAGTAAATAAACAAGCACATAAAGCGCATAAACACACAGAATTAATATAAATAAATGAAAAGAAGTCTTATTTTGTTAATCTCACATGTCAGTGATGATCGTGTCAGTCACACATTGCGTTGAATCAGTTTCCAGGATCCGCTTAAGAACAGAAACAAACAGAAATGAACGACCACAAATTATAACACATTCTGATCCTCATAGACTGTGTTCATAACAAACGTTTATCCCAGTTCTTAGCAGAGACTCCAGACAGAGGACGGCAGAGGAAGAAGTAAACTGTGAATTGTGACAGCACGTGTAAATATTGTTCTTTGTTTTCCGCGTATACAAATCACACTTAGTGTGCGTCCTTTGTCTTACACAAACGTAAAAGTTGTATACACTTAGTACGCGCCCTTGCCGTACACCAGTCTTGGAGAATTTTTACAGCTGAGATCTTCTGGTATAAGTTTGACATCAATCTTCCTCACACAGCGATAATGTCGCAGTGTTGGAGTCATGTTGTAGCTGCTTTCCGAAACCGGTTTTGGTTTGTATAAATTAGCTCTTATTTTGTGATAGTCGTTCTCCACTATCGCGTGATAGTTACGTCCCTTGGATTGTCGGCCCTTGTCTGATGCCGGGGAGGGTCTGCTTGTGTCTGCACTCCTGTCATTCAAAACACACTGATCAGTTTCCTTGTTATCCTCAGTTTCGCACACGTAATTCTCAACTCTTCTGTTGTAACGATTTTCTCTGAAAAATCTTGACTCCCCTACGTTTATTTTAGACAGCGCTTTCAAGCAGTCTTTAACAGTGACACAGCCATCCATTTTTTAACGAGTCTCTTTTTAAAAACGTAAGTCATGTCTGGTAATTACACCAGAACAGGAAAAAAATTAAATAAAATAAAGTCCTTATTGCATAAAGTGGTAGAGGACGCACCCAGTAATGCAGAGTATCACACGAGTATTGTTAAATAACAGAAGTAAAACGTTCGTAATGTTAATCCAGTTACACAATTTGAAAGAAACTACTTTATCAACACCTGCTAGCTGAAATATTTCTCAGATTGAAAAAAAGAAAAAAAAGAAAACAGACCGCTTTGCCCAAGTCTATTAAGAAGTAATTAATAATAGAGTGTTTAGTGACCCAGTTCAGTGTTACTCTATCGAGTAATCGAGTAGATTATGTCTGAATAGCGTGTGTGTGTCTAACAATGTCTCCCAGTTTACAAAGGTCGCGCCTACGAACGATTAGTAGTGGGATCAATTCACGTGACAGGCCAGGTTCACGGAATCAGTTCACGTCACATGACACGGGTCGCAAATTCGACGTAGAAGACAATCGTTCTAACCAGTTTTAGTTCGCGTAAACCGTCACATGCGGTGTGATCCATTCACCTTAATTACTGTTGTATCACACATCTCTTACATCAACAGACAAATCTCTTCATGGCTGGCTGGATTTCGTGGTGTCTCCTGATATCTCCATTTCTATTTACTGATTTGCAGTAGTCTTTAAGACGTGTGTATTTTACGTAGTTAACCCTTTTTGTACCGGTTAAAAAAGCAGGAGGGAATGGTGAA
Source organism: Chrysomallon squamiferum (assembly GCA_012295275.1). Taxonomy (NCBI): domain Eukaryota; kingdom Metazoa; phylum Mollusca; class Gastropoda; order Neomphalida; family Peltospiridae; genus Chrysomallon; species Chrysomallon squamiferum. The sequence continues at coordinate 20,247,142 of CM022665.1, forward strand.
AAAAAATGGTAATAATATCTTTGTGTGAATAACATCTCTTGTAAATCAGTTGTTCCTCTGTTTTATCTATCTATCTATGTATATGTCTGTCTTTGTTGTATATATATATATATATATATATATATATGTCCAACTATTTATCTATATTTATGATGGGGAAGAATATAGATACAGAGCATAACGTAGAAAGATAGAATTTTTTTTAAATAATTAGAAAAATAAAAATAAACTGCAAACACATCTTTCGTATTGTTCACCTGTTGCGCTGTGAATAATATTAATTAAAATTAAAATAGCAGATTACAGAACATGTCACTGATCTGTGCTTTTCTGAATGGCTTAAAATTAATACATTATTGCAACAAATCTACAATGACTGAGCCACCGTTCCGTAAAAATACTTCACGCTGCATCAAGTGATACAAACTATATATATTTTGAAATATCTTTCAAATAAATTATATATATTTAAATTTAGCATCAAGAAATTCTTTATATGCAACCACTTCACTGACAGTATAACACATAGGTCGATATGTACAGCAACGACAGCAGACCACTGGTTGGAACGAGAACTTTTTCAGTGGATCCATCAGTAACAAGGATCGATCCGACGGCCTAAGGGTGAGATTACGCATGCTCTACTATTGAGCTACTTACATTTTCATCTGAATTACCTTTTAGAGAAGAAAAAGAAAATTCAATATAGTGTTATCACGAATATTTTAATAATGAACAAACAGTTTATCAAGTCTTCAACTTTTCTGTATCGCCTTAGTGAATAATTTAGTAAGGAAATGAATTTCATGCTGTGTGAAATTAATGAACAGGTGAAACAATCAATGTCAGGTTTAATTAATCGTCGTTTAATTATTAACTGATTAATTACCATAGGCATGTTATCGTATGCAAATCTGTGTGTATGTGTGTAAAAAAGTATACGTATACAGAATATGAGAGACAGAAAAAAAGAGATGGAGAAAGAGAGTACTTGAGAGAAAAACAGAAACAGAGAGAGAGAGAGAGAGAGAGAGAGAGAGAGAGAGAGAGAGAGAGAGAGAGAGAGAGAGAGAGAGAGAGAGAACCTCACAGAGACAGAAAGAGAGAAATTGAGAGAGAAAAGAGAGAAAGAAAGAAATAAACGAGAGAGAGACAGACAGTGACAGAGAGACAGGGAGAGAGAACACATTACAACTGATGACGTCTACTGGTGCATTAACTTTATATTTATTTAGATATCATTATTTGTAATAAAGTTTACAGTGATATCAAGACAAAGATAACATAAAATTTATGTTTACAAAATCAGGAATTGTTTACAAAGAAAGCGTCACAGCTAATTAACAAGCACATTGTCTCTTGTTGACGTTGTGATAATAAATACTTACACAAATTAATACTGTAGATATACATCGCGACTGTATTTAAAATAGTCTGTTTTAGTGACATCATTTAAAAGATTATAAATGAAAAAATAAATCAATCAAATAAATAAATACATGAAGATATGTTTTTAATATTTTGGCGCTAGAAAGCATTGTGAGAAGAAGATACTGTGAATATTTTAAAAATGGTGGTAACAAGAATATGGGAGGGATAAACAGTCACCGTGTTATATACTAATAATATTTTACATTTATTAAAGGACATTTTTTTAAAAAGACCTCATTTCTAAAATATTTCCTAATCGACACAGAACCATCTCCTCAAAAATGGCTTACACTTAAAATAACACGTAGAGAAGAAAACAAATAGTTCGTGCAAGAAATGTAGGCCCAGACACCCTCCTAAACACTGAGGTGTATCCGCTCCTGATTCGTGGTTTTCCCACGTGTTGACAAAATAATCGAGTATGCAGTACGATGACGTAATCACTACGGTTGAGTAATTCACGCAATAAAACATGGATAATTTTTTAAAACACGGCAACTCCAACAAGTAAAAGTGGAAGTTATCACGTTCTGACACGAGTAAACTTGTTTTGTTTCACTCAGATGACATGGAGTTATGGTAAGTTATATTATTATATAGTTCTCTCTATCTTTCTATCACCACCTGTATCACTGTCACTATCAATGTCTATCTGTCGATCTATCTGTATATCTATCTGTCTATATTAATACTATTAATAGTAGTAGTTGTAGTAGTAATAGAAGTAACAGCAGTAGCAGAAGCAGTACCACTAATAGTAGTCAGGGTAATAGCAGCAGCAGTTACAGCGGCTGTAGTAGTTGTTGTTTATCTGCTGTTGTTGATGTATAAGTAGTCATACTGTTACATAGAAAATTGTATTAGTTTAAATATTAACGTATATATTTGATTTGTTATTAATAGCAGTAGTTGTAGTAGTAATAGCAGTAGTAGAAGCAGTACCAGTAGAAGCAGTCATGGTAACAGCAGCAGCAGCAGCTACAGTAGCTGTCGTAGTTGTTGTTTCTGCTGCTGTTGTTGATGTATAAGTAGTCATACTGGTTGCACAGAAAACTGTATTAGTTCAAATATTATCGTATATATTTGATTTCATATTACTGAACAAGTGAAAAGGTATCGGTAGTCTGAAGCTGATGTGTATTATTTTCTGCGTTGTATGTTTGTGAAAGAAAAACCGTGTATGCGCTGGGGAGAATCAGGCGAGTTTACAAAGCGTGTCAGCAGATTTGCTAAAGAAAACCGTAACGTAACGTTACGCTACTTTATGTAATTCGTGCAGGTTTACGTTTTAAAATTACGTTACAAGTTATTCACACTGTGTATATCACTACATAATGTGTAACGCTGGTTAACACACATCACTTACATAACTCAGTGAATGAACCCAGCCCGTTACAGCGACACCCCTGAAAATTACGACTCGAGTGTTCTAGCTAATGTATCAGTGTTTGTCGCTGTCAGCATGTTTAATGCAGTTTCGTGTACAATGTAATTATTTTAGTTTTGTAGCATACTTGTCTGTTATATTAGTATTTGTCAGTGGGCAGAGAAATGTACGTCATACAGGGTTTGTGGGGTATTCATACCATCACTGCTGTCATTTCATGTAACGCCTGGTGCCTGCATGCTTTATACCTGTGTATGTGTGCAAGAGAGTGTGTGTGTGTGTGTGTGTGTTTTAACTGAATATATATATATTTGTATGTATGTATGTATGTATGTATGTATGTATTTATGCATATATGTATATGCACGTGTTCATATATTTCTAAATATAATACTTAATTTAAATAACTCTGTACAATTTCTCAATTAGCAGACACTGTTTTTTTCTACAGGTGAGAAGCTATATGTAAAATAAGTTCTATTGCCACGTTATCCTGGCGGGTTTCTTCTCTATTTACCTGACATTCTGTACAAGGTTACATAACCGTATATAAGAGCTGACCATGTTAAATAAAATATTTCTTAACTCTGCAAAACATTTTATATTTATTTTTATACTTCCTCTTATCCCGTTATATCGCAGCTGAAACATTTATGTCTATTAACAATAATTTTTGAAAAACAATAAATATATTTACCCGTACTGTAAAATTTCAAAATAAAATACTTTTTTCTATTATAGAATACCATTATCTGTCCGCTGAAATATTTATATCAAAGAATGACACAGACTGGTTATTATTAAAAACAGTTTTTGAAAAACAGGAAATATATTTGGCTATGTTGTAATATTTTTACCTGTGTTGTACATTTTTTTTTTTTACCTCTGTTGCAATATTTTTTACCTCTGTTTTTGCTTATGTTGTAATATCTTTTACCTCCATTGCAATGTTTTTACCTGTATTACATATCACAGGTAAATGAATTTTCACAAGAGAGGAAGTTCTATACTAATGATGTATGACGTCACCTAATTTGCATTGTCACTTCACCAGTGTCGCCGTCGCGGCTGACGAAATATCGCGTGTTTTCAGGAAATGCGTTGACGTCGTTAACGTAATTGCAGTTATTCAAGTAATTTAGTTATTCCAAAAAAAAAAAAATGACGTTGTCACGGTGATGTTAAACGAAACGACGTCTGTTAAGACCTTGCTTCCGATTTATGACAATGGCGTTATACCGGGTAAAAAAAAAAAAAAAATATGTTGAAGTGTTTCCAATAAACTGAGTTATAGATTTGTGTGTAATAAATGTCTGTGAGGCTGTTAGTCTGTGTGTGTCACAGTGCATCTGATTTATACACGTCAAAAATGAGACTCGTCATTAAAACTGCCTAGAGTTGATTTTCTGATTTCACACATCTGTCAGTTAAGTCGATTCTAACAACGGTTCTAAACAAAGCATGAAAGAAGGAAAGAAGAAAAAGATAGAGTATCAGAGAGGGAATAAATAGTAAGAATAGAGACAGGGGAAGAGAGACAGACAGTCAGACACACAGACAGACAGACACACAGGTCGGTTGGTAGGTTGGAAACCGGGGAGAATTCTTTTTTTAATTCAATTTTAGACAAAGATATTCATTATTTGTATTTTTTTTAAAATATAAACCAAACTAACAAATAAAAAGAAAGAAAGAAAGTGATAATTAATTATATATATATATAGATACATACATACATACATATGTGCATACGTTCATACACGCACGCACACGCACACACACACACACACACACATATATATATATAGATATAGATATAGATACACACACACATAAACCTTACCCCCCGCTGCCACTGTTTCACTTCGACTTGTCACTGATAAAAAGAATCAGACATTAAGTAAATGAAAATAAGTTGATTTCTGGTAGGTTTTTTTTTTTTTTTTTTCTGTCTAGTTATGAGTGGACTAATAAACATTTGTGTTATCGAAGTGCTGCTGTGAAATTTACTTCTACGACTGATATGTTTTTACTAGTGTTTGAGCAGACGAGAGCGAGGCTATTCAGGTTTACAATTATGTTAGTGAAAGCTCTTATTCTTCAATAAAGCCCACTAACGCGTTGAATGGTTACAAAATGACACAGGAATGCACCAGTGTTTGATAATACCCAGCAGACAATTTATTTATTTTTTACACCGGGAATCCATATTCAAAGATTTTAATGTTTTCTCTGTGGATTGTGATGTTAACGTTTGAGATGCAGACTAATTTGTGAAGGTAAAGACAAATTTCTGAATGGTTATTATTTTAATGAAATTCTGTAATTTAGTTCGAACATTAAGCCATTAGGAACTTAAGGAGGAGACAACTCGCTAGTTTGAAAGACTGTTTAGCTGTAGAAAAGTTAAGAGCAAACAACTCTCTCTTCAATAATTTATTTTCATGACTAATGTCGTTTTTTTAATTATTATTTATTTATTTATTTATTTATTTATTAACCTACATTCTATACAAAACTAAAGCTAGGAATAATTTAAAATAAATAACATTACTGAAACGTGTATTTAAAAAAGATATTTGCATAATTAGTTGGTATCCGCCTATTTAAAAAATACTTTAATTCTGGAAATTATAACAGTATAAACAAAAAAAAAAAAAAAAAAAAAAAAAAAAAGATTACACACTAAAAAATAAAAAATATATTATTTTTTTAATTATTATTATTATTATTATTAATTTATATATATATATATATATATATATATATAAACACATATATGCTGAAATGAAGCCTCATTAGTTCCTGAAATGCTAAGATGAACAAGGTACTCGGGATTTTATTATGAAATACCAGATATACGTGTGGTAAGTAGCTACATAGAAATAAGTAAATAAACACGAGCGCGTCAGTTTTAGTGTTATGTTTCCTTTCACAGAAAATATCACTAAACCAAAATAAAACAAACGACTTAACAGTTTAATACCAAAATGTGTTGATGTTTTCGATAAACATCCATTTATCCATTCAACCTGTAACAAATAATGTAATAAGATTCGAAATGATCGAATTTCGAGAATGTATGACACACTGTGTCACTTTCCTAATTCTACAGACTCGTAAATTTTCGTGCTTTGACCTTCACCTTCGTGTTACACACACACTCACTGTAAAAATATATTTCATGTAA
>CM022665.1:20258149-20343149 GCA_012295275.1 Chrysomallon squamiferum
CTTGTTTGTATCTCTCCCCATGTGTCCGTTTCTCTCCTTTTCCCTCTTACAACTTTATCTATCTTTTTCATCTATCCCTCTCTATCCTTCTATTTCGCTCTCTATCTCTTGTGTCGCCATCTCTCTCTCTCTCTCTCTCTCTCTCTCTCTCTCTCTCTCTCTCTCTCTCTCTCTCTCTCTCTCTCTCTCTCTCTCTCTCTCTCTCTCTCTCTCTCTCTCTAACATTAACACGACTCTCACTATAAAAACAGTAGAAAACAATTATTAAAAGATAATTCAATCTTTTTGTGGTGAACATTTCACAGCAGTGTGAAACAAGATTCATAATTATGTGGAATAATTTATTATAAAATTTCCTTTAGAAATGGTTTTATTTATTAAAGATAAAAAATGTATATATATATAATTTTACAGTAAATAAATGACCACTAATCTTATATTATACATTTTATTTAAATATTTCTATATCACAATGTCAGTTCAAAATTAATAATAATATTAATAATTACTACTACTCTTTTTATTATTACTGTATTTATTATTGTTATTATTATTATTATTATTATTATTATTATTAATGATGATGATGCTGCTGCTGCACCAGTGGTGTACACCAGTAGAATTATCTGCAGTGTCAAAGCTGTACTGACAAGAATTCTGACAAAACTATTCTTTTCAGAGTAATCGTCGACGTTTTGTAACATTAACACGAAGCTGGGAATTCGCTTTGCCACACATTTTCAATGGCGAATTGTCCATCGTTCACTTCGTTTTAAATTAACGATCGCCATTGATTAAGTGATTTGTAGCACGAACTAATTTCCGCCTTTTTTTTATTCGCTCCTAGGCAGGCTTATTATAATTATTTCCACTGCCGCGTTATTACGATCTCGCTGATTCTGATGAATTTTTTTTGTGTTGTTACTTTGAGACTATATTGAAATGACATTAGAATGTTTTCAAAAAGAAAGATTTTGAGGTGAGTTGGATAAACTGGGTGTGTATATATGTGTGTGTATAATGTGTGTGTGTGTGTGTGTGTGTGTGTGTGTGTGTGTGTGTGTGTGTATGTATGTACGCACGTTCGTATGTAGTAGGTATGAAAGTTGATATGTATGTGTGTATATCTATAACTATCTATCTATCAACTGGAATTCGAAATAGTTTGTGTTGATTTGTTGTCTTTATGTTTTATTTATTAATTTATTATTATTATCATCATCATCATCATCATTATCATTATTATCATCATCATTATTATTATACAAGCAGGATGTCGAAGAAGAATATGTAGTTTAATGTATTTCTAGAGAGTGTTTCTTAAAGCGATATAGAAATAGTTTAAAAAACACTTTTATTTTTTTGTTCTTGGTGGTGGTTGTGGTTGCTTTGTTTGTTTTGTTGTTCTTGATTTTTTTTTTTTTTTTTGTTGTTGTTTTTTTTTTTTTTTGTTTTCGTCGTTCTTTTCTGGGTTTTGTTGTTGTTGTTGTTGTAGTTTCTGTTTCGCTTTGTTTTGTTATGTTTAGTTTTGTTATGTTTGTTTGTTTGTCTTTTAATATTTATTTATTTTATTTCAGTCCTATTCCACCTCGACGTCCGTTGACGTCATACGGGGAACGAACATCAAACCAGGTAACCCGCCCGAAATCCGCGCTTCATACGTCATCGAGGAGAGAGATGCCACGTAATCACGTGAACATCGCGAGATTCTACGACTGGTCAGATGACCTGGGTACGTGTGTGTCCGTGACTAAGTTGTACAGAGACATTGCCTCGATGACGAGAATCAACAACGACGTCAAACGACCTCTAAACATACAATGGTGTTCCAACGGCGTCAGACTAACACCAGGACGGATGTTTTCCCGCGAGAAAAACGCGCTGACAAAAGGAGAAAGGGAGATAATCAATGGCATTTGTCGAAACAGGAGTTGTCCTAAGGAGTACTACGACCCGCCTAATATCAAGAGTCACCAGGATGCCTGGCTGGCAGGGAAGCAAATGGGGCGTGGCAGCTCAAGACGAGGGGACGGTTCAGACAGTGGCATGGACAGTTACAGGACACCCAGAGACTCTGTTAACACATCAAGACTGTGTATGGATTGTTCCAGCACAGATATGTTAAGTCGTATGGTTAAAAGTGCATCAAGCAGGTCAAAGGTTGAAGGTTATTATTGTGTCAAAGGTCGGCCGGTTACTCGTTCCAGTGACAATGGTTATAACTCTGGTGACGGGGCCATACCATCAGCTCCACCCAGCACTCCGGAACGCGTTTTAAACACCAGGCCCAGAGTTCCGCCCATTAACAACGGACAAGGCGCCATTTTAATAGAGAACGTGAGAGAGGCGAGACATTCCGCTCGCAAAGTGAGAATGGACGTCTTTCTTCCAAGAATTACGTCAGAGCTACTGGACGACGAAACGTACCACAGTCGTCGAGTCCAACAGCCTGCAAGTGATCATGTGATCAGTAACAGTGACAGTTCGTTTGACAGTACGACTGCCTGTGGTAGCTCTGTGTACCTACACCACAGAGCGAAAGACGAAAGTCTACATCTTCATGTAGGAGAATGACACTTTGCGGTTCTTCATGGTGCTCAGTAAATGTAAATGTGACAGTATAGTCACAACAGGATGTCTGTGTTCCGATAATCTTCACAGTCATGTACAACAGTCAGGTACAATGTACCAATCTTGTTAATTAAGTTTACATATTTATTTAAAACCGTGCGTAACTGCAAGCAGAGAAAGTATTATAAATCTCAGTATTATTAAAATAGACATAACACATGAAACAATGTCACGTCATTTAAATAACAGGAAGGTTTAGCATAGACGTAATTCGTTCACGTTTCTGATTACGTACGGACTTTATGGTACGGGTCATGCACGTAATTCGCTTTCAGTTTATCTTCCACGTAAAGACAAATCACGTATCGAAATAGGTCAAGAAAGGGAAGTAACTATAGCTCTAGAACTCATAAAAGTTTTATTTATGGTTCGAATATGTACAAGATATTCAACGTTTATGTTGCCAAATGACCAAAATCAATTACAGGTTCTCCACTGATTCTGAGAGAAAAAATACAGGCAAATTTTATTCAGATAAAAATTCGTAATCCATTTCATATAAGAGCTATCGAAGACATCTTGGAGTCATTTTAATTTGTTTTTATTGATGTTTCTGATGATATTTAATTTTATAGAAAAATTATGGTTTTGAAAATTCTGTCAGATACAAATTATTTGTTATTTGTTTCTCTTTAAACAGTATAGTACCCACAGAACTATGGAATGGCTAGCATTTTCCTTTGCGAACAAATGTCTGTTTATCAGCAAGAAGCAAAATAACATCTTAAGGCAATATAAAGGTCAACAACGTTAACTTACTACTTTTTAAACGTATATTAGTTTGAATTTAGCAACCGAAATCGTAATCCCGTGAAATCGTAATTATGTGAAAACCATGCAAGAAAATGCACCTTAAAAAAAACACTAATCTGTGCAAAGATATTAAAAGGAAATCATAAAAACAAGATTCACCCTTTATAACGTTTCAAAAAATTGCTATAACGATACGGAAATGCACACGTGTAAGTGCCCTCTATACGTAAACTTGTCCCGTATCGAGAAAATCTCGCGAGAAAAGGCAATACGGGTTCGGTACGTGAAAGTTACGCCTATGCTAAACCTCTCTTACACGTTTCAAATACAGGTAGGAATGGAAACTGATTACTGTTCATTACGACAGCACAAATAATTAAAAATGTTTAAATCGGAGGTGATGAAATGTCACTACGAATTGCTCAATACTACAGGGATATATAATATCTAAGTGAAAAATTCATTTAATCACGACTCCTAAAGTTAATGCATCTTATAATACATAATTATCAACATACATGAAATATTCGTTTTTACAAGAGACAGACAGAGGTATGCAGACTTTACTGAATATCTTTAGTTAACCAAACTCGATGGCCGTCACTTTTTCATATCATACAGTTTATTTATTTATTTATTTATTTATTTATTTATTTATTTATTTTTGTTTGTTTATTTATTTATGGATACACTTTTACAGAAATAGCATGCGTGTATATGTATGTACGTGTGTTTTTGTATTTACGTATGAATGTAAATATGTTTGTATTTTTGTTATTATTATTATTATTATTATTATTATTATTATTATTATTAAGAATCTGCGTGTTATGAAAAAACATAATAAAAAATTACTTAGTATTGTTTTACGTTAAATTATATATTTTAAAATGATAATATCAAGTTTAACTTCATTATTAAATAAATAATTTTTAAATTGTTAAAGTATAAATTATTATTATTATTATTACTACTACTGCTAATACTATTACTACTATTATACTTATTATATAGGTAAATAATCAGAATATATTGATGGTAATAGTATCAGCTGTGTCATGTATAAAATAAATACAAAAATATAAGTTTGTTTGTTTGTTTGTTGTTGTTTTATTAGAAAAAGTAGCTGTTATGATAAAGAAAGAAAGAAACTAAATAATAAACAAAATTTAAATATTTTTATTTTTTATCAGTGTCGTACTTGTATTTTATTTCAGGTTTTTTTTATTTATTCGATTGTTTCCTTACTTATGTATATATTCATAGACTTATTTATTAATTTATTTATTTGTTTGTTTGTTTGTAACTATTAATTTATGTATATATTTTTATTTACTTATTTATCATATTTTTGTCACGTTATTTATTTATTTTTCATTATTGTTGTTCATCCATTTATATAAAACATTATATTGTAAATGTTTACAAAACTCCAAAAATTATATTATCACTCTGATTTCATTATGTAGATCAAATTTGACCTTTTTACTTAAATTTACGACCTGTGGACATTATTTTGTGAAATGTCTGCTGTCACTGGCAACTTACTGTAAAGTCAAATAAACGCCCAGTGCGGAAAGGCAACATTAAAGCATTTAATTAACATATTTAGTGAAATTCTTTGTGAAGATTAAAGGAATAGCCAACTCAGGAGGGGTGAAATTATATCAAGTGTAATGTAGAAAATAATTCTCCATGACTTTTGGAAAAGGTCAAAAGTGGTATGTGTGAATAAAACATTTGAATGAATCACTGCACGAAATGACGTCACAGCGTGTTAAACAGTTGTATTAGTCTCTTGGAGACTTGAAGCGTATCTGATTTACATAACACTACGTTAATTTGTTTCTGTACTTTAATTAAATTTTGACACAGTTGCATGCATGTAATTGTTTGTTAAGACTTAATTTAAACTCAGATATTCTCGTTTTAGAAATAGGCTCGATTATTTCAGCATAGGAAAATTATTCAAGTGATAAAGTCGCATTTACGTCGAAATGTATTATTTTGATGTCACAAACCAAATGGCGATTGTGACAACGACAATGTTGATGCGATGATGATGGCAGGATAATGTTTATACTAAACTGGAGAATAATTATCAAATACATTATGATAAAGTTACACAAAAAGTAAAAAATAATCAGTAAAATAAACGTAGCCGAGTTTTACAGTATTTTTGCTGATTTTTGCCTTGTTTATCATTTACAACATCAGTCTATGACAGAAGGTAAAAGTAGAATATTCGTTATCAATTAACAGTCTGGCTAGTAATTAATATTAAGTTTTGACGTAATTATATAACCACTAATTTTAGTTGCCTTAAAAAAATCATTCAAGTTAATTATCTGAACTTTTTTATAATTTCGTTTGTTTTAAACCGTATGTACTTTAATCATCTGTTCATCATAAGTCAAAATTTAATAAAATTATACAAGATGCTTTTTCTCTCTCTTTTTTTTTTTTTTTTTTTAATTTTTTTAAATTGATTCAAGTACAGACATTTCACAGTAAAATTCGCTTAACGTTCAGAAACTGCGTACTTAAGTTAAAAATATTCAACTGCTGTACGAGTTTGAATAATACGAGAACAGCGAGACCCAACCATGTAATGAGCGCTCATTACAAACACTTGACATTTTTCTCTCTAATAGCTCTCTCTTTATAAACTGTTGTTTGTCAAACAGCAGAAAACAACGCCATGGAGCTCGCTAAAGTTTTACTTCTTGTTTGTCTTACGGTACTCTCTGTGTCAGGTAAGTACAGTTTGCAGTTGTACACCTCAGTACTGAGATCTCATTTACAGACATGTGAAATAGCTCGTATATTTATAAATGCCGTGTTTCTAATTCAAGCAGGATTTCTAAAGCATAGAATAATAGTCCATCTGGAATCACGAAACCTCAGACTGACAGAAAGAATCATAATCCATTTATACACTGGATTTATAATTATAGTAGCTTTTAATCAATTTTAAAAACAGTTGTAAAGAAGTATAGAGATTTATTGTATACAAATATGAAATAGTTCGTTCATTTCTAAATGTCGTGTTTCTTATTAAAGCAATGCTTTTAATGCAGAGATATTTGTCCATCTGGAACCATAAAACCTCAAAACTGAGAGAAAGAATTAGGATCAATTTATACGCTAAATTTATAAATTTATCACTTTAAAAACAATAGTAAGCAAATACTGTTTATAAATTAATTATTTTAACGTTTAATAAAGAAATACATGACAAATGAAAAAGGTTATAAGATGTTGTAATTAAATAACTCGTACATTTCCGAAAGATTCTTTTGTGTGTTATTAAAGCAGCGATTTAAAGTATGGTTAATAGTCCGTCTGGGAAGAGTCAACATACATTTATGCAATGAATTTATATATTAATTATCGTAATTTCTAATCACTTTAAAAATAACAATAAACAAATGCACTTTATAAATTGGTTAATGTTGTTTTTAATCAATTATAAAACAAACAAAAAAGAGAAATACGGGGCTACAAAAAAAAAAAAAAAGTTAAGAGGCGTGAATATTTATAAAGGTTAAGAACTGCTGCAGTAAAGTATGCACATGATGGTGTGACTAACTGTAAAACAGTATAAACAAACACGTTGATATTTAAATAAGGTCTTAGACGAAAATATTTTAGGACGTTAAATTTTCTTCCCACGAATGCTAAGATAATGTTTCCAATCATTTTATTTTTTAATTATCTTTGATTAACTGTTGTCAAAAGAAAATGATCTGTGTTCAAAGACTGGAGTGAAATGTTATCAGTGATTTACTGTAAAAGAAAGTACGACTGCGTGATCAATGATTATATATCCTAAACTGCACGCTTTCACAAAATATTTACAATAATCTACATTATTTCTAAATTCAAAGTCACAAAAACCAGTATGGGATAAATAAATGAAAAAAAATGTTCATTAAAATCTTCGACGCCTTGTATTTGTATCCCGCTCAGTCAAATACCTTTTTTTCCAAATGATCAATGAAATTTACAAAACAGTGTATATCTTTGAAAAACATTTAGTCCACTTACAATCTGATATTTCCATATTTAACGTAACAAGCTGAACTCTGACATTCATTTTGATCAATTAAACCACATACATAAACCAATAATAATATATCTATATTTCTAGTGACTCATACCATGATACCATTTTTCATTCATTCAGATGCACAATTTGTTTGAAAAAAAAAAAAAAATGCAGAAATAAATTCTGATTCTGAAGTTTTCTAAACTAACTCTTCTAATCATTAGAATAATACCACGATTACGAAGCGTTAGTAAAAATAACTCTCGAATTACGACTTTTCTCAAAACCCCTACGATGTTACGTTCACCGAGGTACTAAGAAAATTAATTTTCTTTTCGCTATAATTTCATAAACAAATGCGTGTGAGTAACGACATAGTGACGCGCCATGGCGAATTTCTGAACCAAAATCTGAGTCATACTGAAAACCTACATAACAGACATCACAACTGTTTATTTGCACGGTAATTATTCTTATCAAACATTTAACATATTCCACACAGCAGTAATGAGCAGTGTAAATGTCTGTGGTTATTTAATGTACATAAAGTAATATAACTAGAAGCAGTGTAGAACTACGCAGAGTATGTAAATATTAACACATTACATTAGTTACTAGGTTTTTTAAACGTTTGTTATTTATTTAGTCGATGTGAGATAGAGAACCCATTAAGCAGACCGTATTTACTGATTAGAAATAAGAAATATTTTTTATTTTTTATCTTTTAATATTAGTTTCTGCTAGACAAAGATTATTTTACTTACACGTGTTTCATTCGTTTTACATTTACTATTGCGTTTGTATTAACATGTACATAGTCATCATCCATTTTACGTTTACTATTACATTAGTGTTAACATCTAGTTATCATACATTTAATTTCCAGACTGGTTAATCCAAGACTGTAATTTGCTGTTTGTGGGAAGGTGTGTATTAAGAATTCTTCCTGCTAATCATTCAATATGTGACAGTCCTTCGGTCTCATCGCCATTATAAAATATGATGTGCTGACATCTAACTAAAAAATCATCCGTTACTAAATCTATTTATTTGTTTCTTTCTTTGTTTTTATATTTATTTATTTATTTATTTATTTATTTATTTAACTGGGAGTTTGGGGAGGTTTTGTGTGTATTTTTGTGGGGGGTTGTGGGGCGGGTTTTTTTTTTTTTTTTTGTTTGTTTGTTTATCTCTCTATTTATTTATTTTACTTATTTAGGATGGGACTCTGTCATGGACGAGAGGTTTTCTGTGTACTACCACACTCTCAACACCAACGGTGACGACATCGTGTCGCTGGACGATCTCGCCACTTGTGCTAACAGGTCAACGGAAAAGGAAGAAAATGTAAGGGTGAAGGTCAAGTGCGAGGAGATGTTACCTCGCTGGTTCATCTACTGCATCATGGGCGGCTACGACGGCCTCTCGGAGCCAGAGTTCATCAGAAAGTTCCAGGATATCGAGTGAGTGATGATGGTGTTGAAATTAGTTTGTTAAATCTACTCATTTATTAAATACCTTTTAGATATAGACGAGGTTAATATACAGTTAAATTCGATGTCAGAGCTGCTTTATTATTATTATTATTATTATTATTATTATTATTATTATTATTATTATTATCATTATCATTATTATCATTATTATTATTATTAGCGATGATGTTATTAAAATTAGTTTGTTAAATCTACACATTTATTAAATATAACTTAGATACAGACGAGGTTAACATACAGCTGACTTTGATGTTATGGCTTATTATTATTATTATTATTATTATCATCATCATCATCATCATCATCATCATCATCATCATCATCATCATCATTATTATTACTATTTATTATTATTATTATTATTATTGTCGTCGTCGTTGTTGTTGTTGTGGTTTTTGTTCTCATTCTTGTTACCCATTTCTTCTTCTAATTCTTTTTCTTGCCCTTGTTATATTTACTTTCTTTCTTTCTTTCTTTCTTGTTTGTTTGTTTGTTTTTTAACAGTTTTAATTGAAAAATGTTTACTAATACATTACATATATATTTATGTTTCTACATTTCTTTGTTTCTGCGTTCGTTCAAAATCAATAATGAAAATGAGTTTTCTCCCCTTGGTTTGCTTTTATGATCAGATTTATTTCCCTTTAGACATTACCGAGTTCTTTGAAAAAACACGTACTGATGTTTAAATTAACAGCAGTTAATGAAACGGAGCAATTTTATTCCATTATAGTTAAACATGTACTTTTATAAACTAAGACATAAGGAAAGGAAATAAATGAGTAAATAAAATAATATAAATCAATAAATAAATAACATTCCGTTAAAGCTAAACATGTATTTTTCGAACTAAGAATAAATAAATAAATAAATAAATAAATAAATGTTTATTTACAGAGCTAAAAAAGGAAGAGACAAATTCGCACAGACGTTGTTCAGATGTGCTCAGGTGGGTTACAGAATAATGGACATCAACGGCGACGGCTTTATATCGTACGACGAGGACACCTGCATGGCGACGCCAACACGACCTGTCGACGCTGCACGGGCCTTGGTTACGTACCTCATGAACGACACACCCTCTGACTTCATCCCACAAAATGCGGCATGTCCCTGGATTAGTGTGACAAGTGAATCTAAATAATGTAATCTTTTAACAGCTGAAAATAAATTTCATAACTTGAAATTTTTAAGTTTTTATTTTATTATTATTATTATTATTTTATATATATATAATTTGAAACTGTTTTATTTGTTTTAAAAATAAACAGATCAAATAAAGACTTAATTAATACCATAGCGGATTTATGGTCTTGTCAGAATTAACATTTAAAATAAGTCCAATAAAATATTTCCAATCATTTGAGAGTTTGTTTATGAAATTATCATCATTGATAATCTTTCTATATTCAAAGGCACAGGCTTGTATCATCGACTTTTAAAAATGTTCTACTCTCTCTCTCTCTCTCTCTCTCTCTCTCTCTCTCTCTCTCTCTCTCTCTCTCTCTCTCTCTCTCTCTTCTTCTCTCATTTAATCAATAAACGTATCGGTATGTTTTACTAACGTTTACACACAGCTATGCAAATATACGTACACAAGCACAAACATACATAAACCTATACGTACACAAACTTTAAATGTTTACAGACATAATTATGTATCTATACATTTGCAGTTATTCACAGACACAAACATAATTATTATATTGATAAACGTAAATACACACACATTCATGTGTACAAATTCATATTCACACACACAAAACATACGCACGTACATACACAAACAAGATATAGAATAAACACACACAGAGATATATGCGGAATATGAAATGATTGTTAAAATGAAACAGACAGACAAACAGACAGAGACAGAAGAAGCACAATGGTAGAAAACTTAATAACGTAGTAACATTCTAACCACAGTTTGCAGTCTTGTAAGTGGATATTACTGGTTACAGGCTAGGAATCTTTTCTAACAATAACGTTAACGTTAACAATAAAGTTCATAGTGCTTGACATTTTATCTTTTTCTCGGTACGTCATAGAGACTCATTGAAACAAAAATTTATCAGACAGAGAATACACACAATAACCGTTTTAGTCTTTATTTTATTTTCACCAACATTCGTAGATACGAAATGATGCAACAAGAAGACATCAGCGTACATATGTCCTCAACGTTAGTTATATATGTCTGTATATTTAATGTATGTGTTTGTATAAATGTATAAATGAAAGTATGTATGTATATATGTATTTGAGCTTGCGTGTATGTATATATGTATGTATGGATATATGTATGTTTGTATGTTTAATGTTTGTATGTTTAACGTATCTGTATGTATGAATGTATATATATATAAGTATGTATGTATATATGTATGTATGTATGTGAGCATGTTTGTATGTTTAATGTATGAGTATGTATGGATGTATATAATGTATACATGTTTATGTGTGTGTCTATACATATACATGTATCCATATGTTAGAGTGTGTGCTAATCTGTTTGTGAATCTGTGTACGTGTATATGTATATACGTGTGTGCATATGTATGCATGCATGTATGTCTGTGTGTGTATAGATATTTGATCAAATTAAAAAAGTTACGTTTCAAGTATAAAAGTGTGTATATGTATACATGTATATATGTGTATGTGTGTGTTTGTATGTATGTTTATGTGTATATATCTGTATGTATGTATATGTGTGTATATATACGTAAGGGCTTTTCTTTTTATTAGTAAACATCAGCCATCAGAAACTAACGAACCAATAAGTGTTCTAAAAGTATTTCCATTATTTCAGCATATTACAAAATGTGGCTTTGTGAAACTGGATGACACAAAATTAAATATTTCATTTTCTGCATTCTCTTTAAATAAAATGTGACAAATCCTCATTTTTAAAAAACTTATTTATTTTTATTTTACATGTTAAAATCATCCTTACCTACGAATATAACATTTTTCAGTTAACAATGAATATCTGATTTTGCATTAAGTAAAAAAAAACATCTTGAACAATACAGCAGTAGCTGTGGTAGCAGTAATAGCAGTATTACTAGTAATATTAGCAGTGTTAGTAGTAGCTGTAGTAGTAGTAGTAACAGTAGTGGCAGTAGTAGCAGTAGTATTAGTAATAATAGTAGATGTAGTAGAATTAATTATTTTAGTAGTAGCGGTAGTAGTAGAACTAGTAGTAGTAATAATAATAATAGTAATAACAATAATAATAATCATAAAATTAATAATAATAATAATAGTAATAATAATAATCATTATCATCAGAATCATAATACTAATAATAGTAATAGTAATATAATAATAATAATAATAATAATAATGTTTTGTGGGGTTTTTTTGTGTTTTTTTGTGTTTTTTCTTTTTGACGTTGTTCACTTTTAAGAATAAAGTGATAATAAATTGTGATAATTTAAAAAGACTCATCTACAAAGATATGTCAACAGTTTTGCTCGTCATCACCAGAGAGGCAGTCGTCGAAGCCGTCACACACCCAGTTGGACAGAATACATTCGCCGTCTGAACAAGAAAACATCGAAGTACCACAATGGTTCGTGTCCATCCTCTTCACTCTGCCTTCACAAAATGTTGCGTTCTCGTCGGCGTTGCCGTGGAGACAGTCGAGAATTCCGTCACAGAGCCAGTTCACTGGAATACAGTCAGTGTTGTTGTCGCTGTCGTCGCAGTCAAAGAATCCCGGCGCACACGTTCCATGTCCACAGTCGTTTTCGTCGTTGTCGCAATCTCGTTCACCGTCACACAGCCACTCCGGCATTATGCACGTGCCGTCGGTACACGTCATCATATTAGGAAGCGGACATCGTCCGTTTTTCTCTATCTGACAGAGAACTCCACCAACCACCAGAAATGACCAGAGAAATCTTAATCCTGTTTTATGCATAGCAACAAACGTTCAACGTCTCCACTTTTCTTTTTCTTTTTTCCCAGTTTGTTTTTATTATTATAATTATTGTTGTTTATTATTATGAGTTGTTTTTTTTTCTTTTTTTCTTTCTTTCTTCTTCTTGTACTTCTTCTTTTTTTTTTTTTTTTTTTTTTTTTTTTTTTTCTTTTTAAATATTAACAATCTAAACGCGTATAATAAACAGACATATCCAGTACAACAGTTTATGACATGCCAGCGAGAGCTGACAATGAAAGTAACAGCAAAGTGACTTGTGTCTCGGACAAAGGTAATGATTTCTAAATGATTACATCCTCTCGCAATGTGACCTTTTAGCAAATACACAAACACGTTAATTGTAGGAAAACGTGCAGTGACAACAATAAGTTTCACTCTAATGATAATAACTAGGGGCGGGTACATTTTAACAGGAGAGGTGTCAGAACCCAGGAGATCTACTTTTTAAAAGATGTGTCCGTAGTTAACTTATCGAGATGTAGTGACTCTGTATGTACGTATATATGTATGCATGTGTGTATGTGTGTATGTATGAGTATATGTATGTGTATGTGTGTGTGTGTATGTGTGTCCATATGTGCATATACATACACACATATATATATACATACGTCTATAATCACCATAAATAGATTCGTTGTCATACATCGTTGTGTTTATGTAAACATGTGTGTGTTAATGTGAATGTGTACAAGTGTTAATATTTGTGAGCAGAAACAAACAGATCAAATATTGCACACACAGAAAACAAATGACAGGCAGTGATAAGAGGGGTCAACCCAGAATGAATGACAAGAGAGCTCACTTAAACGTGACCCAATGATTCACGTTTTACTCTGAAGTCGTAGAAATTCACAATTCTACCACCTGTTAAAGTTACAGCAGCAACAACAACAAAATATTAGTCATCTTATTTCTTCTGCTGTCCCGTTATTATTAATAGCACTACGACTACAACTGCCACTACCACCATCACTATCACTAGCATGTTACTACTGCTATTACCAATACTACTACTACTGCTATACTATATTACTAATATTATTACCACTCCTGCTACTGCTACTACTACTACTAGCACTATTACTAGTACCGCCACCATCACCATTGCTGATACTATTGTTACACCCACCATTATTCATAGTACTATCTATATTACACTATCATTACTATAGCTACAATTGCAACCGCTTCTACTATTACTACTACTAAATTATAATTAGTATAATTATAACTACTGTAATTATTATTACGACTTCAACTACAATTACTATTACTACCACAATTACTATTACAACTATTATGACTAACACTATACAAATATACGGTTGTTTCTTCTACTGCTATATTAGTACAACTACAGCCACTACTATTTTAATATGTAAATGTATGGTGAATAGTGGGGAGAAAATTCACGTGATCCTGAATGGCTTGAACGGTGTATGACCTGTATGTAGATAATAAATGTACTTTGCGGTTATCACTTTGTCCTTTGTAATCAGTGGATATGTCTTTGTTTTAATTTTAACTTTAGCTTACAGTTTTATTTATATATATTACGCACAAAATTATTTAATTTAGTTAGCTAGTTAATAAAATTTTAAATATATTGTAAACACATAACAGTTAATTAATGTTGGTAATTTTAATAAGTTAATAACACACTTGTGGCTGATACAAACGGCTGATAAACGTTGTTTTTTGTTTTTGTTTTTTTTTAATTATTATCTTATTATTTAAATATGGAAATATTTTGGTTGAGGCTGGAGGTCATATTCACTTACAGTTCAACATTTGAAATCCCTTGCATTCACGACCACTTTTTGACTTTTTGACAGAAGAAAATACGTGGCAAATTTAAAAAGTAACAAAACGCTTTAAAATAAATTATAAAATAAATAAATAAATTATAATAATAATGAGGGTTTAGCGATGCAGTAAATTTTAACTGCCATACAGAATACCGTTACTGCAATTCACAGCGCTGAAATAATACAGTTAAGTTATTCCGAACAAAAAATAAATAAAGCTGAAGGACGGGTTGGTAGTAAGTCTGAATTAAATATGTGAAACCGTATGTAAATAATTTTTAAATTATACACATATATATATATATATATATATAAAATAAAAATTAAAAGATCCGTTGACGAACCGCTCAGTAACCTGCATTTTACATTTTTCCGTGATCTTCGGCAATGTCCGGATAAAATCGCTATGGCACGAACATTCAATGACGGAGGAGATTAAAATGCAGGGCAAATTTTGATTAGTTAATTTTATTAAATAATTTTGGAAAATTTTAACAATTATTTGAACTTCGATTTTATTTAGCATATATTACGTGAGTATATTCTCATAACATTTTCATGTGATACTATTTTAATCTATTGTTATATTCATCAATAATATGGTGTTAAATATTTTGTGCTATTAATGGCGGCATCCTTGCTTTGAGCGCGTCTATTTTGCTGTTTTGCAAATAACTACATTGATTTTGCTTAAAAGGTAACAAATGTTAGTGCATAGTTGCAGCATTTTTTCCCATTGCTACAATTTTTTTATTTTTATGCATCAGTGCGTTTTGATTGTTTGTACAATTCGTATAAAAATGAAAGGGTGTCTGCGCGTTAACCCGCGTTTTTTTGTTTGTTTATTCTGAACCATTACGTTCACAAAACTGCTAGCATTGATACATTTTTACCTGAATTAAAAGTATGACACAAAACTCATCACTTCTCTTAAAAATACAGATGATTTCAAAAGTGCAGTAATCGCAAGGTGTAGTTCTACTGTAATCCCAGTACCTAAAGCGTTTCAGATCAATTCAAAATAAGAAACGAAGAAGAAAAAAATAAAAATAAAAAATAAATAATAATAAAAAGGAGAAAAGAAAAAATTGATGATTAAAATAAATTAAAATGCATTTCATGTAAAATCTATTGCAGAATTTGTTAATCCAGCATTACACTTTTTACAGATAGGTTATAATTGAAAATAAAACTGAATTTACAGATTTCCGTTAAAAATGAAACCATGTAAATTATAAAAAAACGATAAACCAGTGATTGATCGAAGAAGCCAAGCAAATACTTTATAGCTTGTTCTAGTGTATTAATGTTTGTCACCATTAATTACATACTGTTTTAATGAATGATCTTTGTAGAATTATTATTTTTATTTTATATATTTATTTACAGATCAATTTTTTAGTCTGAGATTCCAGCAGAACTTAAATTTTCTTAACATAACAAAATTGTTAATAAAGTATGAATTAAGAGTATATTTTATTATCTGCATTATTGAAAATCCTCAAATGGAAAGATTATAGATAATGTATGCTTCTTTATGCAAGGACTTTACATAAAAGTAAGATAAACACTAACATACAAATTAAAAATTAAACCTGAATCCTTATTTACAATTGTTGCTAGTTTGTTTTGTCATTTGAATAATAGTTTGTAAATCTTACTTTGTAATTAAACTAAATGTGCCACACTTGTGAAAAAAAGAATTAGTTTTGTAGTTTGAATAATAACTTGCAGATGTTTATTTTCTAATAAAAGTAAATATGCCACACTAGTACATTTATTTACAGAGTTACAGGCTATATTTACCACACTCTTGTTATGAATGTTTTTAAATTTTAAATTGAAGATACATGATTTTCTAACCAAGGATGCCTAGAGTAACTAGAAGTGCATTGTCCAGCCCTGCACGGGCCAGCCCCAGGGAGTCAACTAAAGCCTCTTCAACAAGTTCAAAATCATCACCAGCGCCAAAGTAAGTCACATCCATTAAAAATAATGTTTCTTTTTCACTCGGCTGTACAATAGCAGAAACAATTTTATAACGGCTTCATCAATTAAACATTAATACCATTTATAGGCTACAAAATCTATAACTTTATTAAACATTAGTATTATTTATGTGTCATATAAAATCAATAACTTGTGTATGGCTGTTAAATGTGAGATACTAGAATGAGATGTAGTTTGTTCTAAAACAGGTAAAGATAATTTAATGCTGGATATGTTGTATATGGTCTTTAAGTATTGTTATTTTAAAACTAGGCAATATATTGTTATATTAAAATTTGATGTTTATCATAATAAAACTCAAGTGTTGTATTATTTTTATTAAAAAAATCATGGTAATGTAAAATCAGGAATGGCATTATTATTTTAAAAGTAGGTTTTATATATTATGAAACTCAAGTACTGTATTATTATAAAACTAGGTATTGCATTATTTTAAAATTAGATGTGTTGTTATTAATAATACAAAACTAGGTGTGGTAGTGGTATTATAAAACTAGGTGTTGTATTGTGATTGTTATTATTATTGTTATTTCTTTTTATTATAAAACTGTTGTATCATATATTTTAAAACTCATTGTCATATTATTGTTTTAAAACTAGTTTTTTGTGTTTTTGTTTTTTGAATAGATCTGTGTTGTATTATTACTTATAAAACTGATTCATGTGTTATTTCAGAACTCGACAGGGAAGCAAGGCAGCTGAACCTGAACCTCAAACATCCGTTGAGGAAAATGAAGAAAAAGTAACTCGACGTCAGGCAAAGGACAAAGGAACAGGTTTGTATACAGATTTCTTCTAAATCTCTTATTATGCCTTCTAATTTTTGCAGCATTTCCAGGACATGCAAATCTTACTGTCATTTTTTATTAGTCTCCCTTCCATAATTGTAGTTTATTTCTTTGTTTAATACTTAATTGTAAATTTATGTAAGATACTTTGGCATTAAACATGTAACACATTACCAAAATAAAACAACTTTGGAAATGAGGTACTGAGATCATTGTAACAAGCAGTCATTTACCAAGTTAGAATAATAATAAAACTTATAGAAATAGTTGCAGATATCAGTTTTCAGATATATTCTCTTTAAATCTTTTGAATACTGAAAACAAGATAGATTTCTGACATACAAGTCTCCAAACTTTGTGTGCATGCCCGTGTTGGTGTGTAATTCATATTCTGATGTAGATTATATAATGTTAATAACAAAATTTAGTAATGTTTATTACTCAGACTTTAAATTTGTCTTGTTGTTATCATTTAAGAAACATAAAAATAAGAACTGGATATAAATGGTTGTTAAAAATAATATGTCCAACGAGAAGATAGTTATTATAAATAATTGTACCTGGTGATTCTAATTAGTTTAGAAACAAGAATAAGATATAAATAATTGTTAGAAGTAAAATATCTTGTTATAATTACTTAAGAAACATAGAAATGAGATTTTGTTGAAAGTTAAGTTGAAATAATATACAAATAAGATTTTGTTGAAATAATATGTTTAAGAAGAAGACAGTTGCATACATATAATTCTTACCTGATTATAATTACTTAATAAACAAGAATAAGATATAAACGATTGTTAAAAATAATAAGAAAATGGTTTCATATAATTATTTATGTTGTCAAGGTGATGCTGGCACCCGAAGACGAAGTGGGCATAGAAGTTCAGAGACAGCAGAGGAGGCTGATGTGAAAACGAAAGGCAAAGGGGCAAAGACTGGAACACCAAAACAACAGAAAGATGACTCAAAGGAAGAAGAAGCATCACCTAGGTAACAAAACTTTTCTTCTTTTCTTTCACAGAACTTTTAACCAATACTCTTCTAGCATTTGTGTTTACTAAGTTTATTTATCTTGTGAATATATTTGTTTTACACAGCAGTTTTAATAATTACATATATTCATTATGATCCGTGTTTGTGTTAATAAATAAGCAGGATATTTTTTTTTTATTCTTTTTTTCCCCCCATTCTTATAATTTCAATGTGTCTGCTTTTATGCAAATATTAGATAAGTTGCTATTGTAAATTATTTTTTTTTTTTTTTTTTTTTTATAGAATATATATAAATAGTAGATGAATTATTATTATAATACATTATTTTTATTTTTTGTGTGTGTGTGTATGTACCGATACTAGATCTATCACTATTGTAACATATTATTTGTTTGTTTATATATGTACAAATATTAGACAAATTGTTGCTGTAAATTATTTTTCGTTTTCTTTTTATAATATATACACAAATGTTAGATGAGTCACTACTGTAGAAAATTATTTATATTTTTGCTCATATATATACAAACATTAGATGTATTATTATTATAGTAAATTACTTTTATTATTGTTTATATAAACAAATATCAGATGTGTGGTATTTGTTATAGATTATGTATGTTACATTTATAAGAAACTATGATAAATTACAGTTAATTATAATAATTTCAGGGGGAGATCTCTTCGACAGGGAGGAAAACGCCAGCAGAAAGAAGAAGAACAAGAAGAGGAAGTTGAGAAGGAAGAAACACCAACATCCAGGTATTGATTTAACACTCACAAAACAGTCATCTTCTCTTGTCTTTTCCTCTAGATAGATCGGTGACCAAACTAATTAAAAAATAAAGTCACACAGACTGAACCTTAACACACACAGTGATTTATACTGGTACAGGTTTTGAATGTTGATGTTTTTCAGGGTATTGTCAATATTGCCTTGGGTTTAACCAAGGCAGTTTAGTTTTTATAAAGTTTTCATGAAAATCATTGACATTGTTGCAGCTTGTAATTACATTACAGCCAATAAGTAATCAAAACTGTTTATGTGAATTATTTGTACCTAAAAAAAAAAAAAAAAAAATTGATAATTTTGTGCATTTGGCAGCCTTGGCGATTGTCCACATTTTGAGGCATCAAGGCAAATACTGAAGGCAAGCAACAGCACTTGCCATGAAATTCAAAGCTTACAGACTAAAGCGTAATTTAAAAAAAAATATATCTTTGTTTGATTTACTTGTTACCGAAAATAAAATGACACAGAATAATTGAAAATTAAAATTTTTATTGTTGTCTGATTTGCTTGTTACTAAAAATAAAGTGACACAGACAATCATAATTAAATTTTTTATCTTCGTTTGATTTACTTGTTACTATAAATAAAGTGATGCAGAATAAATGGCAATTAAAACTATTGTTTTTGATTCACTTGTTATTAAAAAAAAGAGACAGACTAAATAATAAACAAGTTATCTTTGTTTGATTCACTTGTTATTTCAAATAAAAGTGACAGACTAAATAATTACATTTTTGTCTTTGTTTGATTTACTTGTTATTAAAACTAAAGTGACACAGACTAAATAATAATTAAAATTTTATCTGTTTGATTCACTTGTTATTTAAAATAAAGTGACAGACTAAATAATAATTAAGATTTTTTCTTTCTTTGATTTACTTGTTATTAAAAGTAAATTGTCACAGAATAAATAATAATTAAAAATGTACCTTTTTTTTTATTATTCATTTGTTACTAAAAATTAAGTGACACAGATTAAATAATACTAAAATTATTATATTTGCTTTAGTTTATTTGACTTACCTGTTACTAATTATTACTTTCTTGCCTGTTGAGCTGTGTATTTATTTATTCTTTATGAAATTCCTGATGTGTGTACTGTTTTAAATAAAAGTTATTTCTCAGATATTAAAATTAACTTTGTGTATTTCAGAGGTAAAACCCGTGGACGTGGAGCCAAGCAAACAAAAAAAGAGGAGGAGGAAGAAAAAGATGTCGAAATGCCTTCCAGGTGAAAACTTTTTTCTCTCTTTTTAATTGTTCTTATTATTTATTTTCTTATTTATTTAGATACTTTTTTATTTATTTTATGTGTACTAAGGTGTGAGATTTAAAAAACCCCAATGTAGTTGTTAAATGAATAACTGAAGTAAAATTGATGTTTCAGTTTTGTTTCTTAGTAACTTTGTGCAGGAAATAATTATCTCCTCTTTGTTGACTTATAAACAGCCTCCTCATCCAGTGAATTACTTCTAAAATATTTGAATATTACCTGTAAATTAAATATTTCAAAACCAAAAAAGTACGCATTTATCAACATACTTAGTAACATTTTTAAAACATTTATTAGAAAAACAAATAATCATTCTTTGCTCATAATAATTCATTGTTTATCTTAAAACAGATTTTTGGGGTAATAATTTCTTCATGCATCTACATCTAAAAAAAAAGTATACTTTTTAAATGTGTGATTGTCATAATTATCATTGTTTTTTACATCTAACTTAGCTGTTTTTTTACAGATTTAGCAAACCATTTAAGCATTCAAGTAAGTTTTATTTGTAAACAACGGAAATTAGAAAAAAATAATTACATTTTATACTATAATCTGTATTTTGATTGAAAATGTTGATTGAAAACAGCAGTAGGAGAAAACGTGGCAAACAGCAGATGGAAGAAGAGGAAGATAAGGGAGCTGAAGAGGTGAAAGCAGGTACTCCAACATCAAGGGGACGAGGCAGGAAGAGTGCTGGTAAGGAGACAGAAGAGGAGCAGCAGGAGATACCTGTGAAGGATGTGCAGGAGACGCCAACACGCCGTGGCCGAGGTAAACTGCAGGTGAAGTCACAGGATAAAATAACAACACCTTCACCACCTTCATCAAGAGGTCGATCACTTAAGGAGAAACAGGAGGAGACGGAAGCTATGGAAGTGGAGGAGGTGAAAGGCAAGGAGGAGACTACAACACGGCGTAGGGGCAGAAAACCTGAGGTGTCAGCATCAGAGCCTAAATCACCTGAAGTGACGATGTCTCCTAGAGGCCGACGTCGCCAACCTGCTAAAGAAGTAGCCGATGTTTCCAGTGGGCGGCGAGGGCGCTCAGCAAAGAAGGAGGAATCGGAAAAGAAAGATTTGTCGGCAAAGTCTGGCGAAGATCTAGAAGCCCCTGCACTCAAAGATGAAACAGCGGTAACTGAGGTGAAACCTCAGTCTGCTGATCCTCCCAGCATAGAACAGGAAGCTCCCAGCATCCATCTGGAGAATGTTACTGAGACACCAGCAAAGAAAGAGGGTGACTCGGAGATGCCCAAGATTGAAGCTGAGCAGCCAATGTCTATTGATGAGGAAGCAGCAGCAGCTAAAGAAAAGAATGTGGATGCTGAGAAACAGAAGCAGCTGGGTGTTAATTTAGATAAAGCACAGAATAAATTAGTCTTCCAGGGATCTGCAGCAGAGGGTGACTCTGCTGTAGGAAAAAGTGAGGGTGCACCAAGTGACAAACAGAAAGATATTGTGGATGATGCAGCCAATGGAATTCCAGTAGAGAAATCTCTCTCTTCTCAGGACCAAAACAGAAAACGTAAATTAGACCAGCAGGTCGTGGATTCAGAATCTTTAAGTTCAAAGCGAACAAAGATAAATGGTGATGAAACCATAGCTGACAAAGCAGAAATGGCAGGTGACGTAAAAAGCAATAAGTCGAGTGACACGTCACAGACTAAAAGCAAGTCTGACGTCAGTATAAAGGATGACACTATGGAAGATACACTGAAGGATTATGTAGTTGTATCTAACAGTGACATCCCACCACCAGACAGCAAGGAGGTGGTCGAGGCAGCTCCCAAGTTAACAACTAAGACAACAGCAGCCGATGCCACAGCAACAGACACTGGAAAGTCTGCTTCTAGCAGTGATCAAGTAACATCTTCACAGGTGACATCTGATCAGAAAATGGACAGCTCATCTGACACTATGCAGTCTTCAAAGGTTGAAAGTTTTTGTTGTTTTAAATTTAGAATAATAGATTGGTTAAGTTTCTGTAAGGTTATTAAATTTGTATAATATGGCAGTATTTTTGTCATCTTTTTAATTTTATTTTGAGTTTACTATAACAGTTGTCTGCATAAGTTTATTAGGTTCACACAGCACAGCAATATTTTTAAATTTCATTTTCATTTAAGAATAATAGATTGGTTAAGTTTGCATAAGTTTATTAAATTCATGTAGGATTACAGTATTTTTGTCATCTTTTTTATATTGAATTTAGAATTAAGAGATCGGTTAAGTTGTTTAAATAACTGCATTAAATTCATATAGCACAACTATTTTTTAATTTTATTTTGAATTAAAGAATAATAGATCGATTAAGTTAACAAAAGATTATTAAATTTAAATAGTACAACAATACTTTTATCCTCTTTGTTAATTTATCTTTTACAGTGTAATCCTTGAAAAGAATAAAGGTAGTATATTTGTATAAACGTAAAAATAACAGTTAAAATTAATACAGTGTGTGAGGCAAAGCTAAAAATTAGATGAATGTTTTGATTCAGGTTTCTGACACGTCCTCACAGACTGCAGGGCAGGGCAAAGTGCCAGAATCCACTTCAGAACCCATGGAGGTAGACGATGCTGATTCAGCAGCTGTGACAGCATCTTCAGATGGTAAACAACAAGACGCAGTATTGACGACAAACAATTTGCAGTCAGCCAAGCAGAACCCCAGTGACTCAAACACCCACTCTGTTTTCCCCACTGCAGGAACAAGTCACGATATTTTCCACAGAACATTTCTTCCCAATCCGTCAGTTCCTCTGAACTCAACCGATGTATCACACAGATTCAGTATAGTCACTTACAACATCCTCGCAGACTGTAACATGAGGAAGCCTTGCTATAACTACGACTACACCGAGCCTGAGTACTTAGAACAGGAATACAGACACAAGCTGTTGATGGAGGAACTGCGTTACCTTGACAGTGACATAGTGTGTCTGCAGGAGGTCAATCCCGATTACTTTAAAAATATGCTTGAACCAGCCATGAACAGGTTTGTTTCAGTATTGTTGAAATAATAACAAAATAATTACTTGTTGAATTTTGAAAACAAACAGTAGAAATTTATCCCAACCACTTTCTACAGTTAAATTTTTATTTTATTTTATTTTATTTTTTAATTAATTTTTTTTTTTTTTTTTTTTTTTTTTATTTTTATTTTATTTCTTTTTTGAGTGTGGGTTTAAAATAATAATTTTTTATTTTTTTCAAAGATTGCCAAATTTTTACAAAACACTTTTTTTTTATTGGTTTGATGTTTTGAAATTGTCAGTGTTGTTTTATCTTTATTTACTATGAATACTTTTCCAGCATGGGATACCAGGGTGGTATGATGAGGAGAACAATTGAAGAGTTCAATGAAGGGGAGGCAACTTTTTTCAAAATAAACAGATTCAGTCTGATTGACAGTGAAGGTGTGTCTCTCACAGAACTCGCCAACAAGGTAAACACCAAGCATCTTAAACATTTTTTATTAAATATAATGTTAATGTTAGATATCTTAACATGTTAAACATTAATTTTTGTTACATTCATCCTCTGAAGTAACTTAGTAAACAAAAGTATTACACTGATTTTAATGTGCAATTAGTGATTTTGTTCTGGTTGTTGAACAACATATTTAATAATTCTCTCTCTGTCTGTCTGTTTGTCTGTCTTTTGCTTGCCCCTCTGTATCTTTCTGTCTGTTTCTCTGTCCTGGTTGCCTCCTGTATATGTATGTGTCTCTATTCTATATATATGATTTATGACAGGAACTAGAAGAGGCAGGTCTGTCAGATGAAGTTAAGCAGGCTGCTCAGAAATATCTGAAAAAGGCGGATGTTGCATACATTTCACAACTGAAATGTAACTTCACGCACAACACTGTTACTATTGGAAACGTGCACATTGTGTGGGACGACCACAAACACCCAGATATACAGTGTATTCAGGTATGTTACTTTTTCAGTAATTTCTGCTGTTTAGAGGTTTTGCCCTTTCACTGCATATTTAAATTTCACAGTCATTCCTGTAATGATGTTAATTATACAGCAAGCAGTAGAATTCATATATTTCTGGACTGATAAAATATTTAATGCTGAAACAAATTTTAGTGGATTTATCCACTTGTCACATTACTGATTTTGTTCTCTCAAAGTTTTAAAAATAAATTTTCTGTACGTATATAGGTCAGGTTTAGAAAATAATGAATATCTATAGTTAAGTTGTATTGGTTTTTTATCACATTTAAATTAAAGTATGTCATATTGTTATTTGTGTTAGTAATTCCAGTTTAGTGGTTTTATTAGTGACCATATTTTCTCAGAATTTTTGGAAAATATAGTTTTAATATTAATATAGAAGTGGGATGTAGAAAATTATTAATGATTCTCTTTAGCTGAATTTTCATTTGTTATTATAATTATTACATGTTTTTAAACTAGTGTACCATGCTGGGAAAAGTAACATATGTTGGCTATCACTTATTGGGCAGTGATTAATCTAGTTCTGTTAGTAAGCCAGCAGAAATTTTTTCTAATATTATTTAAAGTATTGTTGCTAATTTTTAATGGAGCTTCTTGCTGTATAAATATGGTTAGTATCACTTGCAAACATAGGCAAGCCATTCCAATTTGTTTTTCTCCACTTGTTATATTCTGGTAACTTCTAACCCTAACCATGATCTCAGTGAACACAAGAAATGTTTCTTGTTGTTAAACACTATGCTATCCATAAAAGATGAGACAGAACTTGTAAAAACAAAAATGAATAGCTGTATTTAGAACATTTCAAAGATAGGACAAGGTGGTAAATTGTTGAACAAAAATGTGTTAAAACCAAACCACTTACTAATCAGCAAAACTAATAAATTGGCATGCAGCATTAGTGATGGTCAACCTATTTTAGTAAAATCTGCAGCAGTGTTATTTTCTAGAATTAGTGGTATGTACTGTCCTGTCTGTAAAACACACACTGATAATAACCTGACATGTAGCATTAAATAAAAACAACTTTGTACAGATTGCATGTGCTATCAAGGAGGTAGTGAACCGGGCAGGAAGTAACGAGGCATCTCACGTTATCTGTGGAGATTTCAACTCTAACTCATCCAGTCCTGGCTATCAGCTTGCCTGTGATGGCTATCTCAGTGACTCCAGTTTGTCCACTCTGCAAGCTCTGGAAAACCTTGAAGTGTCTGAGGGATCAGTATGTAGTATTTATACTGTTCTTTTTTTATTATTATTTCTTTTTTTGTTTGTTACTAAATTTTAAAAAAGATATAATTATAAAAATTCATTTTTTTTATCATTAAATTCATTTTCTCTCCTTATTATACAAGTCAAATTTATATTTATATTTGAAAAAGCCATCAGTTGATGAGAATTTAGTTAATATTTCCACATAACGTTTCTGTATTTTTTTTTTTAACCAACAATTTTAAATACACTAAACAGAGCTGACGTGTGTAAATGAGATTGTGATAGTTTCACATGTATAATGAGACAGTTTGTTTTATCAGAAATCGCTAGTGAATCATGTTTGGAGAGCCTTCCAGCACACCTCATCAACTCTGAGAAGTGCTTACTCTACAGTCCAGGTAGACACACACACACACAGTCAGTCAGTCTGTCTGTTTATCTCATATTTGAATCATTATCCACAATTCTTTATACACCTATATGATTAATAATCGACAAAAGTTTTAATAACCCTGCCTAAACCCCCCTCTCTTTCTCTCTCTCTTGCACACACAGTTTTCTGTGCCTCTAACAGACACATTCTCTCTCTTTCTCTTTTACACTTCAACACTCTAACATATATACATTCTTTCTCTCTCTCACTTTTTTTTTATCTCTCTCTGTCTCTCCCTCTATTACACACATATAGTTATTGTGTTGTGGGTTCTTTGTGCATATTTTTTTATTGTAATTCATTTCCTTTTGTTTACTGCATCTTTGTCTTCCCTCTAGACTTTAAATGATTAATTACAAAAATTTTGAAATTTTCCTTGAAAGAAAGTAAAATGACAAAACCTGCTAACAATTCTGCCTGCCACTTTCTTTAAGTCTTATCTCAATTAACAGAAACACGAGCCTGCTTTGACAACGTTCACACGATTTTACCACGATGCTGTGGACTACGTGTTTCACAACAGCAGCAGCCTTGAAACTCTCGGAGTTCTAGAGACCGTCAATGCCGAAGTAATTGACGCCACAGGAGGGCTGCCATCTAAGTCGTTCCCATCTGATCATGTCTCATTGAAGGCAGAGCTGTCATTTAAAAATTAAATGTGAGAGATTTGCATATTTTTTTCTTTAAAATGTTTTGTGTAAATTTTAATTAAATATTTCTGCAAATAAAATCCAGTGAAATGTAATTTTCGACTTGTTTATATTTTATTTTTATTATTATTAACATTTTTTTTGCTATATTTTATCAATGGATATTACTTTTACACTACTCAGCTGAATCGGTCACATCTACTTAACTCCTCTGAAATTACATTTTATTAAGAATATTTTTAAATATTTGTATGTATAAGGCTTTTGTTTTTCTTTTTCCAGTGATTATGGCAGTTTTGTTTTGTTTTTGTGTGTTTGTATGTTTTGCCTTTATTTATATTAATTTTTTTTATTTTATATCTTTTTGCAGTGATGATGTCAAAAGCTCGAAGAAAGCATAGGCTATACAGTTTGTATTTTGCTTGTTACATAACTCGTTAAATATATTCATTTGTCACGGGAAATGGAGGACATCTTATTGAGAAGTATTAAACTTGTTTTGTGTATTTTCATACCTTGTTCCTGTTACAACAGTGGAGTTTATTTTATTTTTTTTAAATATACATATATTCATGTTTTCTGCTATAATGCAGATGGAGATTTTTACAAAAGAATGATACATACCTAGAAATGTTAACATGGGGGTTGCTGCTTTCTTGAATTCATTTGAAATTATTATTATACTTGCCTTGTTCTCTATTCATTCACATTTTTAAAAATTTTATTCCCCCACCGTTAATGTTAAAAGCACTTTGTTAAAACGATAATTGTAAAGTCACTTCATTTTGAACACTCTTTAACAGTTGACAGATTAGGCAGCACAAACATAATCCCATTTGTTCAGAAAACAACATTAGTTAGGCTAAAACAGCAAAGATAACAACTGTGGTTTGAAAGAGTATTATTTTAATTTATAAAAGGCTCCAGATATTGTTTTTGTTAAACGATTAGATTGTTCTCAGTCGTGATATACTTTGGTTACTGTTTATGGTGATATTGCTGAATGTTTTGATGCCAGTTTATAAGTTGTATTATAAGTGAACGTTAAGGAAAGAACAGTTTGCCAGTATGTCCATCATTACTGGTTTGTTTTTTTAATCAGTTTGTTGTTTGTTTATTCCCAAAGAAACATAATTGACTACAAAATAAAACACACAAAAAAAGCAAATACTAAAAATGTAGTAATAATAATACAAAGTTAAAAAAAGAAGAAGAAGCTTGAAATGATTATTATTTGGATAGAAGCAAAGTGGTTAAAATAAATAAGTCACTTTGTCAATTATGCCTCTTTCATTGTGTTGTGAATGTTGAAATTATATTTAAGTAATTTGAGTTATTACTTGAAAAATTACAACATTCTGCTTTTTTCCAATAAGAATGTTTTTGGTTTTTTTTACAATGCATTGATAAAATTATACAGATGAAATGTTTAATAATTTATTGAAACCATAATACATTTTAAACTTCATTTTTAGTAGTATTTTATTTTAATTAAAACATTTTTCTTTCAGAGAAATTCCTCCTTGTTTTAATTATTTGTTGTTTTAAATTAAATAAAAAGTTAATTTTTATTATTTTACCTCTCAGTTAAAAATATAATTTTTAAGTATCTGATGGTATCCATTGGAGAAGAGAAAAAAAATATTAAATGCTGGTTATTATTTTTAGGACTAGTTTCCTATTTTTACTTTTATTAATATATACAATTTCTTTCTTTTTCCTCATAATTTTATTCTAGTTTGATAACAAAGATCATAATTGTACAAAGTTAACTGTAGTTGCTTTGAGAATGAATGAAAGTTTGTATTTGTCATTTCATTCATCCATTGTTCATCAGGATCTCACTGTAGACTTATAATGCCCAGAATGACAGCTTCACATGGGCATAAACATAATTTTCATTATTTTGTTCTTTTGTCTGTTTCATGTTTTTTTTTTTTTGTTGGTTTGTTGTTTTTTTATGTTGACAAGTCTTTTCAACAAAAAAAAAAAAAAAAAAAAACTAAAAAAAATGTTCAACATGAATTTACCAATAAAAATAATTGCAAATTATTTCATTCTTTGTCTGTTTTCATTAAAGATTACATTTCAAATACAACAAAGTTAAAATTTTAAAAACAGTAGATCAGCAATTTATGAGGCAGTGTCCTTCAAACTGAAAAGTGTTAAAAATGTTTTAATGCAACACTAATTTTAACACTATATGTTATATACTCACCAATTTCAGTGTTAAATATTAAAATATTTTTTGTTCATAGAAAATATTTGCCATTTAATGACAAAAAGCATTTGACATATTTCAAGTTTGACTTCATAACATTCAGAGAGATAGATGCTGTTTGTTGGTAGAAAGATGTGACACGTCACAGTTACCAAGGTTTCAAAAAAAAAACCATTTAATATAAAAAAGTTTATAATTTTGATCAATAAATTACCCAGATACAACAGATACATTATGCTGAAACATACAGGAGAGAGTGTATGCTATCACTCAAAGAATTATCATGTCAAAAATGGCAAGCTCTGTTCCAGGGAAACTCCAGTACTTTTTGCTTGAGAACTAAATTAATTTTGTTTCTTCTTTTTGTTCTGCTTCTTTCACAGTTAACAGAAATAATTTATGATGAAATTAATATACACCATCCCAGAGAATCTTGAGTACTTTTTACTTCTCAGCTAAATGAATTATTTTTTATTCATTACACCAGTACATTCTGTAAATGTGGTTTCCAATTTGCCTCTGTCTCCATAGAGTTAGCATGTAAAAGTGACATTTGGCCATGTGACCTATCTTAAACCTTTGTATTTTTTATTATATACATGCATACATACACACACACACACCCTCCATTCACCAGACCTAAAAGGGTAAAGGCTGGCCAGAAAATCAGAATACAGATTTTCTGAAGGATATTAGCATTAATATTAATATTCACAATTTACTGAATAATGTACAGAGCTATATTTACTTTAAATTCACAATCTGTCGAATAACACACAGAACTAAATTTATTTTAAATCCACAACACGAATGCACATATGGCCAGTGTAAACAGAGTGAAACACTATGGGAGAAATGTTTCAAAGCTACTTCACTAGATTTGAGAATATTTTCCAGATATATATGTGTGTGTGTGTGTGTAGGTATGCTCACAGATTATGTGATGTTCAAGGAATTAAAATGATGTTTTCTGAATAATTAAATGGTATTTTTGAAACACAGCTATGAAATTATTAACAGAAATTTTTTGCTATCGCATTCATACACTTAACAAAAAACTTAAGGTTTAGGATGTAAAAAATAATGATAAAAGTTAAATATTACATAATAAGTATTTGGGATTTCAAAATTCAGTGGGGAAGTTCACAGAAATACGTATTGTGCAAGTTTGTTTTCTTTGTTTTTTTCTGTTTTTCCATCTGATTATAAAACTGAATAGCCTTTATTCCAACCAGAAAATTCTGCTCACTACTGGTCTATTCAGATGTGTAAATTTCTCTTATAACATCTTCATCTGAGACAACATATGAAAATATTAACTACAAAGTGATAAAAATAACTGTTATAATACAGTTAAAATAATAACAAAACAAGAAGAACTAATGAAAAGCTTTATTTACTGTAAAAACAACTTCAGAACAAAGTTTTATTTAGTTATTAAAACATTCATCATAAAACGATGAAATATTTCCTTTTCTTAAAATTATTCCATGAACATAGAATAATATCCCAAACAAAATTTCGTGAAGATCAGTAAAGGGTAAACACAGACCCAGTACCATGGGTACGAAACCAGGTTTACAACAGTGTGTACCTGGACTTGCAATATTAATAATACAATTTACAAGTATATCAATTGTTATCAAAGACAGAATGCCACTGTCTATTCTTCAATACACATACATGGAACAAAACAAAAGAATCAAAATGTCTACCACTAAAATCACTAGATCAATGTTGAGAAATTAACACTACAGTTAATACCATAAATACTTTTGTATATTCACTTCTTAATGATTTCTGTAACAGAAATGTTATAAATATTTTATATATCATAGTTTAAAAAAGCAAAAAACTCTGTCTACACAATTTAAGCACAAATTATACATTCATTATTAAAAAAAAAAAAAGCATTAAACAATTGCTTGTAAATAAAAAAAAATATATTAATTTCTGAAAAACAAGTAAACAAAGTCAAAATTATCAAGTCCAATAAATAAATGAAACATACTAGCTATTTTAACAAACGAACAATAATATAAAAGTAAGTAAAATTCTGGAAAGTACATCTTTACATAAAATATATAACATCTTCCATATTTAAATTAACATCACCTTAGTTTTCACAACTTAATTATTTTAAAAATATCAATGTCAAATGTATAATTTATAAATATTGTGTTTTGTTGAAAAGTGTTCTATTAAAATTGTTTTGTTGAAATGTTTTGTAAATTTTGTGCTGAAATGTTGTACATTGTGTTTTATTAAAATGTGTTTTGCTGAAATAATACAGTTTTATCAAATGTTTGTAAACTGTCAAGTATTGGTAATATTTTGTAAATCTGTTATGTTTATCCAACTCACAATGTTAAAATTACTAATTAAAAAATCTAAAAACAAAAATCTCCAACACAACATATATAACAATCAAATGACCACCCCTCTGTCTACTTCTGTTTTGTTTGTAATCAATTAATAATAATAATAATAATAATAATATAAAATTAAAATGTATTTTTGTGTTGTTAACCGAATATGTATTTGATTTTTTGCCACACATATATATGTATAACATAACAAAATACACAAAGTTAATTATTTTCTGTCAGTGTCTAGCCACACCTAGAATCCCCTGCTGATTTCATTCTCAGATAACCAGGATAACAACTATTACAAAAACCTTCTTTAGCAGGGTTGCCATAGTTGTTACAAAATGTAACTTTACACGGCTTGGCTGATTTCTTTATATTCTCAACTTTTGACATCACTTGGGTGAACTTTAATTCCGAGCCTATAATCATCTGTTCCTCAACAGCAGACGACTGTGGTGTTGATTGTGCAGATTTGTAATAGCATGATGTACACTTGTCCCCAGTTGCTGGATCACCATATTTAGTACAACCAACAGTGATGCATTTTCTGCCATGGGGTTCAGTGTGGGCACGGGAGGGCAGAGCTGGACCAGGAACAACAATTGGAACTGTAAGACTGTGGTTCTGAACTGAATAAAATAAAATAGAATAGAATAAAATAAAATAAAATAAAATAAAATAAAATAAAATAAAATAAAATAAAATGAAATGAAGTTAAATAATAAAATAATGTAATTAATGTTGAGAAAATGTTTTTGATGACAAAATAAATACTAAAACACGCACATTTACTTATAACAGATCTTTCCTAAACTTAGAGAGAACTGAATAGAACAACTGCACATTATAATTTTTACAATGTCATGATGAATATTTACAATATTTTGTGTTGGAACAGAAGTTTGTAGCATTAAGACTAATTCATCACCCCCAAAAATGCCAAATTCTGGGATGATGGAATCAAAGCTGCCTCAAAGATCATGAAATGGAACAAAACGGAATACATGTGGTTGAATAAATATGTAAATATTGTCTTTGAATTACACTTTAAAAAAATTGTAAACTTCTATTTAAACCCAATATTTACACTGACAAGATGGGATTATGGTGCTGATATAAATTAAAATTATTTTTATTTATTATTATGTATTTAAGTTTTTCTAAAGATGAACACTAGAAGTACATACCTGGAATGTTGTATTCTGTTGTTTGCTTTTCTCGGGGACTGTTCATTTTCAGGATATGATAACACTTTGCACACAGAGGCTGGAATGGACTGACCATCTCATTACATCTAGGACCGGCACATTTCCTTTTGTCATCAGAAGAACTGAGAGATGATCCAGTCTCAATGAGGTTCCTACTCTCAAGGTCACAAAAACGTTCCATCTCTGGCATGGCAACACTTTCCACTGGACTAGATCTAGTGTGGTCAGAACATTTCTCACACAGTCCAGATTCAGTGTTCTTCATCCTCTTTCCACTGCAACCCGGAGTAGCACAAATAATTTTTTCTTCCAATGGGTCAGATATCAGGCGTATGGCACATTCTGTACAATATCCGTCATTATGCTGCAGTCCAGCATTGCGACAATTCACTTCTTTACATTTGATGATTCTTCTAGGTTGGGTGTCAGCTGGTGGCAATTCCCTGCTAAGTGCATTCTCAACATAACACTGAGCACATTTGTTTCCAAGGTTGGGTTCTCCTGTCCCTGAACAGTGTGGAATGACACACTTCTCCCGAGAACACGATTCCTGTGTTGGCACAGTCACTGGTCCTGCACCAAACAGCTCATCAGCAGAATTTCTTATTTCTGACATTGCCTTGCTCTTTGCTGGACGTCTGTTCACTTCTGCATTTCCAGTAGTGTCATTGCCTGCAGCCTGGAAGTTAAATTGGGTTACTCCTACAGACTGGGAGTTAATGTGTGATGATCCTGCAGCCTGAAAGTTAGATTGGAATGCTCCTACAGCCTGGGAGTTAGATTGGGATGCTCCTACTGCCTGGGAGTTAGATTGGGATGCTCCTACAGCCTGGGAGTTAGATTGGGAAAATCCTGCAGCCTGTGAATTAAACTGGGATAATCCTGTAGCTTGCAAGTTAAACTGGGATAATCCTGCAGTCTGGGAGCTAGATTGGGAAACTCCTACAGCCTGGGATAATTCTGCACCCTGGGAAAATCCTGCAGCCTGAGAGTTAGACTGGGATACTGTTAAAGCCTGGTAATTAGTTTGGGATAATCCTCCAGCCTGTTTCAAACCAGCAAATGTTTCATTCTCATCTTTTAGCTGTTTCTCCTGTTGTTTTCTTTCTGAACATTCATGACACAATGGAAACGTAGTCACAGAACATCTGTAGCCACAACCATTCTGACAAAGCTCTCCCATCAGTGACGACATGTTAACATATTCACTGCTGTTTAGAGGCATTGATGGTGGCGGGGCTGAAGGTTCAACAGCTACAGTTGCAGGAGTCAGCAGTGGCTCATTCTTCAAATGCTCTGAAAGACATTTTGTACACATTCCACCCTGAGCAGGATTTCCGAAAAATGCACAACCAGGGGTTTTACACACAGTGGGTGCGAAGAGGTTACTTGCGTGCTGGGTTTCAAGTGTGCGATTTGCTGGTGTTGCTGCTGTCTGTCTTGAGGCTGTTGTGATAAGTGCTTCTCTCTGACAATGATGCTCAGTATAAAACTGTTCAAACTCAGTGAGGTACTCCTGTAAAAAGTCAAATTCTGGAGATAATGTTTTGTATTTGATCAGTGCTCCAACGTGACTACTTTCACTGCTGCTGAATTCTTTCAGCTCCAGATACTTCTTCAGAACCTCGTCTGGTCGCCTCTCGTTAACAAGAAACCGAACTTGGAGGCTAACTCCTGATCTTGTTACCAGGGGCAGATAATCTTTCTTATTGCTGGCATCACTTTTTTGTCCAAGCAGGGGACAGAAGTGACTGAGGCTGAAACCGAGAATGATGGGACATGAACTGCATTCATCCGGATTTCGTTCCAAGGGCAGATAAATTCCAGCAAGGTTGTTATCCTGAATATCCGATCCACTGTAAGTCTGAACTGTGTTCTTTGCCAGGATTATGATTGGTCGCTTGAAGATGTTGGCTAATATGAAGACATGGATGGCTTCAAGATGGCGGTATGGCATTACTGCAATGTTGGTTGTAGTGTCAGCACGAGCATCCTGAACAACACGAGACCATTCCCTTTCCCACTGCTGATAAAATATTAAATTTTAAACTTCTTTTGTTAAGAAAGACAGTGCAGTTAATTTGCCCTCAACTTTATAAAAAAGAAACACAAATACAAATTTTTAATTAAAAATACTTGTTATCACCTGATGGTACACAGAACAAAACATATACCACACTTGTTAAAAGAAATTGTGAGCTCATTACTTTGTTACAAATAACATGATTACTTGTAAGTAACACTTAACTGTACCTATTAACATTACTTCCTTGTTAAATAAACTCTGGTAAATATCTTTCTACTGTCTATCAAACTCTGTTATTTCTTGTAAATAATTCAGTTAAAAAAAAAATAATTGATTTAATAAACTTGTTAATATCTTTCTTCTGTCTGTCAGATTCTGATATTACTTGGAAATAATTCAGT
The DNA here is from genome assembly GCA_012295275.1 of Chrysomallon squamiferum. Classification (NCBI taxonomy): domain Eukaryota; kingdom Metazoa; phylum Mollusca; class Gastropoda; order Neomphalida; family Peltospiridae; genus Chrysomallon; species Chrysomallon squamiferum. Next base: position 20,293,194 of record CM022665.1, read on the forward strand.
ATAATTAAAATACTAGATTAAATAAACTTATAAATATCTTTCTTCTATCAAATTCTGATGTTACTTCTAAATATTTCAGCAACAAGTAGAAACTGGTTTGTGTATCATTTATCAATGTATTTACAAAATAAAAATGTATTCCATGTATTTAGAATTTGTGTTTTAAGTACATATAAATCTATTTATTGTTTAACTCAAACAAATATTATTCAGCAACTGTTTAAATTTTAATTATTAAACTTTGTAATTAAATACATTCAGAGAAATAACCAAATAACTGTATACTTGTGATACAAATATGAAGTTGAATTGTTGTATTTAAATGCATGTCATCTATAAAACTATTCTAAATATGCATGAAATTAGCATCATGCAGTCCAGTCATGCATAAAAATTTTCGGAACATTTATGCAAAAGAAATCAGAATTCAGAATAAAAGGTTTTACATACTTCTTCATCCATGCTGACGCTGTGAAGACTTGGTCTGTTGAACATTTCATGGTCGTTTATTTTCTGATAGTTTCTCCACCGAGTGTAGAAGACTTTACGAGGGTCACTCATGACTGTGATTGCCATCAGACGTCTAACATTCAGATTTAAATCCTCCATACCCCAGACAGCCATACACAAAGCATGAATCAAACAATTTCCATCACCTGATCAAAACATATATGTGAATCAAGAGAAAAATTATTAAAACTTGGCCATAACATTTTTCTTTTTTCTAAACATTTTTTTTTTTTTAAAGAGAAGTAGTTTCTAAATTAAGTACAGAGATATTCTAAAATACAAAACAAATATGTTTGTAATGTGATGATATATATTTATAAAATTGCAATGTGTTAAGAAATAAGTCAGTTTTTGATACAACAAATTAAATCAGAAACAGATTTTGGTCTACATAATGTTGTTGTTTTTTGCTGTTGTTTTTTTGAAGATTTCATTCTTTTTTTTTTTGTACAAAAATAAATAATTATAAGAAAGCAAAAAATATACTGTATTTTAAATAAAACAAAAACTTAATATTAAAATAAATAAGAAGCAAAATAAAAAAAATAATATGAAAAAAAGATATATTTACTTTTAACTTTAACAGGGTGAAGATCAATGGCTGCAGAACACCAATTAATAACGCCCTCCCTCTCAAGGTCATTTTTCATGTCAGTATCACATACTGTTGACATAAACAAATTTCTGAACCTTAAGTCTTTATCATGCAGAGATGGCAACTGAACCAGACAGAAAGGAAAATCTCCTAGAAAACAATATGGCATCCTCTTTTTTTCCTGATTATAATCTACATGGTTCAGAATTTCTTTATCCAATAGTCTAGCCTTCAGCAGGTTAACCTCATAAAATTTTTGTGGCATCTCTGGAACAGCCATGATTTTAGATAAGATATCTAACAAATCTTATAAATAAAAACTCAGTAGAAATGACTAACTTTGTTTTCACAGGTGTAAACTGAAAAACAAAAACACATCTCAGTATTAGTTATGCACTGTCATCAGTATGAAATGTATCATAGTGAATGTAATTATAATTAAATATTTAAAAAAAAAAAAAAAATTAAATACATAATTAAATTAAAATGTTTATATAACAACAACTACATTGAATAAAATTATTATTATTATTATAATTATTATTATTATTATTTCTTTGATTGCTTTGGGTGTATTTGTGTGGGTATGTGGGGTTTTTTTTTTTTGTTATTTGTTTTATTTTTTAATAAGTTACAAATATATTCAATTTAATGTCGACATTGTTACTAATTTATTAAATGTAAAACTTTTATTTAGTTTTCCTATCAAATATTAAAACAAAAATTGAATATGAAAGTACGAAAGATTAAAATGAGTCAAATTTAGTCGTTATCAAATCATTATGATTATCTGATTATGATTGTCATGATCATTTATTAATAAAACATACGTTTTTATTATAATTTTTTCCCCTGAAATAAAGTACTAGATATCCTGTATTAATTCGTAAAACATTGACTGAAATTTAAAGTATGTATCAAAATATAAAAGGAGTAAAGTAAAAACATATAACGTACCTCAAACTTTACTTACTTCGTAATATAGAAATCAGAAGGGAAATTTTTCTAGGGGAAATCCCATTTGTTAATCTCAACATTTCATTGGATAAAATAAACGACGGTAGAAATAGAGACTATTACTTCTCTGTTGTATGGAGTTTCTTGTCTGTTAAGCGATCCATCAAAATGCTTGTTTTCTATTTTTAGTTAGTTTTTATACTAATAACTGAGAAAAGCAAATCTGTTTAACATTCAGTTAACAAAACTTATGTACAATAATAATATTTATTAGTTTATTTATTTTAAAATATATGTAAGTACAAATCTTATTATAATTTTTACGTTTTTCTTTCTTGTTTTGTTTGTCTTCATCTATTTTAATTATTTTTCTTTTTGTTGTTTTTAGTCCAGAATAATTCTGAATTTATTTGTATTAAATTTTAATTTCCAGTTAGATCTTTGTACTACAGGTCTACGTCACTTAATTTTTATTTTATTTTATTATTTCTTTTTATCATAAAGTTACATTTTCATAGATTCCAAATACATATTTCGGTTTTCGGATATAGGAGAAAAGGTTAGATCGCAGTAATGATAACATAGATATATGTTATTAAGCTGTAGATAAAAGTTTCTTTTAGTCATCACAGTTATCTGCCCTTAACAATCGTTACATTGCATGTCTAGGTGCTAACGCAGCAGTTTTCTTTTCGTTTTTATTGTGCTGAATAATTTGGTTGGTATTACTATTTCATTGAATTATTGTTATTAGGTAAAGACTGAAACTGGGGGTAGAAAATGATTATTTCTGTGTTTAAATTGTTAGTTGTGAATTTAAAAGTCCAGTCAGTGACTGAGTCATCAGTCATGGGACAGCGCAACGATTTTGTTTCCTTGTAACTCACTAACTGTGAGTGTAAAGGGGGAAAAAAAAGAAGAAATAAGTACGCCAGAATAAAACTTGTGTTTTATATATACAAATGTACGCCTTGAAAAGTCTTGCTTCTTCATTAACAAAATAATGTTTTTGTGTTGTTATATTTCTTATTACCATAATTATAATAAATATTTTGTGAAGTGAAACTTAAAACTATTCTTATTTGAAGAAGAATATAGTAAAACCTTCTTTTAAAATAATAAATAATTAAATGGGCGTCATTATATATCTGATACTTTTAAATCTATGGATTAAGGGGTGGTGCCTGGATTCAGCTGCCTTGTCAGATGTTGTTGAAATTTGGACAGTGCAAGAACAAGAAAAAAGTATTTCTTTTAAGTAGTGCCATAAATAGGTAAACAAAAAAAATATATATATATATATTTTATCTCTGTAAAATTTAGGACAAATCAACTGCATTGCCTTCCCTAACCAAAAAGATCCCATATGCCCTTATTTAAAAAGTGATTCAGTGAGAAAATATGATCATTCAGTGAATTGGTACACAGATCAATAATCTGAAGATTTGCTACTCTTGTATAGCTATATCAATAACAACCAAGCATCATAATATTAGGTTTTTCTAGTCTTGTATTCATCTTACCATATCACTGTCACATATAAACATTAATAATTGTTTCAGTAATCTACTATTTTATAATAAACATGCTGTCTCTGAATGTTAATACTTCATAATCAGTATTATCTAAATGAGTAAAAATGTGGATGTTTGAATAAATGTTCAATTATAGATATTTATTTTTTTATTATTTATTTAGTAGTTTTATATATTTTTTTTATTTTATAGATGTCTGCTCTTAAAGTAGATAAACAGGGTATAGTTTTGTGTAACAGTTTTGTGGAATTTTATCCGTAACTGTAGAAATGCTGAAGTGAAAAACATCTATTTTGAAATTTGCTAGCAGTCTGATGGTTGCTTATGTATATTGTTATTTCTGCAGTGATCTGAAAATCATTTTCATTGTATTGATAAAAAAAAAAATTAATTTATTTTATTTTATTTTATTTTATTTTTTCTACAATCACATCTTACGTTGTGGTTATTTGTTACAAATATATATATATATGTATTCACTGTATAACAAAAAAATGTAACAATTGTAATTCAATTCAGTAGTTGTTACAGATTTGTGACATAATTTAATATGTTCATATGTCTGTTGGTGAATATTTCTTTTTCAGCAAATCCTGCAGTATTTGTTTTATATTTTGTTAAATTAGACTTATGAGATGTATTTTATAAATGTATAATTTATGCTTACTTGCCTATTGTTTATTATTTCTATTTATTTATTTATATGATTTTTTTTCTTTCCAGTTTTACACAATGAGAGTAATACAATCATTCACTCGAAGTTTTTTGACCATCATCGGTTTCATCGTGAACCCCTTAGTAAACATCATCTACAGCATCATTTACTTTAATGATAAAAAATCTGTTCCTCCTGTCGTAAATGAAATCTTTTTTCTAAGTGCTACGACACTTGCCAAGAAAATCCGAGCCAGACAGGTATATATAATTATTGTAATTTTATATACACACCAATCACACTCACATGTAACAGACATGAACACATGCACACACACTCGCCAGATGCATATACTAACAGACACCAGACACAAACACAAACATACAGATAAATGTGCACACACACTTAAATATATAGACATACATACAACATCCACCAGAAACAAATACACAACACAGATACAAACCTATATATGTAAGTAATTGTTTAAGAGAGTCAAAAAAGTAATGTAACTTTTTAAGGCAAAAGTATTTGCTGATTAATATTTAAATTGAATGTTAGAAAATGTTTAGGTAAGTAGACCATTCATCATACATACCTGACAAATTTGTACACTATGAAAATATAATTAAAAGAATTTAACAATTTCTCTTTTGAAAGGATTTTTTCCACCACATTTAGTTAGTTAGTCAGTCAGTCAGTTAGTTAGTTAGTTAAATTTGTAATTGCTGTTTAACCAAAGATTACCCAACAAAGTGCTTGTGTATGTACTTATAAGCAATTAAACCAAATATTACAATATTAACTACAAAACTATATTATTTTCTACAAAATTATGTTAAATTATATTATTAGCAAAAAAAATTATATTATTAACTAAAAAAAAATTATGTTATTAATTACAGAATTGTATTACTGACTACAAAATTATATTAAATTTGATTATTAACTTAAAACATTATTTTCAAAGATAGTTTTAAAATAATTATTAATGTTTCTCCTAGCTGAAAGCAGTTGATGTGATGGAGTTGTTCATCAGTCGGGTGAAGCAGGTCAATCCACTCACAAATGCTGTAGTAGCCGAGCGGTATGCTGCTGCCCTGTCCGAAGCTGAAAACATAGACAACATGCTTGACCACGGCGACATTCCGGAGAGGTTCAGTGAACGTCACGCCCCACTGCTTGGAGTTCCTCTTTCAGTGAAAGAAGCCTTCGCAGTTAAAGGTTTTTCTCTCAATTACTTAAATCAATATTTTTTTTTTTTTTTTGATCTGACAGTTACTGCATCTTTTTTATTTTTTGGCATTATTTGGTTGTGTTAATTGACATTTATTTGTGTATTTGTATATGAGTATGTATGTGTGTTTGTGAATGTGCATGTGTCTGTATTTGTCTGTTTTTGTGGCTTTCTGTGTATGTCGTGTTTGTATGTATATGTCTGTTTCTCAGACACAGTGTGTGTGTGTGTGTGTTGATTTAGCAAATTTGTTTTCATCGTGTATTATGAGTTTATAATGTTAGTTTGTAGATAAAGTTTTATAGTGAATTGTACTGCAATAAAAGATGCATGCTGAATAACTACATTTTTATTTTTATTATTATTTAACTGATTATTGCAAAATTTATAAGCAAAAGTCTATTGATTGAAACTTTTGTTATTAGTAGTATTCAAATAAGAATTTTTATCTGTTTAATATTTGTTTTATTTTAATTTTTTAATTTATTTTATTTTTGTTTCAGATATGCCAAATACATCAGGATTAGTTGCACGTAAAAACTGTGTTGCCACTACCAATGCTGATGTCATATCAAGGCTGCGTTGTGCTGGTGCTATCCCCTACGTGGTGACCAATATCAGTGAACTGTGCATGTGGTATGAGTCTTCTAACAACATCTACGGCAGAACAAGAAACCCATACAACTTGAGTCGCATTGTAGGTGGAAGTTCAGGTGAGAGATATTGTGTAAAGCTAAACTTAGCATTATTTCTTTTTAATGTTTCATCGGTTAACTATTTGTTGTAAAACTTACACATCAACCACTGCGTTATATTTGTTCTGCAGAGTTGTGGTCATTTATTTTTTAAACTAATTCTATTCATTTTCAAACTCTAATAAAAGTCAGTATTATACATTGAGATATATGAATGTTTGTAATATTTATATTTGTTTCAAGTTTTGATATATGCAGTAATTAGACTTGTTTCAGGTTGTGATGTATATAATATTAAGACTTGTTTGAAACTGCAATATATATAATATTTTAATGAATGTGTTTCAAGTTGTCATATATGTAATATTTATACTTGTTTCACATTGTGATACATGACACTTTCAAATGTAATAATGACATTATATAATATAAAGATTATTATTTTTTTGACAGGAGGGGAGGCATGTAACATTGCTAGTGGTGCAGCAGTGATCGGGGTGGGCTCAGATATAGGAGGAAGTATACGGATGCCATGTTTCTTCAATGGAATATATGGACACCGGTCATCAAAGGGTCAGCTATTTATAATTTATAATATCAGCTAGGTTTTGTTTGATTTTTTTCATTTCAGTTTTCAACAAAAACAAAATTTAGCTGTTTGTATAAACACATTGTAAGCCATATGGAGAGTATGTTGTGTATAATGAGTACATTTGGTACACTGGGTATATTGAGTGTATCTAGTACATTTAGTAGGCAGAGTAAATTTACAATACTGGTATTCTGTGTACATCTAGTACATTTAGTAAAGAAAGTAAATTAGTACATTGGGTATATTGAGTATATCTAGTACATTTAGTAGGCAGAGTAAATTTACAATACTGGTATATTGAGTACTTGGAGTACAAGCATGTAATGCCAATTTTAATTGTTGTTAATTAAATTCTAAGTTCAATATGATTCTTAATTTCAGAACAGAACTGAGGTGAAATCTTTAATAATTTTTCATTTATTTTATTTTTATTTATTTATTTATTTTTATATTATTATTTTTTTGTCAATCTGTGCATGCATCTATATATAGTATTGCTGTATGTATATTACAATGCTGTATATTTTTAGGATCGGTAAACAATGATGGACAGTACCCCCCAGCTACTGGGGGGCAGAAAGCACTGCTGTCAACGGGACCGATGTGCCGGTACTCTGAAGATCTGTTACCCATGCTTAAAGTGATGTCAGGAAACTTAGAAAGACTCCGACTGGATGAGCCAGTAAGTGTTAACTCTGTACAGTGTTTTTAATAAGATTTGTATTAAAACAGAGAACTTACACATGAAACTGTACCTCTTAAACCATGATCGTTTCAGTTTTCACTTCCCAGATAATGTACACGTGCATTGGAGTGTTTTAATCACATCTTGAAATGTTTCCCCAGTAAGTAAAAGTAAAAGTGAAAACTGAAGTAAATTAGTGAAAGTGAAAGTTAAACATTTAACTGTTTTCTAACTAAATAAGAAAAAAAAGTGTAAGAAAACATTTGTCTGTTTTGTGAAAAACTAAAACTTTAAGTTAACAGTTAACTGTAGCTGTGAAGAAACTGAAATATTACACTGGCTGTTGTAAAGAAATTGAGATATTTTACAAGTAGATGTAAAGAAACAGAGATACTTTTATGGGTAAATGTAAAGAAATTGACATATTTTACAGGTAAATGTAAAGAAATAGAGATACTTTTACTGGTAAATGTAACAAAATTGAAATATTTTACAGCTAGATATAAACAAACATATTTTACAGGTATATATAAAGAAACAGATAATTAAATGTAGATATAAAGAAACTGAGATATTTTACAGGTAGACATCAATAAACTAAGTTATTCTACAGGTACTAAATAAGAAAACTGAGAAATTTCATAGGTAGATGTAAATAAATTCATATATTTTACAGATAGATGTAAATAAACATATTTTACAGGTAAATGTAAATAAATGGATATATTTTTTACAGGTAAATATAAATAAACTGATATATTTTACAGGTAGACATAAAGAAATTGAGATATTTTACAATGGAAGATGATGGAGGAAGTGTTTTACTTAGCTCTGTGGACCCACAACTGAAGGCTTGTCAGAAAAAGGTACTCAAAGAATACTTGTATCATAGATACAGCTGTATCACAGGTCCAGGTTTTTGTATCTTTTGTGGGGTGGGTTGTTCCAGTTGTATTCACCCTTTTAGTTCTAACCAGATGTTTTTCTTTTACCCAGAGACATTCACAGTCTTTTTAGCCAATCAAATATTTGATGGTTGATGTATTGTCAGTGATTTGACTCTATCTTTCAACTACAGCAGTATATGGATAATTAATAAAGAAGATTATAAATGTAATGTTTATTATTTATCAAATCATAATGTGATTTAATAGAGTTACTGAAAGACGATATGTATATTAATTTTTTTTTTTTTTAATTTCCAGGCTGTAAGGTATTTACAATAAATCTCTTGACACCATGTTTGAAAAATCACTTCAACAGTATTTGAATATTTTATAAATAAGATTATCAATGTGATATTTATTATTTATTGAATCTTAGTCTCATTTTGCAGTGTTATTGAAATAGGACTGTGTTTTTTCTTTTTTAATTTCCAGGCTGTCAGATATTTAGAGAAGTCTCTTGATATTAACGTCATCCCTGTTCACATTCGACGTATGAAATACAGTCTAGAGATGTGGTCAGCTAAAATGGCCACTGGTAAGGGAACAGCATTCTCTGTGCTGATGGCTGAAGAAAAAAGTTCGGTGAACTGTTTCCTTGAGTTACTCAAATGGATGGTTGGACGTTCGGACCACACTCTGCCAGCAATTGGACTTGGGATGATGGAACATCTTGACTGTCTTGTTAAACATCAACACCCTCAGTTCCTGCACATGCTCGACCTGCTGGAAAAGGAGGTGCAGGAGTTGCTAGGAGACAACGGAATACTCCTGTATCCTACACACCCATCTGTGGCTCCTTACCACAACCAGCCCCTTCTCACTCCGTTCAACTTTGCATACACAGGCATATTCAACGCCCTCGGCCTTCCTGTCACACAGTGTCCACTTGGACTCAGTGACGATGGTTTGCCACTCGGCTTTCAGATTGTTGGTTCATTGAACAATGACAGACACACAATAGCTGTAGCCAGGCACTTAGAGTTGGGGCTTACTGGGTGGGTACCTCCAGGCCAGAGTGATTAGAGATGTTACGATCATTTCAGTTACATGGGTGGGTGCAGTACTTCATGATGTAGTGATTAGGTGGATGCCACCATTCATGTTATAATGATAAGGTGGGTGCAGCATTTCATGACATGATGATGAGGTAGGTGCAGCAGTTTCTTGACAAATTCATCAAATCTTACTTAATCAGTGGGTCCATCTTTTTTTAATTTATTGAATTCCATCATGATTTTAACAAGATATGGTGCAGCTACATAATATTAAATCTGAACTGAGTGGAGGCAAGTGATTACAAGATAAACAACATTTTTAAGTAAATGCATCTTCATGACAAATTCATCAAGTTTTGATAACGTGGGTGTATTTTCACGATATATTATTTTTAAAATGACAAAATATTTGGGTGCATTTTCACAATATATATTTTTAAAATGATCAAAATAAGTGGGTGCAATGAAATCACAGTGAATAAGCTGGGGTGGGTGGTGTCTGCTTTATGCCAGAGATCAAATGAAGAAAAAAAAAAAAAAAAAACAGAGCACAAAATCAAGTCTGTGGTAAAAACGAACCAGTCACGTTGTTGTTTTAATTACAATGTAACTTCATCGTCAACATTAAGGGACCAGATTCTTTGTTAACCAGATACAAGGATGTTAGTGACATATCTATGTTTATTACATCTAAAAGAAAATGGTGTAGTGTGTGATATATCTTAAAAGAAATAACTCACAAATCACAATGTGCTAAAAATTATCACACAAGAGTCATCTTCCTCTGTGTTTGAGTTTTCTTAAAGTATTTTTAACTCGTAACAATTCACGTAAAAGAAAAAGGTTGTTTCGTTTTTACAAGTCATGTGACTGACTGACAGTGGTTGTTCCCTCTTTTAGGCCAATGTTAATTTCCCCATCCCTATTTATCGCCAAATACAAATACTTAAAGAATTATTTATAATAACTAACATTTATTAATCACCACTGGTGCCATTCCACACTTTTTAAACATGTTTTTAACTGTTATGGCTTTACAAATGTTTTTGCACAACGTTTTCTGACAAACAAATCACGGATTTAAAATTTACTGCAACATTTGAATCCTTTCATATAAGTGATGTTTCTGTCGTTCATAATTTGTTGTTGTTTTTGTTTGCTTCTTTTTTTCATACAGCATTAATTTTATATATGTATAATGTTTGCAGTTTGACGTAATATTGTTAAACTTTTTTAATTTTTCAAAATGAGTTACAGAATAAAGTTGTTTGAAAGAAATCTGTTTCGTTAATTTGTACAGATATATATATATATATATATAGTGTTGAAAACAAAAGGCAAGAGGAATAAATAAAAATCTATTCATTTTTCCTGTGTTTGAGAACAAAAATAATTTTCCAACAAAACCGTGAGAATGTGCAGAATAGTGATAATAATATTTTATTATTACTATATTTATTTATTTATTTATTCACAGCACAGTTGCGATATGAAGTTATTACACAGAACAATGTTAATTAAAAAAAAAAATTGTGTAGATTTTCTATATGGGTTTCTGATGTCAGCACTTCAGGGGAAATCCCTTTAGGAAAAACCTGACTGGAAATTTTTGAATCGTACCAGTTAAAGGTTTTTAGTTATTATTTTTATTTTATTTTTATTATTATTATTATTATTATTATTATTATTTTTATTTTTATTTTGTTTTTAATCAACAAAGCCGAATATGACTGTATAAATTAAATAAATGTTAATAATAAATCTATAATATTTAAAAACACGAAAATACATATGTTACCGTCTTCATGGACGGCAGAAACGAACTTTCATTTTAGTCATACAAATTAATTTACTTGTATTGTTAATGCTGATACGTATTATGTGAATGTATGTAAATAACAAAGTTTAAACACGGAATAAATTAATAATTATTATTTAAAATAAATAAATAGTATTTCAAGAATCTGTACTCGAATAACATTATACTAAAATATCGAGGCAATCTGATGTATGTAAAACGTTCTAGTTTATAAACTTCCCACTAAAATGATTTATAAAAACAGTAACTTATATACATTAATATATTATTTCTACAGTTACTATTTCAAATCCACACAAAATAAAAACATATATACGGATGTTTCCACCAAAGAGGTCAGAAAAAGAAACTTAAATAAATATTAAACTGAAATCACCTACCTTACAAATATCTTCCGTCAGTGAACCTTCGATCTGCTTGAAGACTGGAGTTATCTATTTCTGTTTAAACAGGTGTGGAGAAAAAGTATTTGTGTATTGAAACAGAATCAAACATATTAATATAAATCTTCTTCCTCGTTTGACGTTTTAAGTTTCGACGAATGAGATCTCGAGATATATACAGCTTAAACTGGGAATTTCTTGCTTCCGGGAATAGCTTATTAGATCTATAAATAATAGTTGTAATATATAATTGTCTAATTACCTCAGTTCGTATGTTTAATTACATATTATTTGTTGTATAAATAACAGTATAAATAACAACAACAACAACAACAACAACAACAACAATAATAATAATAATAATAATGATAAATACAAATAATAGCATTAATAACAAACAACAATAAAAAATAAGAATAAATGACAACGACGACGACGTCGTCAACAACAACAACAACAACAACAATATATCGAGATGAAAATTGTTCCTGTGGTGAGATGGTTTTCGTTTACCTGTGTATTCTAGATAATAACAAAAAAACACACCCCAAAAAAACCATAATTAAGCAAGAATTCGTTGTTTCATCCAGTGAATGATTCGTTCGTGGCATATCTGCTTGATTTGTCGCCTTCTCAGTACTACTACTACTACTACTAATAATAATAATAATAATAATGAAATGCATTTAAACTAACGGCGTCCGTATTTTGGAATAAGTAAAGGTTTGATAATAAATCTAACTAAATAGTGATTTTCTCACTTGATCTATAAGTCCTGTTTGTATAACTTTTTGCGTGTTTTAGTGTACGAGTAAAGACTTATACACACATGCAAACATATTCAAACACACATATACAAACAGAGATACATTCATTCATACTTAATGCAAGCATAAATGCATACACACAGACACAAACACAGACACGATCACACATGATATATATACATACATACTACATACACTGACATACATATATAATACACACACTCACACACACATACAATCACTCACATACATATATAATACACACACACACACACATATGTACATAAACATACATACACAGATACACACACACGCACGCACGCACGCACTCGCTCATACATACATATACATCCCGAACCTAAATATAATTATGTTTACCAACATACAATTTATTATTTTTGTGGTTACTGATGGTGTTGTAGTGGTTGTTGATGATATTGTAGCGACTGTTGTTGTTACTGACGATGTTATGGTGGTTGCCATTACTTACCCATTCATTTTTATTTATTTATTTGTTACTGATGTCATTTTAATTTCTGTTTTCTGTACCTCTTCCCCAGTTACTGTTTGATAGCAGTAGTCAGTGACCTCAACAGGTCACATGGTCAAACTAGAGTACATCTGCTTGATCTCAATAAGTTATACTGACCCGGCCAAACTCGATGGCCCATGACCTAAACACGGTAATGCCTATGTGGTTGAATGAACCCGCACGGAAAGTAATGTGTTTTATCACCTGGCACGTGGATTATTTTTAACTTTGGATATATCCGTAACAATAAAAATAAGCATATACACATAAAACACACACACACACACACACACACACACACACACACACACACACACACACAGATTTCACTTTTAAAAAAATATTTATTTCCTTATTTATTCCTTTTTCATTTGTTTAATTTGTTGTATTTTTTCTCTCTTTTTTCTCTCTATATATTGTATTACTAGTACTAATAATAATACTACTGCTGCTGCTGCTATTATTATTATTATAGTTGCTTTATCCCGACTGCCGTTTTTGTTACTTTAGACCTATTTTTAAATAATGCATATACATCAAACTTTTTTCCATTTTTTTTTTTGTTTTTGTTTGTTTGTTTGTTTTGTTTTCCTAGCAACAACTTTTGGGTTCACATATTTTAATGTAATAAAACGAAAGTCAGTAAACCATTGTTATCTAGTTAGATTAAAACGCCTGCAAAGGAAATTGTATAACATAAAATAACCGTAAATTGCCGAACACGATCGACTGGCAAATTGGTCCTGTGTGATTGACTGAATTCTTCATCAAAGAGGCGCTTCACTGCATGACGAATGATGAGACAGATGTACGAGATTCATAGTTATTTAAGCGATGCGCACATCTTTACTTAATTAGAGCGGCAACAGATCAAAGGTCACTGTTTTCTCTCATGTCTGAACTCCAGCTGTACTATATCTATCTATCTTTCAAAATTTGATGACTTACCTTTTCAGTTTTACATTGATTAAACTATATCGACGCATGTCTGTAGACATCCGTTCATTCCTAATCAAATTACTGCAGCTACCGCTGCTGCTGCTACCACCACCACAACCACTACTACTGCTACTAGAACAACTACAATTACTGTTATTACTACTACTACTACAAAATTTTTGCTACAACTGAAAACAACAATTATGTGTTTATTACTACAATATTTATTGCTTCTACTACTGCTGCAACTGTTATTATCACTACTACGTCTTCTATAGGTACGACTATTATTACTACTACTATAACTATGAACCATTTAGCAGACATAGCAGACAAAAGAAAGTGACAGTAAATTTAATGTGTGTGTGTGTGTGTGTGTGTGTGTGTGTGTGTGTCTCACTTCAATTCTTGTCTTCACTCGAAAAAAAAGAAAAAAAAAAAAGAACGAAATGACACTGAATATAGATATTTCATGTTATCTTGAAACTTGTCTTATTTTGTACATAATAGCTAAATTAATTCAGTTTAAAAACCCTTGTAGAATGTTAATTTATTTTATTATGTTGTTTTTTTTTTTTTTTTTTTTTTTAATTATTATTTATTTTATTTTATTTTGTTTCGTTTATTTATTAATGCATTTTATTTTATTTATTTTTTACTTTTATTTATTTATTATTATTATTATTTTAATATCATTAGGGCATCATCAAGACCACTACTACTACTGCTGCTGCTACGAACAACACTACTACTATTATTACTACTACTGTTATTATAACTGCTGCTACTGTCACTACTACTAGTACTACTACTACTACTACTACTATTATTGCTGCTACTACTATTACTACTACTACCACTATTATTGCTGTCACTACTATTACTGCTACTACTACTACTATTATTATTATTATTATTATTATTATTATTATATTATTATTACTGCTGCTGCTACTGTCACTACTGCTACTACTACTATTATTATTACTGCTGCTACAGTCACTACTACTACTATTATTATTGCTGTTGCTACTGTCACTACTACTACTACAACTATTACTAATATGTCTACTACCACTACTACTATTACCACTAAATCTAGAACTATACTATAACTCCTACTATTACTATTAGTAATACGTCTTCTACTACTATTATTATTATTACCACTAAGCTTACTCCTATAGTATACTACTACTATTATTGCTACTACGTCTACCACTACAACTATTATTACAGCTCCTACTAGTATTACTACTACTGCTGCAACAGCTACTGTTATACATACTATTTCTACTACTATTACAACTGCATCTACTGCTACTATAACTACTACTGTTATTACTACCGCTACCAGTACTATTACCATAACTATGTTTGGTAGTATGGGGACAAGAAGGCAACTAAATGCAAGAAGCATTTATCTCCTACCCCGATATTCTCTGGTCAAAGATTTCCGGGTTGGTGATTTCTGATTGGGGTCTTGAGTTCCTTTTTGTGGTATGTTTCTTTACAACTAACTATAAGGTACTTTTTATGGTAAGAAACGACCGATTAAGGAATATAAAGCCAATATTAGGGCATATGACATATTAACATACAAATATATTCATCTAGTTTGCACGCTCTTTTTGGTTCGTCGACTTTCTCTCTCTCTCTCTCTCTCTCTCTCTCTCTCTCTCTCTCTCTCTCTCTCTCTCTCTCTCTCTCTCTCTCTCTCTCAGATTTACTTCCCAGAATTCTGCATCTTCTGAATTCTAGTTTGAAAAATAAATAAATAAAAATTCAGATGTTCTTAGTAACTCTGGCTCTTTGGGCCATCGATTACGTACCCTCCCCTCCCATATATACATTTCTGCGTCCGGGTCTGGATAAGTATTATTTATTTATTTATTTATTTATTTTATAACTAGACACCTCTGCTACCTCGAGTGAAAACGTTTACCTCTGACATGGATAATAAATTGCAAACATCTTAACTGATTTTACTACTGCCACGTGACAACGCGTGTCGAGCACACTCAGGGCGGCTTGCCTTTTGTCCAGGCGCGCGCGCTGTCCATCTAAGCTTTTCATTGGCTGTTGCGCGTATGCGTTCTCACACGCGCTACATGACCCGGATATGCACCAGTAGCCTCGAAAAGGCGTAACCATACCAGCCTGCACCCATTTCGATAAAAATATTTATCGTCTTAATATTAATAACAGACATTTTTCTTCATAAATTTCACTTATCTGGATTTACTATGGAAACGATGACAGCTATAAAATAAGTAAGTTTATTTATCATCTAGTTCGAAAATTGTATTGTCAAAGTCTGTATAGCTACTGCTGCTATTATTATTACTACTATAACTACTACTACTATTACTACTATTACTACTACAACTACTGCTGCTTCTGTTTATTATTTCTATATTTAATTAAAAGTTGTTTGTTTTTTTTATTATTTTTTTTACAAAGTTACAAAAGGATGTTTACAGGTTTAATATTTACTTTGTTATTACATGCTTAATAATAATAATAATAATAATAATAATAATAATAATAATAATAATAACAACTTGTAACAATGATGAATTTAAAAATTACTTTTTTTTAGCTTTCTGTTAATGCGATTAAACATTTATTTATTTATTTACTTATTTACTTATTTATTTATTCTCTATTTCAAGCAGTACATTTTATAAACATATATCATGAAATATACAATTATATAAACCTCGGTGAATACTAATATACATAAAGCTTTATACTTTTTCCTCTCTCTCTCTCTCTCTCTCTCTCTCTCTCTCTCTCTCTCTCTCTCTCTCTCTCTCTCTCTTTCTTTTTTTTCTTCTGAAAATGTATTCTTCGTCTTTTTATTTTATTTTATTTTATTTTATTTTATTTTATTTGTTTGTTGTTGTTTTTTTCTCTCTTTTCAGTGAAATTCATTTCTGTTAATATTTATCCAAGTTACAAAACTGACAGTGACACTGAGCTGCACATGTGCAGTGATCACTGAGGTGAATGTTCTACTATGGGGGGAGTCATTAGACTAAGAAATGTACGATTGTCGTTAAGAAACGTACAAAGGAGAACCTTGTCAGTTTTGTTTATTACTAAAAGAAGAAAAGCGTTTGACATATTTGTATTCAGTTAATAATAATAATAATAATAATAACGACAAAGACAACGACGACGTTGATGATGAAAATGATGATGATGATGATGAGATAACAATAATAATTTTAAAAAAGAAAAGAACAAAGAAACTATAAAAAAATCATATAACATCTTTAGTTTCTGTTATTTATTTATTTATAGGTATTTAAGCTCTTTTTTCCTCCATATCTTTCCTTTTGACATTTTCATTTGACTTCTATTTTTTTTTTTTTTTTTGATAAAGTTCAAACTTTTGTAAAGTTGGAATAGTTTCTGTTTCTTTGTTTTAATTTCATTTGTTAGCTTTAAATTATGAAATATTCCATATTACAAACAAATAAATAAACAGAATTTAGAAAGAAACATTTATAAACAATATGCTGTCTGTTTTCAAAGCACAATACAAACCGCAATGTGAATTCAACGAACAAATAGAAAGTAGATCAAGATTTGTTGCTTTTTTTTAATTATTATTATTTTATTTATTCGCGAATATCGGCCAATAATAAAAGCTAACTGAACTTTTAACTGCTATGTACGACTGTCGAGTATCCGCCCATCTCTCAAATTAAATAACGGGTTTTCACGCAAAACATCAAACGATTTACTGACAAAACCGTCTGCCGTCGCTGTCGCTTTATTCTTCTCTGTTCATGACGTCACTTTACAATAGAGGTAAAATAATTGGTTGACGTATGTTGTCACTAGCAACCAGGGTTACTGATTGCTTTTCGTCTTTTAATAGGTTCCATGACTTTTGATGTTTTTAATTCTATTTTTACTTCACAGGTCGCGCGTCTTTCTCTCCCCCCCCCCCGTCGAATCAAACGGGATGACGCGTGGCAAACGTGTCGTTCTGATTGGCTGAAATTCTCTCTCACCTGCCAGGTAGCCTCGAGTGTAGTTTTGTTAAAATGTGACAGGTGTTTTCAGTTTGTACTGTTATCTTCTGTCCCAGAGTAATTACACCTTTTTTTTTTCTTCTTCTTCTTCTTTTCTCTTTTTTCTTTCGTTCTTCTTCTTTCACCTTTTTTTTTTTATTTTTTTTTTTGAACGTCCGATTTACATGGCTTAGAAATACGGTATTTATGGTTTATGGAACGAAGCGTGGAAAAAAAAAAATAAAAACGTTTTTAACTAAAGTAAATAATAATAACAATTTAAAAAATAAAATAAAATAAAATAAATAATACAAAAATAATAATAATGTAACCGAATAAAAATAAATGAAATATGTCATAAAGTATAACAATAGTAGTAATAATGACAATAGCAGAGGAATAATAATAGTAGTAGTAATAGTAGTAGTAGCAGTGGTTGTAGTAGTAGTAGTAGTAGTGACTGTAGCAGCAGTAATAATAATAGTAGTAGTAGCAGTAGTGACAGTAGCAGCAGCAGCAGTAATAATAATATAATAATAATGATAATAATAATAATAATAATAGTAGTAGCAGTAATAGTAGTGACAGTAGCAGCAGTAATAATAATAATAGTAGTAATAATAGTAGTAGTGTTGTTCGTAGCAGCAGCAGTAGTAGTAGTAGTGGTCTTGATGATGCTCTAATGATATTAAAATAATAAAAATAATAAATAAATAAAAGTAAAAAATAAATAAAATAAAATGCATTAATAAATAAACGAAACAAAACAAAATAAAATAAAATAAATAATAATTAAAAAAACCCAACGAAAAACCCAACAACAACAACATAACAATAATAAAATAAAATAACATTCTACAAGGGTTTTTAAAACTGAATTAATTTAGCTATTATGTACAAAATAAGACAAGTTTCAAGATAACATGAAATATCTATATTCAGTGTCATTTCGTTTTTTAATTTTTTTTTCGAGTGAAGACAAGAATTGAAGTGAGACACACACACACACACACACACACATATATTAAATTTACTGTCACTTTCTTTTGTCTGCTATGTCTGCTAAATCGTTCATTTTGGCGCCAAAAATCGGCCATACATTAACTGAGTCAAAGCCGAAGAACATCAAAAATATTTTTATAATGACTAAACCAAATACTGAAATAGAAACATTATTACTAGTAATCAATACAAAAGGATCTTATTTTTAATAAGAATAATTGTTATTCTTATTATAGCGTTTTTCTGAAATGGGTAATAGTAGACAGTTACAAATATATTTTTTGCAAACAGCAGGATTTAATAAATTATCAACATAATAAGATTATTATTATTATTATTATTATATTATTATTATTATTATTATATGATTCTATTATTTATTTATTTATTTATTTATTTTGTTTTATTTTTCTCGACAATCGTAATCTCAAGCAATTCGAAAAAAAAAAAAATAATAATAATAATAAATAAATAAAATATAAATAATAAAAAACGAATGTTAATGCATTATTATTATTATTATTATTATTATTATTATTATTATTATTATTATTATTATTATTTTATTATTATCATCATCATCATCATTGTGCTAAATTAAATATGATTAAATTTAAAATCTGAAAGGAGATAAATGTAAATTTATTACAAACCTAAAATAAAATTTCAAAAATCTTGTTTTTACGGTGTTGTGATCAGTCGGATAAAAAAAAAAAAAAAAAGAGAACGAAATCGTGAACACGCATCAATTTTAGTTGATGGGAAACAGAGCAGCTGCTTGAAGTCACGTGATCCAGATACGCGATCTTTGTGGTCTTCCAGAACCTTTTTTTCAAACACGATTTTATTATTATTATTTTATCATTATTTATTTATTTATTTATTAGTTTGTTTGTCTGTTTATTTGTCGTTTATTTATTTATTTATTTATTTATTTCTTTGTTTGTTTGTTTGTTTGTTTATTTGTTTATTTATTTGTTTGCTTATTTGTTTTTAATTTAGTTAGTTACATTCCGTCCTCTTTGTTCCTGATTATGGTTTCTAGATATATATTTTTTAAATTTATTTATTTACTGTTTTCTTTTCATTTGTATAATTAACTTAAAATACATACTCCAGTTCTCTGAGAACTTTTAAATATTGAAATACGATTTTATTTACATATTTATTTATTTATTATTATTATTATTATTATTATTATTATTATTATTATTATTATTATTTTGTTCTAGTATATTTAAAATGATGTCATTTACTGAAGCATTAAATTCTTTAAACATTATTTTTCAACCGTATGGTTTTTACGATATTAAATTACGCAGTGAAATAAAAGGAATTTCGTTCAGGTTTTTCACTGACTAAAACAGACCATCTGCTGTCACTAATTGCAAAATGGATGTAACATTATTCTCGCACCACTAGGGGTGAAGTCTGTGGGGGGAGAATCGCGAGTTTAACAAAGCCGTCGCGTTTTTAAATACATTTTCTACGTAATACACATCACTGATTATTTATTTCAAACATTCTGTCATGAACTACGATTTCAGGACATTAACGCTTGCTGATTCCTTCAAATTTTAAAAATTATTTCTATTTCTGGGTTTGGAACCATGTGTAGGAATTTGGCGGGCACGCGCGCATTGTGTGGCAGACGACAAAAGGCAGGTGCGAGTCGCGTGCGTTCAGTGCGCGCGCCAGTGAAGAAAAATCGATAAACATTCAAATGGCATTTCGCGAGAGCAGCTGTGATGGTATGTCGTCTGGTGATGGTGTGAGCGCGTAAGCTATTTTCACGTTTTTATTTTTGTTTCTTAAATTTATATCAGAAATATTAATTTCATCAGAAAACAGTTAACAATCATATATTTATTTTTGTGTTCAGTATATTTATGTAATTAAAGAATAATTGTATTATTAAGTTTTCTGCGATTAACGCTTGTATTATAATAAACAGTGCGCTTATATTTTTTAGTTTTTATTTTTCAATTTTCTTTATTTTATTTTTGAAAGAAAATAGAAAGTAAATGTTGTAAATGAATAATATAATTCTGTTGATTTATAATATTAATTATTAATAATGGATAAATAAGGTTTCCATTTACGATGTATTGTATGTAAATCAGAAATAATGGAAACCGCCATTATCTCGAACCATTGTTCATATCTGGCGCAATTTTTTCATTGGTCAGTCAATTCACGGCGTCTTCGTTTTAAATAATTATTAATTATTCAACTAAAAGGACAAAGAAAAAAAAAAACAAGAAAGAAAGAAAGAATTTTGATTTCTTTGACAGTATTTTAAAGATGAATTTATTTATTTATTTACATTTTGTATTTGGTATTAGATACTTTTGTTTAATTCATATTATTATTCAGTTGTAGACAACGAGATAAAATTTAAATGATGTTATAATGTTAGATTTCCACATTTACGTACCGGTTTTACTGTATTTTATTTTGTTTTCTTTTGTTTGTTTGTTTGAATTCCATTTTATTTAAATACACTCTGTAATCCTATGAACATTTTTAAATATCAAAAATATTTTTATTTATTTATTTGTTTATTCATTCATTCATTTTTGATATCCATTGCTTTGGAAAACATTTAGAATTTTATAATTCAAATATTAACATTAATTTGTTAGTGATAAAAACAATTGTTTAGTGTCTTTAATACTAATGTAAACGTTTGCACTAATATTTAAATTCTCTCTCTCTCTCTCTCTCTCTCTCTCTCTCTCTCTCTCTCTCTCTCTCTCTCTCTCTCTCTCTTCGTGTGTCTTTTAATTTAAATTTAAACATATAGCAGTCCTTATCGAAGATATAAATTTTGTTTCACTTAATTAAATCAGAATTACAAATTAAAAATATCACGTCTCTTTGTTATCTACAAATATTATTTCTTATGTTGACGAAATGTCTTTATATATATATAAACTTGCTAAGATGATTAATAGAAACAAGAATCTCCATAATACTGATTCGGATATTATGTGGATATAACTTTTACGTTGTTGGTGACTGGGGAGGAGTAATGACGTAATACACGACTTTTTTTGTTGTTGTTGTCTTTTTTTTTTTTTTTTCGTTCTCCCCTCACTTTTACTGAAAATAAGTTGAATTTATTTATTTATTATGTATGGGATTACTAATATTTTTATTGCTACCTGATATTTATTTAACTGATCACTATTTCCGCAGACATTACCGCTATTAATTCTTAACAAAACATCCAGCATCTTGACTTAGTTTTGTAAGACGATGCTTTGAAGCAAATCAGCAAGGGAGATAAGTCTGAAACAAATATTTGCTTTAGTACGAATACAATTACCTCCCTTCTCATCCAGCACGTTCTTATCGTACTTTTGTTTTGTTTTCAGAATTGATGTTTGCTATTTGTACGGAAACTGCTACTGTTTGAAAAGAGAAATGGGTTATAGACACACTGGTAAGTAATCATAAAAATATTTTATAAATGTATGTGGAAGGGATTGGTCATAAATTTATTTATTTATTTATTGTTGTGGTGGCGGTGGTTTCGTTGTTTTATTCTTTGTTATTTATTATTATTATTATTATTATTATTATTATTATTATTATTATTTTAAAAAATGTTTACCAGTATCTTCTGTTTCCTATACTGAATGAATATATTCAATTTTATATTTAAACTTTTGTGTTTTCAATTAGTAAATTATATATGTATCTTTGATAACAATAATAACCAAATAAATAAATAAATAAACAGTTGTTGAGAGAGAGAGAGAGAGAGAGAGAGAGAGAGAGAGAGAGAGAGAGAGAGAGAGAGAGAGAGAGAGAGAGAGAGAGAGAGAGAGAGACTAAAGTTAGTAAATTGTATTTGACTCCTGTACGAATACCACCACTTAGGAGTTTTTGGGTCAAGGTAAATCTGAAACAGGTTTCTCTGTTTATTAAGATATCTACCTGTACACAGACGCAAAAATCACTTAGCAGTCCGTGACCAAACATCCATTGCGCTAATGACTACAAAAGTATAGGAATGTACGCCAGTAACAGGTAACAGGTTTCGGGATCTGACGCTCGTACTGGATCACGGACACAGACGATCACAGCTTTTCCCTAAATAAACAGTGTAACATAATCTTCTGATTAATAAAGAACTGATTTACGTTAATCGTAACAATGCCCTAAACAAATAGTTTGGTGTAATCTTCGGTTTAATAAAGAACTGAATTACGGCGTGAACGTAGTGAACTTCTATTCTGTCGTTTTTCAACGAATCGTAGTATTTTTTAATTGTGCATATATGAATTTACATTAGCAATGGTTCATTACAGATTTGCTTAAGTTTTCTGTGACGTAATGATAAGAATATTATTGATATTTCAGTGACTTTAGTAATAGAACAAGGTTTGATATTTGAGAAACTTTAGTTTAGTAGTCAAACAGTGTTTGATATTTGAGTGATTTTAATAACAGAATAATATTTAATATTCGTGTGACTTTAGTAATAGAACAGTGTTTGATATAGTGTGACTTTAGTTTACTAGTAGAACAATGATATTTCTGTGGCTTTACTTTAGTAGTCGAACAGAGTTTGATTTTTGAGTGGCTTTAACTTAATAGTAGAACAATGTTTCATATTTGTTTGGCTTTATTTTAGTAGTAAAACAATATCTTATATTTGAATGACTTTCATAATAGAACGATATTTGATATTTGAGTGTCTTTAGTAATATAACAATGTTTGCGGCTTTGGTAGCAGAAAGAATGTTTGAATAGCTTTAATAGTAAAATAGTGCCTGAGTGACTTTAGTAGGAGAATTTCTACTGCTAAACTAGAATATCAAGCAGTATCGTTCTTGTTGAACTTTTCTTATATAAATTATCGTTATTTACTAGTACGAAAACACGGCTCACAGTCACATGCATCTATATTCATTCATACAAGACCTTGCCCCGGTTCAGCGAATTACAAAACCGTTTTTGTTACTTACTGTCGTCTATTCACGATCTTGTATGATCTTGTAATAACAGGTGGGTGAATTTGGGATGGGTTTCTTGTACTTGATGTGATGGTGGTAGGTGGATTTCACATGATAACGTGGAAGTTATACCGTACTGACATTTAGTGGCATATTAATCGGTTTATTTGGATTAGTAGTCAGATATATAAACACACTGATGGTGTTTCATAGATTCAAATTACAGTATTAACCGTTTTTCTCATATTACCTTGGTAAACGTTTTATAATTTATATTGTGCATCTCATCTGCTGTAAACATGTTTCAGCCTGTTTATATTCGAGCATACAGATATAGACTTTCATAAGTATGGACACCACGTACTTTATAATTAAAATTTACACTGAATCAGTTATTGATGTTGTTGTGTGTATGTATGTAAGTACGTGTGTGTGTATGGTGTATGTGTGTGTGTATGTTATGTGTGTGTGTATGTGTGTGTGTGTGTGTGTGTGTGTGTGTGTGTGTGTTATCGCTAATATCCCCGCTTCGTTTTCAGAAACTGAGTGTAGATAAATAGAGATAATCAGATCAGTATCTCTGTATTAGCGTTTCTTTAATAACTGTCCTAACTTGCTAATAATTATTCTGTTAACTTGTCTTAGCTGCCTTGGTGGTGGGTGGCCGGGGAGTGGCTTCATTTCAGATCGTAGTAAATAGATGACAACGAACTGTGTTTATGAATAAGAAAATGAAATTTGCTTTGTCATTGTCAGTTCAGTACAGCGTGGGAAATAGACGGAAGCGTATAAGAAAGTAAAAAAAAAAAAAAACATACATTTTTCTTCCACGATAAAAGCTGGTAAAATTAAAAATGAAAGTGTGATCTCAAACTGTCTATTAGCTAAGGGAATAATCTTCTCCTGCCGTTTTACTACAATCTTTAGCCGGTCTGCGGTACATATACGACGTTTTATGCACCACTGAGACGTTGTTTATTTCACGTAATACGTGATCGATGGGTAATAAATAGATTGATTAACTGGAGCTTAACACAAATAGCTCTAGTTGAGGACGGAGTGTAAAACGAATTTATGTTTCTCGCCTGTGGTTTTTACAACCGATAGCTCATTTCGCGAGAGTCCAGACAGGGTCGCTGTCGTCCTGCTGATTTTCTTCGTAATTTAGGATGCTGTCGTGACAGGTGGTACAAACAATCAACGTCTTCGTGTACGATGTGCATATGAGTTACAAACCCTTGAATATCAGCGGTTCTCCCAGTTAAAGGTATCAGTAATTTACAACATTCACTGTGAAAATAAACCCCGCCTTTGTCGTTTTATTACACACTTATGTCACTAGACAGATGCTGATGCCGGTTAACCAAGGTAACTGTGTTATCACCTGCCACAGGTAAACTCAAATTCATAGCTTCAGGGAAGAACAGATCAGATTACGGATATCGGTGTTAAGCCATTTTATAACGGATTAGCAGATATAAGTCTTTTCAACAAATATATACCTCTTTTTCTCTGTCTCTGTTTTCTCTCTTGAATGAAAAATTCGTGTATTTCTCCCTTTCTGTTTCTGCATTCTCTCTCTCTCTCTCTCTCTCTCTCTCTCTCTCTCTCTCTCTCTCTTCTCTCTCTCTCTCTCTCTCACACACACACACACACACACACACCCTTTTTCTGTTCCTCTCTTTCTTTCTCGCTGTCTCTTTCTCTCACTCACTGTCAATTTCTCAAACAACTCTTTCTTTTAAGAATTAATTAAAATTAAAATTATGCAGAAAATCTTGTTCTATAATTTCACGGTTATCTTCTGTTAAGTCAGCAAAATGATCTACTTGACGCTGACTCGGCAGATTCCAGAATGCTGGAGGGTCGGGGAGGCAAAGCCCTAATTATCTTCACGACTTGTATACTAGATTGACTGGGGGGGGGGGGTGCGGTTTTCATACCGGCTGGTGAAAAAAGAAGAAGAAAAAAATCCCCCTATATATTGTGATCATATTACCAGGTCCCTAATTTTCATTAGTTACACCGCTGTATATTGAA
This sequence comes from Chrysomallon squamiferum, assembly GCA_012295275.1. Classification (NCBI taxonomy): domain Eukaryota; kingdom Metazoa; phylum Mollusca; class Gastropoda; order Neomphalida; family Peltospiridae; genus Chrysomallon; species Chrysomallon squamiferum. The sequence continues at coordinate 20,319,074 of CM022665.1, forward strand.
CGCGATTATTATTAGGTGCTTTAGATAAGTCCATGACCTAATATAACGCACGGGTCAACAGGGTTTAAAGGGGAGGGCCCTCATTGGAGTTTGATATACTGTGGAGTATTTTAGCCAGTAGCAAAAGACAAGTTAATAACATAGAGGTTGTCAGAACTCAGTAGGGGACGTGTTGCGGATCTATTTCACTTTTTAAAACAAGATTCGAATGTGTGAGAATATCACCAGTAAGCGATTGTTACTGGAGACGTCAGACGACGTGTAATACTGACCTACAAACTGTGACAGCTAAAACGTCAGCGTGTTTTAGGTTTGGGAATTAGAAATGCACCGCCATACGTGAATATGTGTGTGTGTGTGTGTGTGTGTGTGTGTGTGTGTGTGTGAGAGAGAGAGAGAGAGAGAGAGAGAGAGAGAGAGAGAGAGAGAGAGAGAGAGAGAGAGAGAGATTATGTATTAGGGGTGGTTAGTCAAACTTTTATGTCGATTATTAATCACATAGATACACAGATTAATGGTTATGGATAATGATTCAAATATTAGATTGATAGGGATTTATAGATATTAAGATCAAAACATAGATCCTTGAAGATTATTATTATTATTATTATTATTATTATTATTATTATTATTATTATTATTTATTTATTTATTTATTTATTTATTTATTCCCCTAACACTTTTCTTTTCTTTACTTATGTTCATTCGTCAGCGACTAGATTTGTACCATGTGCACAGACCTCTCAGAATGGTATTATAAGTCTTAACCAGCACGTGCAGTCATTACGCGATCAGCCCCTACTCCGTCCTGTTAGTTCAGAAATTAAGGCAATGGAAGATTTGTCAGTTTATCAATACTTGGATAAATTGTCGCTCTTTGTCGTTTCGCCTGCATATCGACACGTCGATAGCAACTGGTCCACACACGTGCTAAGAGCGTGGCGACCTTATATGCGTATTAGCTGTCCGTTCTGTTCATTCGGCTGTCGCCGGGTCTATGCGCGATCAACAGCCGGGCATCGCATGGTGCGCGTAGACGCAACACTCACAGAATGCTCATTATGTTCGGACGACAGCAGGGACGCGTGGACTGCTAAACAGATGATGTGATGGAAATATGAAATCTTAAAAGAAATATTTATTAATAAAACTGGATTTTTTTTTTTTTTCCGAGAAGCTTAGAAATGCAAAGAAAAAAAATAATAACAACAGAATTTAAAAAAATAAAAAATAAAAAATTAAAAAAATTAAAAAAATAAAATAATAATAATAATAATAATAATAATAATAATAATAATAAATAAGTAAATAAATAAATAATGCAAGATTTCTCAATAGGTATTTCAATGAGTCCTTTATGAATGTCGATTGACAGAAATAGAAAATTAACATAAATAATATGCATGGTTTCGACAGAAAGTATGATGCAACTTGGAGGTTTCTGTTTGGTTTAAATAACTTCTGTGAAAAGAAGCCTAGTGCAATGGCACTAACATTAGACATAATTATAGGGTGGTTATTCATTCCAGCGTTGCGTAAGAGTGTTGTTCAGTTGGATGTGACCTTTTGAGAGAACGCGACGTATATTTGACACAAAAATATGCAGGTTATTACACGGGTACATGCATAGCAATGTTGTTAGCTATTTTATGTAATTCTTAACAAATGTGGATTCAAAGATTTTCTAAAGATTGATTATGTGTTGTAGTTTGTGTTAATGTAATTTGAAAGATTAGAGTGATAAAGAATACTGGAGAGAGAGAGAGAGAGAGAGAGAGAGAGAGAGAGAGAGAGAGAGAGAGAGAGAGAGAGAGAGAGAGAGAGAGTTTCTTCGTTTATTACTACTACTACTACTACTATTATCACTATTTGTTATTATTATTATTATTATTATCCTGCATAACTCACACCATACTAGTGACGTATTTCACACGGCATAACAAACCACTGATGTATTACATAAAAGTGACGTTTTACACAACACAAAATGCAACTGATGTGTTACTCAACTCAGAAAGCACTGCTGATGTAATACACAATTCACAGCACACTAATAACACATTGCATAGTAACGTCACAAAACTGACGTATTTCAGAACTCACATTCCTGGCGTTCCCAACAAGCAGAGTACATAACGTCTTTTTTTTTTTTTATCATGTGACCGGTAGATGACATACTGATGTCAGCACAAACAGAATTGCCATGTACGTTTGCCGGGCTTAGTTATTTAGTGATGTGTATAATACTCATTATATGTTCGTTTATAGTATAATTATGTCCTCCATAAGTACTAATATGCACATACATATATATATGCATATAAAACACATATACCTACTTATCTACATACTACATACATACTAGCATACACACTAGCATACACATATACATATATATATATATATATATGCATGCATACACACATACATACATGCAGGGCCGGATTAACTTCTATTGATGCCCTAAGCATAGTTGAATTCTGGTGCCCCTTTTTAACAATTTTTAACACCATATTAGTATTTGGTGATAGCACCCTTTTTGCAGTACCGTAAGAACATCTTACTATACTTAATAATAGAACCATGGTAAATTTTGCCCTGGAAAAAAAAAACCATTTATTTACAGCTGTATGCGTGTGGTTACTTCGCTTAATGATTAATCAAATGTTGACAGTTTGTACAATGTTCCATAAAAAAAATCAGGCAATAAAAAATGTGCGTGGTGCCCCCTTCCCACGGTGCCCTAAGCACGTAATTATTTTGCTTAATGGTTAATCCAGTCCTGCATAAATCCATTCAAGCTTACAAGCATACATATCTACCTACCTACACACGTACAATACACACACATCTAGATACTTACATACAATACGTACCATCCTACATACAGACATAGATATACACACATCCATCCATCCAACCATCCATACATATATGTATATATATATATATAATATATACACTAGCATGTCTACAAACATACATACGTTCACAATTTTTCTTTCTTTCTTTTCTTTAATGAATGATTGCTTCCACTCCTTTTTCCCTTCTAAATATTGTTCATTTTCAACTCTCGGCATGTTCAATCATAAATACCACTTAATATTTATAAAGAAAACCGTACGATGAACTTAGCTTTACTACCCACATATTTCCCTTTCTTGTGGGGAAACTGTGTCAGTCATACATCCACCCCCTTCATCACACCCCCTTGCATGTAAATCATCGTGACAATTACTGTTTGCAAAATTAGACGTAAGAAAAAAATAACAATAAGAAGAAAGAAAGAAAGAAAACGTTACTAATCGGGGAATTTCGCATACGCCATAAATTACTACAGACAAAATTCATCTCTAACAGTTAACGTTGCAATGCACACTAGACAAGAAAGAAGAAAAATTGTAAAGTTGATCGATGAAACCTGCCACCCCTGAGAAAAAATAATGAGCTCAGTCCAAAATTCCGGCACATGTGTCTAAGCTCTCACAGTGGCTGGTATCAAATTGAAAGATCTATTGTTAGCACCAGGGTATGTTTGCCTCGGCTGAAACGCCAGCTGGTTGTCGAGATTAGTGCGTCGCGAAGACGGGAGAAAGCAACGAACTGTGTCGGCGAAGTTCAGTCACTGTGTTGGCGTAGCTTACTGCAGGGTGTGTATTTGTTAGTGGGCGTAGGCTCGATATTACCCCTGTGCAAAATATTGCACTAGTGCGTTTTACTGAAGCTTGGAACCAACGTCGCGTGTTTGTAGCCGTCTTACTGTGACTAGGAACGTTCTGTCTGACGTCGACGGCATTGCAGCGGTTCCAGACCAAACATTGAATTGTCGGTGTGTGTTTGTTGAGGCGATCAATGCTGATGATGAAAGGTTAGTACTGGTTGTTATTGAACGTGTTTTTCACTCCACAGATTTTGTCTCGAGTCGTGCCAGGGTAGAATTCGTTCAGAAGCACTGCTGTTTCACTTCTAATTTCTCGCTTTCATTTTTAAACAGTTTTTGCATTGATCTGTGCGCTCAAATGTGTTTATTATTATTATAATTTTTATTATTAACTTCAAATTTCTCTGCTTTTTACATTGACCTTGTGTGCTCAAATATATTTTTTATTATTATTATTATTATTATTATTATCACAAAGCACACTGGAACCGATACAATTATTCATCAGCACGTTATATTTTGAATGAAACTAATCGAGTTGTTTATCGATTTGATGCATTAAACAACAGCATCCATTCGAATGTACGCTAACAACTGGATTATTCTTCAGTTGCGTAATAGTTAATGTATGACACAAGAAGCTATCGATGTTTTAAATAATAAAACATATAATCAGACCGTCATTATTGTTTTGGAGGAAATAGTTGCTTAACTTGTCTTTTAGGAAAACGGATGTGTATTTCTTTTTATTATTATTATTATTATTATTATTATTTATTGGTATTCACACAGCTAAAACTATAATTCAGTGTAATGGTTTCATACTTAATATGTAGCAACTCGTATGCCGTTGTCCATCTTTATCGGTAGTATTAACAGTTGAAGTATAATTTTTCTGTTATTGTCTTCAGCTATACAGTTAGGTTTGTTATACATGTACACACACACACACATACACATACACATACAATAAATACACACATATATTATACATACTTACACACACATACTCACATACGTACATATACATATACACATAAAATATTCAGCATAAACATACATACTATTACTAGACCAACAACAAATGACTAGGATATGTTTCAAAGATTATAAAATACTTCTTCTTCTTTTTTTTCTTCTTCTTTTGTCTTATTCTCGAGTAAGAGTAGTATATAACCGAGACTCATTCAATACAATCGATATTCTCTGGTCTGGCCATTACCTCGTTCTGTGTTTAAAAGTTCTTATTGTATGACGAACACTGTAGCGGCTTCCAGTCCTGTTATGTTTCTGGCTGGATAGAGTTTCCGCTATTCACTGTTCTGCATCTGCCGCCTGCTGCCAGGTGTGTCAGCTGTTGCTAAGTGGGCGAGTCCACGTGCGACATAACAGTATCTCATTGACCATGTTGACGCTGCCATTGTGATGAGGTGCAACCTGCCGCTCTGAGAAATCGACCCGGTCAATCGGCGCCTTTGAAAAGTGGAATTAACAAAAAAAAGTGGCATCCAGTAAAAGTGTCAGATGGTTGCGCTTGCACGGTTATTGATGTTTACTGTTATGGTAGGCTGCTGGCACGGCGAACTCTGACCCCGAAACGCTGCCTTCTTCCTTTCCATCCATGTTAAACTTCTTGGTTGCATATTTTTATAATGTTCAGATGCTTAAAGATTTCTTAAAATACAGCAAAATGAAAAATCTCCAAAGTAATATCGCATTTACAGCGAAAATGAAGTTTGACGATTAAAATTAATAAACATGTATATATGCGTTAATTAAATCATTAAGTATGATTAAGTATATCTTAAGTAGGCTTTAAGCAAAAGCTAAACAGCTATTTTACGCAGGTGTCCAGACATATTAAGTTTTAAGTTTCTCCTACTGAATGCAAATTAAATTATCAAGTATATTTTAAGAAGATAGTAAGCAAAAGTAAAATAGAGCATATTTTTAAGTCAACCGGTTATGTTACGTTTTAAGTTTCTCCTATTGTACTAATGTGTACTAGTATATACGTCATTCCATAATATTTCAGATATTTTTGGATAAGATAACGTAATGATTTATGTTTCGTTCAGGTACATGCTAAAAAGATGTTTTACGTAAACAATTTTTAGGCAGAGATGTTTACACAAGATCATATCCAACTATTAAACTGAACGACACGGTAGAATACATGGTTTATTTCGTTTACGTTTCAATGAAAATATTTTAATTAGGTTTTAAGTTACAGTGTTAGTGGTTAAATTTGACGGCATGTGCTCATGTTTGTTTGCCAGTGTAACACAACAACCCGCGGCAGAGAAAACCAACAGGTGATACGGGAATGAATGTCACACCATTGGGTACAAAGTATATTACATAAAAAGGAGGGCGTTATCACACCTCTTAGAATTAACATCTAATCACAAAAAGTTATGCATAATTAAACATGGCTTACATAAACATCATACTATTTATTTTTTGTCTCTTTTCTTTTCTGTTTTGTCTTGTGATTTCCTCAAGGGTAGTTTCCTCAGAGTGTGGTTATGTCACAGCTTTCGTCACTTCTTAAGTCAGGAGACGTGTAGTATGGGCTTTTATCACACCCTGTTAAGACAACAGTAGGAATTAACTCCTGACGTAGACACAAGTCAGTTCAGAACAGACGTGAAGGTGATGACAGATGACGCCACGCCTGTTTAGATTAGTAGAAACAAAGCAGTGACGTTTTAGCTTATGATGTCACAGTTGACGCAATGAACGGATTATGACGCTGTGAAGTGTTACCGTATTTAGTGAAAGAACCGTGATTTTCATGTAACTGGCTTCTAAGCACATTTTCTTTGTGTAAAATTGATTGTCCTTTAGTTAGAATAATAGTCTGTTGTTATTAAGTATGAATGAACCGGAGTTTTGTCCATGTTGAACAATCGGAGCTTTTGTACGGTTCCCGTTTACTAGGACGGTAATTTTGTTTATGTATTTAATACTAATTTCATGATGTTTTTTAATTTTAGGAGAACCGCTACCTTTAGGTCCTTACGAAACAGACTTCAACATGCACCCCTCGCCTCTACTCATCCCTCCAGCTGCTGCCATGGTGGCGGGATTCAACGACTGTGGAGAAGAAGCAATTCGCTACCTGATGGAGGTGGAGAACCTTCCTGCAGACCACCCCCTTGTTGTAGGGCTGGGTGTGCACCTGGCGGAACAAAGAAAAGCATTAGACGTAGCAGCTTTAGGTGAAACACCGGGCGTTTTTTCGGAAGTGATGCCTTTACCAGCGTCACTCTTTGACAGTTCACAATCACTAGTGACAATGCAGGACAGTATGACGTCACAACAGGAAGTGATACCTCACATGAGTGACACGGACATGCTAATACAATCTTTAGCTGAGGAGATATTTTCTTTACTTGAAGAGGAGGATGATGGTTTCTATGATGATGATGAAGATGATGAGGATGATGGCAGTGAAGAAATGTCGTATAGTCTTGTTGAAAACAGTTTACAAGCCACGGAGCAGTGATGCGGGTTTCTTCTCTAAATTATTTATGGCTTTATGTGGTGCAATACTTCATTATCATAATCAGAACACAGACACATCATATCACAAACCTGACATTATTATTTCCCTTCATGTCACTATCAAGTCAGACATATTTCATGTCACTATTAATTCATACACACTTCATGTCACCAACAAACCATATATTTAATGTCATAATGACATACATATTTAACGTCACTCTCAAATAATGCACATTTGAGGTCATTATCAAATCATACACATTTCACACATACATCGTTAATCATTTATTAATACCACTTATATGTGTCATCAAACGATTACTATTATTACAGTTATGAAATAACACATGACTGACAGTAGAAAAATCACTTATTTATTCTGTTGTGTATTAAGTAGAGTTATCTCTATTAAACAGACTACTGCACGAAGAGAGAGACAGGGATAGGTATTTATCAACATACGTATTATATACGGCAGTGTGCTACGTCCAAGCTATGCACAGACCTGTGCTATTTTTACTACACTGGGAACTGTGTGTATGAAATGTGCTGTGGCTAGTGTGTGCTGACAGCTAGCTTGTAGCTAGTAGGAATCGCATAAAATGTGCTATGTGTGACTTTTTTATTATATAAAAAAGTCCGCAAACGATCTGAGATCTTGAATTATCTTATTGCCATACGAATGTACGTTTTGCTGTTTTAATGACACCGGTTTTAAATTTGAGGATTAAAAAAAAAAAAAAAAAAAAACAACAACAAACAATCCTTTGAAGTTGAACGTGTATCATACATAAAATACTTTTAATATCTGTATGTAAAGCATGAATAAACTTACAAAAAATAAACAAGTTTATGTTGACAAAGACGTTACTAAACAACCTCTGTAACGTAGATTCATTTTAAACTCGTGTCTGAGCTGTATTTATTCTTGTTGCTATAGAAGCTGAGCGAGAAGTGACCCCTGGGATTGTTGTGTTTATTTTTGTATATATAATTTATTGTACTGCCTGTGGCATAAACCATTTTAACATTTGTTTTGTGTTTGCTTTAATACTTATTATATTTATTGTTAGTATATCATCTTTATTTTTTCACTTTATTAAAAATTTGAAAAACAACCTTATAAGGACCAATGAGGTATTTTTAGTTATTTTCTGTTAAAATACCATTAGGCTATTTCCTGTTTCAACTCGCAGCTCATGAATGTTTATCAAAAGTAAGTGTTCTATACAAATTTAATGTTAAAAACAAACAAACAAACAAAAAAAGGAAAGAAAAACAACACTGGCATTACTCTTATGTCGTCTCTGAATAGTACCTTTCACTCAGTCGAATATGGAAGAAATCGGCACAGTCAATCATTAAAATTAACAAGCTGACATCTGGAAATGTAGATTTCAATCATTATTTTCAGAAGAAAAAAAACAAACAATCTGCGCACGTAACGAAATGTATTTTTCTCTTTATTTTGTCATACATAATGCATAATTTATAACATATTAAACAAAACCGAATATAATTGTGTTATGTTACAATCACAATATATATAGCACTCTGGCTAAACGGTACAGAAACGTACATAACTTTCCGTGAAAAGAAACAAATAAAAATGATGTAAATATAAAATTAAATAGTAAAATAATATGTAAAAAAAAAAAAAAAAAAAAAGTTCTCAGAAATATGGAAACAGTGTGAAGAGCTGTACAAAATATAATTATCATGTTTAAATTGTATTTTAAAATTTATTATAATTTCGTTTAAAAATGCCCATAAAAGACTCGGATGGAAATCTAAACAATTCCAGCGCATGATGTCATTTATCAAATATACTCTTCCTTTTCTCAACAAAGTGTACTAGTACTTGCTAGAAAGGAAATTACCTACAGATGTTAGTCAATAAAATGTGATTCTTCGAACTAACGTTCCACATGACATAGGTCTAACCACTGGACTAGCGTTCGCAGGTCGCCGAGGGTAAATCGTGTTATCAACAGCTGTTGTATACAGACACATTAGATAAATACTGTTTTCTCAACAAAACATTTCACTTCACAGTTCAACGAACAAACTGTCCCACAAACTTAATTGTGAGAGTAGCTTATTGGTGTCTTGTGAAAAGAAGAATAGAAGCGATCGCGTTATTCGGTGAATGAAGAATTATAAGTCTTTCTTTCATAATGTATTTTACTTCCATTGTACATCTTCAGTCTTTCTATCAAAAAATATTTCTGCTTTCACTGACACATAGTCTTTAAGACATTATTTAAGCTGTTCCGAATGACGCCCGAGCTTTTGTTTTCTTCTTCTTAGTACAAACCACTTACCGAAATAGGTCAACAACTGAATATAATAACTGTCCACTTTGGATGTTTCCATATGATCCATGTACTTAAATCCAGATTAATTTTAGTTACAAGTCTTTTAATCTGTTTATATAAAAGCCAGTATACACAGAACTGATTTTCTGTTTCACTGAAATATTTTAATCAATTTAATTTTAGTAAATTTTAAATGACTTAACTAAAAGATGCGACAGAAATTCTTTAGCTTCCAATGTTTACATTTAAAAAGAATTCTGCGTTCGCAATTTAAAATGTCTTTTCGCGGAAAACTCTCTCTCTCTCTCTCTCTCTCTCTCTCTCTCTCTCTCTCTCTCTCTCTCTCTCTCTCTCTCTCTCTCTCTCTCTCTAATACTACTACTACCATAGCTGTTACTACTGATACTATTCTACTACTAGAACTACAAGTGCTACTACTACTCCACTGCTATTGCTGTCGTAGTTGTCGATTTGTCCACTTATTACGGATGTTCACGACAGAAATTATTTCATAGAACTGCGTACGTGGTGTCAAGTGTTGTGTAACAGAGAACAGATGACGCCTATCTAATTTTTTTCCCTTCGTTGTAACAGGTGTTGTATTTTTTTGTCAATATTTCTCTTCAGTCTTATTTGCGTCATGTTGCTAATAATGATAAACCGATTTATGACGGCACGTTCTGCGTTTTTCGTGTTTTTCAGTGAATCTTAAATAAGATAAGATAGGACGATGCTATATTACTATTATTATTATTATTATTATTATTATTATTATTATTATTATTATTATCATTATTATTATTTATTATTATTGTACCCATATTAAGTTATTTATTATTAAGAAGTAAAGAAAACTACCTTACCTTTTAATTAAATGAAAAAAAAGGATAATAAATAAATAAATAAATAAATAAATAATGAAACAAATTTGTCTATTCTAGTGTTTCCCAAACTGAGTTCTGCACGAGATATCAAAAGGTTCTCCCCCTTTGCAAACCCTGATCTATTCCAACAAGCAAAACACTCGTGATTTGTTTTATTTATTTATTTATTTATTTTTGTTATTTTCTGAAGGTGATGTTGCTGTTGCTGCTTATGTTGTTTGTGTTGTTATTATGATCATTATTTGTTATTATTATTATTATTATTATTATCATTAAGTAATATCATCAGTAGTAGTAGTACTGTTGTTGTTGCTGCTGCTGCTGCTGTTGTTGCTGTTGTTTTTTCTTTGGTGGTGGAGTTATTAAGACTGTTTGTTGCTAGCAGTTATTTGTTAGTTTGAAAACAACTAATTTGGCTTGTTGCTGGAATTTTTAAATATAGAATCAAGATATACTCTGACACTGGTCTACGAGTCAAATATTTGAATGTAGTTGTGTATCTTTACTTTCTCTGTTTTATTTATTTATTTATTTATTTATTTATTTATTTATTTATTCTTTCACCATATAATTTCTTTTTAATAATTTCTTTATATTTTTTCAATGTGAAACGTTATATCCGGGAGACGAATTCACTTTTAATATTTGCAGAATAACAACTTTTCACAAGATTCGATAAACTATTTTCAGTGTGTGTGTGTGTGTGTGTGTGTGTGTGTGTGTGTGTGAAGAAAACATTATTCATAAATAAACATCCCAGACGCGCGCGCTCACACACACACACACACACACAATCACACACACAAAAGAAAGTGTCGCGTTTCTTCAGGTTTAAATAAATGCCAGGTGTTCTCTTCTGTGAATGAATTCTACGTAATTCTGTTGTGTGATGTGCGTGCATGTTTGCTCACAAACACTCCTATATTTTGCGTCCACTGTCTTTGTGTCCGTCACGTCTCTTTTCATTGAAATAATAACGACGACAATAATATCTTTGTTCGTCCTTGTAACAACGTGCTTTTCTTATACTACTAATATTTAAAAAGAAATAAACTAAATTAAAAAATTAAAAATAAAAATAAGGAAAAAAGAGAAAATACCAACCAGGCTTTTTACTAAGTAATATGACATAAAAAAAAAGGTGTGTTATCAATGAATGTAAATGTTGAAATTTTACAGTTACAATCTCTGTTACGATAGTGTTAGTATAATTAAGTACAGTTACAAACTAATATGATATAACTGTTATATAATAATATGTCAGTTGTTAAATGTAAATGCTTAATTTTACAGTTACAAACATAATAATGTAGTGCTTTGTAATTATATGTATTCATTGTTGAAAATAAATATTGAAATTTTCGAGTTACATACTACGGTGATGTAAAACAGGGATTTCTATCATTCACTGTAAATGTTGAGATTTTAACAGTTACAAACTAAAGTAATGAAATGTTACGTTATAAAATGTCTCAGCTGTGAAATGTAAATGATGAAATGTCACAGTTACAAACTACGGTGATGCTGTGTTATGTTAATAACAGAACGCTCGTACAGACATGTTATTAAAATGTCAATTCCTTACCGCGGTGTTCCGCCCACTTTGCCTGCAGGGATATCGTACCCATGGAGGCTGCGGTGGTTCTCACGCCAGCCACGCCCCTGTGTCACGTGTTAGTGCAGATTTTCTCACGGAATAATAGATCTGCTGTTTTCGAAAGAAGTGACGAGGATGTGTTGCGTCTGAGTTTTCGTATTGTAAAACAAAGAAGTTTTTCAGCTGAGAGTTAAATGTATAGGTAGTTTAAAAATACGTGTTCTAGTGTAAATATGCTGAGGGAGAGACAGAGAGAGAGAGACATAGAGAGAGAGAGAGGGAGGGCGGGAGGGTGAGAGAGAGAGAGACAGAGAGAGAGAGAGAGAGAGAGAGAGAGAGAGAGAGAGAGAGAGAGAGAGAGAGAGAGAGAGAGAGAGAGAGAGAGAGAGAGAGTGTTGTATGTGTGTGCCGGTCTGTACATAACTCTGTTTGTGCGTTTGTTTGCGTATTTCTCTGTTCATTTTATCTTCGAGGGAACATTTAAATTCATGTAAACTGTAAGTAGCTGAAAAATGGTATATTTGGCCAACAGGATTCCATTCTCTTAAGTTAATTTCACAAATGAAATATTCGCAGTTGAAATAATGTATTTGTCCACTCTCAGTTATGATTCCATGGATGATCTCATGCGAAGGGAAACCAGCTAATTAAGTTTAAATTCTGTAGAAAGTTATAAAAGTGGAAAAGTTAATCATAATAATAATAATAATAATAATAATAGTAATAATAATAATAATGATAATGATAATAATAATAACAACAACAACAATAATAATAATAATAATAATAATAATAATAATAATAATAATAATAATAATAATAATAATCTGTTATTCCTTATACAGACTCACGTAAGAAGTATTATTTACAAAGACAACAATAAAAATACACACTTCTTACAGATTTTTATTAATTTTTGCACAACTGAAAGAACTAAAAAATGAGTTTGGTAGCGGAAAATCGCTATACTTTATCATCAGCATTTTGTACTGTGTAGGATTATTCATCCAGTTTTTTGTTGGGTTTATATTTTCCATCTTCTAAATTTTAATTTGCACCATTATTTCCTCTTTAGGCTTTTATGTTGTTGTTGTTGCTGCTGCTGCTGCTGCTGATGATGATGATGATGTTGTAGCTTCACAGTAATCTATCTGAGTAGACGGTGTTTAATTTCTATTTCTACATCCTGTTCACCTTCACATCCCTGTCTCCTTTTCGGCAGCGGCATTAACTTTCACACTCCTAGCCGATCCTCGCCTCAGTTTGAGCAGAAATATTGCGAAGACATCCCCAAACAGCTCGATAAACTCAAATAAAGTGACAACAGAGAGACCGAGATACAAACCCAACTGACCTCCGATATCAGCCAGAAGATTGGAGATCTGTGAAGAAACAAACAAACATCTCTCAGTTTTCTGAAATGTATTATAACACAACATCACACAGTATAAGGAGAATTTCAAAAATCTGATCTAGTCTAGGCCTGCAAAATGACTGATTTCATCCACGAAAAGAACGGATATCTAACGAAACATAGCATTGTGTTAAATAAACATCAATATCTTCCAGTAAAAGATGAATAATGAAAATTACTGACCAAAATATGACGCAAATAAGATGAAAATATTAATGCAATTGCAAATAACTGTTTCCTTCCTGTGCGTTCTACTTTTGGCCAACATGTTTTCATATTTCGGGTCACTTATCAACATCATCAACATTATTGTTATTATTACTGATATTATCATCATCATCATCAAAAAAGTATTATATTTATTACTACTACTACTACTACTTTATTATTATTATTATTATTATTATTATTATTATTAATGTGTGTTTCGTAGAGCAGATAAAAATTATATAAAAACAGGATAACTGAAACTTTATAATCCAAGTCCAAGTGAATTACTTATTAGTTTTTACGTCAATAGTTGTTAGATAACAGATATAAGTATTTTTATTAATATGTCATATTTTGTTACTGCATTGTTTTTCACATTTCATACTTACCACATATGAAGGCTGCTGTGCGATTGTTTCAAAATTGAGTTTTCTGTAATATACCTCGACTTTCAGTACATTTTCTCTGAAATCAAACTTTTAATGTTATTTTATCATATTTGATAACGGGCTAGAACTATATATGTAAATAAATGTAAGAATGCATATATGTGAGTGTGTAGTGTACAGGTATAGATATATTGTGTGTTTGTAAAATACCTGAAATTTTGAATACATACCAGTCAAATATATTATGTATAAATAGTAAACATCTCTTTCTCATTTTCCTTCTCCATCTTTCTCTTTCACTTTCTCTCTCTCTCTCTCTCTCTCTCTCTCTCTCTCTCTCTCTCTCTCTCTCTCTCTCTCTCTCTCTCTCTCTCTCTCTCTCACTCTTTCTCTCTCTGATAGTAGTATTTTTACCTAACAAACTGTTTCTTAGTTTCGCTGGTATAATTCTGGAAAGCTTTCCACAAACCCCAATCTTTCTTTGATATTTTCATGTAGACTTCTTCCTGAGAGAAACAAAACAAACATTACTTTATTTATTAAATTTTTAATGACTAATATATATACGTATGTACATACACATATACACACATATATGCATATACATATAAAACATTAAATTATATATATATATATATATATAATTTCATTAAAAATATATGGATTTATTGTCATTATTGAGTTAGTTTTAAAGACATATCAGTGAACTGTTCCCAATCATATGGTTTTGATCCACTGAAAGAGAAGGCATAATTTTAAACAAAAAGAGTAATATTTGAAAATAGTCATTGGTTTATTATTATTGTTATTTCTTTTTTTTTACTCTTTCTCCTGTGGCTTTTCGGTTTACGGAATAAGCCTTTATTAAAAAGCGTTGTTTATTTGTATTTTTTATTTTATTTTATTTTATTTATTTAATACATTTTTAAATAATTTAATTTAATTTTCTTCATTTTCATTATTAAATAAAATAGAATAAACACAGACTCACTAGTAACGGGTTTGAAGGCCAAAGCGAGGAGGAAATTTCCGCGTTGTACACAACTTCACTAGAAGTGAGAAATGTTTGTATACAGATTACACATTAATGAGTACATAATGTCTGTATGTGTGTGTGCGTGCGTGCGTGCGTGCGTGTGTGTGTGTGTGTGTATTAGTTTCTCTATAGTATTGTTTATATCTGTTTGGATTTCTGTTAACCTGTATACGTACGTAAGTATTTATGTCTGTAAATCTCTATGTGTGTGTTTGTGTATCTCTCTGTATGTATATGCGTAATGTATGGATATTCTCTGTCTTGTGATGTCTGATTGGAATCTGCACATAACAACATAAACGGGCAAAGTCCAATCACAAACGAGTCTGGAACATAGGCACGCATTCGCTCGCACTCCGAGAACGGAGGACGATACAACCCGCCCATCAAGTCAACAGTAACAAAACTGCTGCTCAGTAACCGAGAGAAATCTTCACTTCCCAACAAGCACGCCGTTCTTTGTCTTTCGTCTTTTTTTTAATGAGAAACCTGGCACTGACAAGTATGTATTTTAGAACTGAATATTTTCTCACTTGTGTACGTCTGATTAGACTATGTATGTATGGATGAATGGAGGATGGATGTTTTTGTATGTATGTATGTATGTATGTATGTATGTATGTATGTATGTATGTATGTATGTATGTATGTATGTATGTATGTTTGTATTTATGTACGCAAACGAAAGAATCATTTTTTTATTTTTATTTATTTATTTATTTATTTTTTTAGGTATTTATTATCTTACTCGCAACTAGTTTTGCACTTTTCTGAACAGCCCAGATCATTGTTCGTGTACAGCGCAATGACTTCCTCTATACATGTACCTGTAAACATATTTACAACAACAAAACTCAGACATTCAGCTTCCTGTTAGAACGATATGTAGCTACGTAGATGGACAGAGAGACAGACAGATAAACATACAGATAGATAAAAAGATACAGAGACAGAGAGATAGACACAGAGAGATAGACACAGAGAGAGAGAGAGAGAGAGAGAGAGAGAGAGAGAGAGAGAGAGAGAGAGAGAGAGAGAGAAACAAAGACAGATAGATATGTAGAGTGAGTTAAACAGAGAGAGAGAGAGAGAGAGAGAGAGAGAGAGAGAGAGAGAGAGAGAGAGAGAGAGAGAGAGACAGACAGACAGACAGACAGACAGACAGACACAGCAGATCGTTAGATACTTAAACTTACTCGTGTCTGGGTTTGACTCGTTGCAGGGTGCTACTTTACCTCCGATGCTGTCAATACTTTCTTTCAGCGCCCCCTGCGTGTTACACGGGTAATATGCGTAACAGCAGCGACACTTGGAGATCACATTGTTCTGAAAACACGTCTTGAAACAAGCCTGGAAGTCACAGCAATACAGAAAAAACATCATCATCATCATCATGAACACCTTTTACTTTTATTATTATTATTATTATTATTATTATTATTATTATTATTATTATTATTATTATTATTATCATTTTTAAAATTTATTTTATAATAAACACGTGTGAGGTTGTTTTGTACGAAGTTTCTTATTCAGAATTTGACGTGTTTGATTTTACTTATTAACAATGGAGAAACCGATCAACTGCAGAATTAGTCTGAGTACACTGATTGTCTCAACCTCCACCCAACAGACCGTCGTGCGTACGTCCGTGTGTGCAGGAATGTTGCCTAAAAGAAACCTCGCTGTCACACTGACGACTGTAACGTGTGACGACTGTAGGATTTTCTTTCTCAGACATCCACAGACGAGATAAATAAATATATCAAATTATTTTTTATTTCACATATACATTATGTATAATTCAGATGTAAAAAATAGATAGGTCTGTGTCAAGGTGATACTCTAGAGCAGAAACACGAATGTCCTATACGTACCCTGTCAGAATATCCTATCTGAAGACCCGGTTCGTTAGCCCACATGTTGACGTCACTGTTGTCGCTGTCGGAGTAAACTTTACAATTTCCATATGGAGGCGAGGCTCGTTTCAGATCGACCTGTAAAGTAATTTATTTACTGTATACCTCTCATTTAGTGAATAATGTTTACTGCATATCCTAATCATTATCATTTCATTTATCATTATCATCAGTAGTATTATCATATTTACGCTTCTTCTTTTTTTTGTTATTATTATTAGTAGTAGTATTAGTATTAATATTATTATCATCATGATCATCATAATCATCATCATTATCGTTATTATTATTGCTACTACTAGAAACAGTATTTTTATTAGTAAAATTATTATTATTATTATTATTATTATTATTATTATTATTATTATGTAAAGAAATGTTGAATAAATAAATGTGCATTACAAAAATAAAATAGACATTAGATAAGAATATAAAAATAAGAGAATATTTATTAAATATTTCAGAGCCAATAGAATACCCAAGACAATTAACAAATATGTAAAGAAAAAGAAAGTTTTAAAGCAACAACACAAAATAATAATAATAATGAAAATGATACTGAAAATGATGACGAAATTAATGACAACAAAAATTATAATAACAACAACAAAAACAACAAGAACAAAAATAATAACAACAACATCAAGCACAACAACAGCAGCAGCAACACCATCACCAACAATAATGCTAATAATAACTAACAAAACTGCTCACCAAAGTTAACCCTATCGCTGTCTTTGTTCCAGGAGCGACCACGAAGCCATCATCTTCTGGAAAGGGCATGTAACTCTGATTGTGAATCACCAACTTGATTCCAGCGTCGGGAGAAAGATCAGCAATATACTCCGCGTGTTCAATATACAGTTCCAACATGAGCCCTAAAATATCAAATTTTATATCAAATGTTAGACATACAGTTCTGAAATATTGATATTTTATATCAAATATTAAATATATATGAGAAATGAAATATCGATATTTTATATCAAATATTAGACATACATAATTACCATAATATCGATATTTTATATCAAATATTAGACATACTGTTGTTCGTATTAAATGTTCGGTATATGATGTTGTTTTAATATTTAACAATATTCCCCCAGAAACTACCCCAATTTTTTATAACGTGTTTTTAAATAAGAAAAATGTATGTATAAATGACAAATAAAAGACGATGTAAAGAAATAAATTGGTTTTGTAAAGTGTACAGGGTTAGGGTTTCTCCATCTTTTCATGGACAGAGGTCCGCAGCTTAGAAATTATTTTAACGCCTTTGGCTGGAGTCTTTATCGAGTCCTTCAGCTTCAGTATGGTACATATCGTAAAAGTACCACGCTCGTACTGCCTAGCCGTGTTGGTCGGATTTTGCGTTGTTCGGTGCGTAAACTAGCGGCGGCATATCTGAAACTCGCTCGTAACTCGGATTTTGGCTCGCAACTTAAAGCAATATATATATATATATATATACTTTCTTACCGTACGTTGGTCCGGTTTTCTTTGTAGTTTTTATTGTTCCTTCTTTTCCCGAATTGAACGTGTAGCAGTTTCCGTGTTTGGCGTTAGAGAAATAGGAAAAATTTCTGAAAATATGTAAATGCAATAAAATGTTAACATGACAAATAAATAACTACTAAATAAGAAGAAGAAGAAGAAATAAGCAACACTATTTAAATAAATAAATAAATAAATAATCATCTACGTTATTTTTCACCTTATGTATATTGCGAATATCCGAATCTCTTTTTTTCCTATTTATTCGGAAAAACACCGAAAATATACGATGTATGGACACCTTTCCGAGTCCCGATTGTTTTTCAGTGGCTATGTCTCTTAGATCAGCGGACACGAACAGTACGTTTTATTGTTATTTCACTGCTACAGCGGCTAGTCATATCGATTTGTTTTCCCCAAAATAAATAATCTTATTATTGTACGGCAGCTTTATGCAATATGTAGGGTGTGTTGTTTTTGCTGAATCACAAAACCCGCGAACTTCATTCGCCAAACGCTTGCTCTCCAAAACGTGCGAGTTCAACCCATTTGGTACATAATTTTGATAATTATCATCAAACATTATTACATGCATATTTACTTTTTATAAACTTAGCGTCTTAGCGGACTTTGTTTGCTGCGTCTCAATTTGGGTTTCAAACGCAATATTTGCTTGTTATGAGTTTTATGACGTGCACAATGTATCAGTGAACTCGATTACTGTGTTTTAGGGGGAAGCCGTGCTGCTTGCTGTGGTTTATGGTAACTATGGACTGGTGTGGTGCATCTGAATAAAAATTGTAAATATATTTTAAAAACTGCCTGTAATTTTTGTCCCTCTGATGACGGTACACCTGCGTTGTAGAGACACTTTTTCTCGGCCCCAAAGGTGTCCCTACAGTACAGGTATCATAGTATATCTAGACACCACAGAAACGAATAAGTCAATTAAAAACAAATAAGAGAAAGATCGTAATGTTACTTTACATTAATATTAAGATATCTTTCTTTCTGTGATTTGTCTTGCTCTCTCTCTCTCTCTCTCTCTCTCTCTCTCTCTCTCTCTCTCTCTCTCTCTCTCTCTCTCTCTCTCTCTCTCTCTCTCTCTCTCTCTCTCTCACTGTCTCTCTGTCTCTCTCTCTCTGTATTGCTGTTTCTCTCATTCTAAATAAATAAGTAAGTACGTAAGTAAATAAAAAAAAATAAAACAGTTACCCTGGAGAGCAAGGGAAACCTCCGAATGTACAATCGAGAAGCATCCAGGAGATGTTGTGTCCCATACTTTCTCGTACTTTGGCGTCCGCCGCAGCGAAGTACGACAAGAAGTCTTGTTCTGTGGACACAAACGTGTCTTTTTTGGTGTAGTAGTTAGCACTGATCTTCTCTTCCCACGACGTCACATTCGCGGGCGTCTGGGCTCCGGGCTCCTGTCGATAAACACAAAATAGATATAATAAAAAGACAGGAAAGACTGAGCCACCCCACCCCACCCCCCCAAAAAAAAAAAAAAAAAAAAAAAAAGAGAAAAAATTATATAAAAAATAATAATAATAATAAAAATTAAAAATTAAAAAATTAAAAAAATTAATATAATATTAATAAAAACAAATAAATAAATAAAAATGCGACAGTTATCGTTGCCTGTATTGTTTGTAGTAGTAGTAAAAGTAGCTGCAGCAGTAGTAGAGGAATAATAATAGCATTTGAACTAGTAATGGAAGTAGTAGTAGTAGTAATAGTAGAAGTAGTAGTAATAGTAATTACAGTTATAACGGTAGCAGTAACAGTAGTAATATTCTTGTAACATGTAATAGATGAACAAACAAATATCAAACAAATAATAATAACAACAACAACAACAACAACAGCAATAATAATCATAATAGCAATAACAGTAACAGTAAAAGATAAACAAAACAAAAAATAAATAAATAAATAAATAAATAAAATTCTTTCGTCTTCAAATTCAGCGTGTAAACAGAAGATATTCATTTGATATATATTCAGTGCTCTCGAAAGTAGAAATAGAAAATTAAATAAAAGACTCAGTAAAAAATAAAAAAAGAAGAAGAAAAAAGAAATAATAAACAGTTAAATTAATAAATAAATAAACAAACGAACGAACAAACAAACATATAACAAATAAACAACTAAAGAAAAATAACAATAAATAAATAAACAAACAAACAAACATATAGACAAACAAATAAATAAGTCATTACATATAACAACTAACCCTGTCAAAATGAACTGGACATCAAATGATCAGTTCATCGTACAGTTTTCAAAACTAACTTATAATACAAAGAGACACTCACCGTTTCAGTCGGTCCATGCTATCGCATTAAGAAAGATGAATAAAAACCACAAAAAAACATATTTTCAGTCAGAGAAACATATCACATTAAATTGTTACTTGAGATCGCTTTGATTTTTCAATATAAATATATATACTAAAATATTTATTTATTTATTTATTTATTCATTCAATCATTCATTCATTTATTTTAATATTATTTACAAATATGCACCAATTATGAATAAAAGTAATAAGTTAATTATTAAGACTGCACTTTCAGGCATTGTGCAGATACATTTGTGAACAGTGGATGAAACAACTGTCTGTAAAATCAGATAACGTACTACTTGTAAAATAAATTCAGATACTCGGATAATGTACTACTTGTAAAATAAATTCAGATACTCAGATAATGTACTACTTGTAAAATAAATTCAGATACTCAGATAATGTACTACTTGTAAAATAAATTCAGATACTCAGATAATGTACTACTTGTAAAATAAATTCAGATACTCAGATAATGTACTACTTGTAAAATAAATTCAGATACTCAGATAATGTACTACTTGTAAAATAAATTCAGATACTCAGATTACGTACTACTTTAAAAAAATAAATTCAGATACTGTAAAATAAATTCAGATACTCAGATAATGTACTACTTGTAAAATAAATTCAGACACTCAGATAATGTACTACTTGTAAAATAAATTCAGACACTCAGATCACGTACTACTTGTAAAATAAATTCAGACACTCAGATTACGTACTACTTGTAAAATAAATTCAGATACTCAGATAATGTACTATTTATAAAATAAAATGAACTCAAATATTCAGATAACGTACCACTTGTAAAATAAATTCAAATACAGTGGTACCTTCAATTACGAGTTTCTTCTCAGCACTCTCCTTTGCACCCACTTTCTTAAGATTCATGGTCAGAAAAAAGAATTTTGGCAAAATGCTGCACAAAACACGACCACAACACAACGGAGATGCTTCCGCGGCGAGGTAACCACGTGAAGTAAATGAGTGAGACGCGGGATGCTGGCTGGATGTTATGTTTTTCGTTGCGCCAATTAGCGGCGGCGAATGTGATGCTCGCTCGTAACTCGGATTTTGGCTCGCAACTCAAAGCAAAAATCGACCGGACGAATGCTCATAACTCGAAAAACTCGTAAGTTGGGGCACTCGTAACTCGCGGTACACTGTACTCAGATATTTTTGTAAAGAAAAAAAAAAATAATGAAAAGAAAACCAAACAAAAAAGCAACCGCAAAACGAAAGACACAATCAGATAAAATTATCTGTTTCATCTAAACTGAAATCAGTGCAAGAAAGTTAAATACAGTGCTAAAGAGTAAAATAGAAAGTGAAGAATTATGTCAAATACTAGTAACAGTGATTGTTAGACTGAGTTATTAAACTATCGACAGACTGAAAACGTTACTCTCAATCCTAGATCGATGAATAATTTAAGTAAAAGATCGATGAATAATTTAACTAAAATGTTATTACAAATTAAAGAAAAGAAGTATGAGTTCTAAAGTACTAAAAACTGAACAGAATGGAACAAAGTCAGGGTACAGCATGATCTACTGTGAACTAAAACATCAACACTAGAGCAGACTGTAGACTAAAACTGGCATTGACTAAAACTGGCCTATTAATTAGATTCTACATAAACTGAGTGGACTTAACTGACTTTGTTCAGTATTCTGTACTCGCCTGTAGTAGGGTGTTGATGTTGCTGTCCATGTACTTCGAAGACAGACGGATTGGGTTGATGTTGCAGAAACTGACAGCAGGAAACTGCATGCTGTAGTTGTAGACTAACGTGAGGTCTGTGTTGACGGGGTAGTTGTAGTACTTGGTTACCAACTCCGAAACCTGCCACACCGTCATTGCTGTAATAATAATACTAATCATCATCATCGTAATACTAATATTAATGCTAGTTATGATGATGATGATAATAATAATACTAATAATATTAATAATAAAAAGAAGAAGACGAAGAAGAAGCAGAACAACACCAACAACAAACAACAACAACAAAAGCAACATCAATAATAAAAATAATAATGTCATATAATTTGTTTGCTTATTTGTTTTCGTTGTTTTTATTCTATGGTCATAATATTGCATCTCTCTCTCTCTCTCTCTCTCTCTCTCTCTCTCTCTCTCTCTCTCTCTCTCTCTCTCTCTCTCTCTCTCTCTCTCTTCTCTCTCTCTTTTTTTAATTACGAAAAAGAACCAAAAAAAAAAAAAAAAAAATCCTCTTTGATTACACGAAGATGAAATGTACACAAACCGATCATTACAAGCACTCTAAACGTTTTAGTCGACAGTAAAACAATTTCCTGTCGTCATTCTCTGTGGAAAGCACGCAGAACTAAAACGTTCTTTTATCCGCATCACCGCAAACCGCAGTCACATTGTCTAGATGATTACGTCAGCTTTCCGCGCTCATCACGAATCCGTTAACCGTTTCAATAGACGATTCTCTGTTCTGTTTGTGCTTATATTTACACGTTCTTTACGCGTGAGATTTGCAAAAATCGGAAAGAACTGTTAGTAAATCTACCATGCGGCTGAGTTTTATATGAAACAAAACAGCTATTTTTGTATGGAAATTCTCCATTTACACGATTTAAAACATTTTTATTGAAACCTTGTAGACACACTTTAAGTTGGTATAATACAATATATTAATGTGAGACAATGGTGGTCTGTAACTGATCGGTTTTCACTGCAGACTTTTACATCAAAGTTCTGTTTGCTTTACATTGTCAGTAGAGAGAGTTTATTTACGTCCATTATCAGTGAAACAAGACAAAAATATTTGTTCTGTGAAATATAACTCCTACGACAAAATTCTATTCATTTTATATTTTAATTCTTTACTTGTGTTTTTAAGTTTTTATTTTTTTATTTTTCCTTTATGCCCTTCTTAATGTGTGTGTATCTGTGTGTGTGACTGTGTGTGTGTGTGTATGTGTGTGATAACAGTAACAACAATAACAATAACCATAACAATTACAATAATAATGAAAATGACAATAATATATAACACGCGAACGCGCACGCACTCACTTATATTTATTTATTTATATATATATACATCTCTGGGTTTTTGTTTTTTAAATATACTTTCTGGTACGCTGACTTTTCCTAATAAAAACTGTATGGTTCGCTGACTCTGTTTAGTTTAATCATATTCTCGCAACTAATAACTCGTCATTTATAGAGCTTTCCTTTTTTAAAAAAAAAAAAATTTATTTGATGAGTTTATTATTTTTGGTGCCCAAATTATAAGATATTAATGAACGT
>CM022665.1:20348149-20378149 GCA_012295275.1 Chrysomallon squamiferum
CATAAAAAGAAATTATTTCATTTATACGAGTTGAATCTATTTAAATAGTAAACAAATATTTTTATTATAATTTTGTTATAGGAAAATTATTTTAAACTTTATTAAATATATGTTTCTTATATTTTGTTTTAAAAAATAATAATAATAAAAATAAATTAAAAAAACAACAAAAACCAACAACAGACCTTTTCTTCTACTTATGAATCATCGTCTGAACATTTAGAATGATCGAAATTATAGCAATAAGAAGAAAAAAAAATATATATATATATATATATGTCTAGCAGTTTAAAAAGTCCAAATCATGTTCTCTAGTCTGAATCACAATATATCACACGATAGTTTGAATTAAGTTGCAAAACCTAACGCTAGATGATAGATATACACATACGCAAGCATATTGAATTAATAAGATAATTATATTACCTAATATTAAAAAAGAAATACACGAGTATATTTATACCACACACATACATACATACAGTCAGAGAGAGAGAGAGAGAGAGAGAGAGAGAGAGAGAGAGAGAGAGAGAGAGAGAGAGAGAGAGAGAGAGAGAGAGAGAGAGAGAGAGAGAGAGAGAATGTGCTGCTTGTATTTTTAAAAAGAATAGTTCATACTATGTGAGTTTGACGTCACACAATTTATAGCTACCAAGGAACTGATGAAAATTATAACCTTTTAAACTGATTCCACGTCATAAAACAAAACGACATCACCATAACTAATGACAACATAATTCACTGATGTTACAAATATTTACTACAAAAGAACGAACTGAATTTGAAATATTAAAAATTTACATGGACATTAAAAATTATTACCAAATATTAAAAGTATTTTTTAGAAACATGTTGATTAATTAAAAATAATAATAAAAATAGAAAGACCGATAATAAATAGAATTTACAAAAAAAGAAGAGAAAGACAGAAACTGTTTAACTTAAACGACTGAACTCTCTCAGTAACGGTCTCGCTCCTAATCGAAGTTTCTCAGGCGATCTTCTGCTCCATTTGGCTGTTTCACATGTCTGTCAAATAAACATATACGTCTTCATCATCATTATTATTGCAAGAACATAGCTCCTAGCTTTAATTCAAAAGTAAATACATATAAGCACACAAATAAATGCACATATTCATACACAAATACATTCAGACATACAGAAACACACAAACATAGACACGCACGCAGACCCACACACACGTACACACTTACGCCAATACACACAAACCCTCTCTATCTCATACACACACACACAAACACTCCTTGCATACACACAGAACATACACACTTACAAACACATACCTCGCATATGCACACAAACACTGTAGCGTACATCCCACACCCTCACACATGTACGTAGAGTCAGTACAACACTATCTTACCCTGGTAAACACATGAGGTTCCCATCGAAACGACGGCGCCTGAGTCCGCGCCAACGTCACGTTGCCTTTCTGCTGGTCTTCCACGAACTGTATGATTGACATCATCGTCTCTATTTCGTGCTTTTTCTGCCGCACCTCCTTTTTCTGTGCGTGTATGCACGCAGGAATGTGTGCCTTCATTCCTTTCACGTACGTGTAGGTTTTTGTACAATATGGATGACCCGGACATTTCCACCTGACTGGCATTTTAATTTATTTTTCTGTTGTCCAATATTCTGTGTGTGTGTGTTTATCTAACCACTGACTGTAACATTAACATTAACATTAACATTAACATTAACATTAACATTGACATTAACATTAACACTGACATTATCAATAATAATAATATTAAGAAGAATAATAAGAAGAAGAAAAACAACAACAATAACAACAACAACCAGAACAAAATCTGCGAACTTCAGACATCTACTGTTATGATTAAAAACATGATTTTAACTTTAACAAAGAGGAGATCGGATACATTACATGCAGGGGAGATGTGATATGAGATGTTGTATCTTCTCAGTGCAGCTTTATTATAGTAATCTGCGGAAAAAGCCACGACAAACTGAGTTTTAAAATACAGCAAGAAAACAAATTAACAAAAAACAAAACAAAAACAAACAAACAAGAAATCAAAACACAACAACAAACAAAATTAACGTCAGAATAGAGTGATGAAAAATTCGGCATTTATTTGGTGAATTGTTTAGCGATCTGCTGTGAACTTTATTTTTAGACATACATACATACATAAACTCACACAGACACACAAACACACACACAAACACACACACATACACACACACACACACACACACACATCTACATAGTTAATTCTGTAATCAAGCCATGGAAGACGAAAGCCAAATTAAAGAACTGAAATACAGATGTACGTTATTTCGACAAGGAGAGAAAACATACCTTGACCTTTTACACACTATTATTGAGGTTCTGACTGGAACGAGAAAAAGGCAAGACAGACTTTAAAGCAGACCACTCCTCAGATAAATGCACTATCCACTTCTCCTGCGTTTTGACACCCACGTATTCAAGTTAAATAATCTCTGAACATTTACATACTTGTTGCAGGCTTTATATCGCCTCCAAGATTGTATACAATACTCCAACGGTGATACAAAGCGAAATGTAGGTTAGATTTTTTTTTTTTTTTTTTTTTTATGTCGTTTGTAATATACTTTAGAGTTTTCAAAGTATGTTTGTACGTATTCGTTCATGTCTATGCCTTAAGTTATTACAATAAATAAACAACACACACACACACACATGCACATACATACACACACACACATATATATATATACATATATACAGAGAGAGAGAGAGAGAGAGAGAGAGAGAGAGAGAGAGAGAGAGAGAGAGAGAGAGAGAGAGAGAGAGAGAGAGAGAGAGAGAGAGAGAGAGAGAGAGAGAGAGAGAGAGAGAGAGAGAGAGAGAGAGAGAGAGAGAGAAATAGAAAGAGAGAGAGAGAGAGAGAGAGAGAGAGAGAGAGAGAGAAAAGATAAAGAAAGAGAGAGAGAAGAGAGAGAATTAAAAACATAAACAAATATGTCGATAAAAAGGGATTGTGTTTGTGTGTGTGTGTCAGTGAATATTAATACATATGTATTTGTGTATACATGAATATTGCAATGTACGTATGGATGTGTATATGTTTGTATCTACATACGGATAGATGGATCGATATGTGTGTTCTGTGTGTGCGTATGGTTTTGTGTTTGTGAGTGTGTGTATGCGTCTGTGTGTATGTGTGTTTAAGTCTGAATGTGTACACTGTTAGTGGCTAATACATACAAAACCTCTTAAAGGGTCTGGAACGATGTCTAAAAATAAAGTTCACAGCAGATTGCTAAACAATTCACCAAATAAATTCCGAATTTTTCATAACTCTATTCTGACGTTAATTTTTATATCCTTACCTTTTTTTAAATTTCAAGCGTTGGGTTTTGAAGACGATTTCCGAAAAATATAAAACTCCATTCAAAACTAAACTAGACCTGATCAGGACAACTTACTTCTCGAAAACTGGTAACCTGCGAAAACAGTTACAGAGAGATTAAAACAAGAACGCATTAGAAAATGGGCGAGTGGTCTCGTTGTTAGATAAAAGTAAGTAAAGTTATTCATGACACAAGTTATTTGAGAGCAGCTTAACACGGGTCAAGTCAGAATAAATACCATAATTAATTGCTTCACTGAACTCATATTTTTAATTACAGCTTATATTAAAATGTATTATTATTATCGTTACATATTTATTTATATATTTATTTACTTACGTACTTATATATATATGTACATACATATATATATATATATACAGACATTACTACATACGTACACTAGTACACACGAAGTTATATAGAAACACACTCACCATAAAGACTACTCACAAATGCAACACACACTCACATAAGCATTCATGTAGATACAAACATTAACTAAATAACATACACGAATATCAATTATAAGTATCCACTCGACATTTTTAAACATTTCAAATTAAAATCTGGAGACGTAATTATTTTTATAAGTGGTTCTCAGAAGTAGCTACAGCAATTTCAGTATAAGTATATTTTTATTATTATTATTGTTGTTATTATTTTTATTATTATTATTATTATTATTGCTGTTGTTGTTGTTGTTATTGTTTTCATTATTAAATATTTCGTTTGACACTGACAAGTTACATTCATTAAAGGGAAATAACTGAGTACGTTTTGAATGTTAACAGAGTTATCTCTCGTAGGTTTCCTAATGGAAAGAAAAAGATATCTCGATATGTAGATATCGCTATAATGACGATATCAAGTTAGAATGGGAAATAGAGGTGTTTCATAAGCGAGATTGATAATCTGACCTTCACGTCCTAATTAGAAAGTATGTTATTTTAATATACAGCAACAAATAAAGTTGTTAAAGGTAAAACTATTTGATTATACTACACTGAACTTATTACAAGCTAAATATTTATAACCAATATACAATAACCAATAAAGTTGTTATATGCTAAATGTATATGTGTAGCTTCACAAATAGCACGAGAATGTTTATGTTCACATTTAAGAACAGCTGAAACTATAAATTAAGTTCTTTGCCAGTAATCAGGCCATAAAGTGGCGAAAGTTTGATTCTTTTGCTAACGAGAAGAAGAAAGGAAAAAAGAAATTTCTATTATTACTACTACTACTAACAATAATAATAACAAAAATAATAGTAATAATAAATAAAACAATATAAACTATAAATAAATAGATACATAATAAAAAATAAAAAAATAAAAAATAAAACAGAATAAATCAATAAATAATAAACTTTTCAGTATACCATATATAGAAGCAGATTACCTTTTGAGAAACCATGTCTAAATTATTTCAAATCTCCATAACAAAATATTCGTTTGAAAAAAAGAAAATCTTAACAACGTGACAATTCAAATTCAAAAACATTTTGAAATATGAGTCGCTCCTCAACTTCACATACATATATATAATTACACAAACAAAACAATTTACTCAAGCTGATCTCAACCTGTTACATTCTTCAATTCATAGTGTAAATAAAGTTATGTAGAGAAAAACAGACTGCTATATTCAGCTTTTCTTAGCCTTAGTTACATCTAAATTCAGTCACGTCCATTACTGGACCTATTGGTGGAAGCTCGTCTTTGTAAGTGTTGAGCAATGTCAAGGCCAGAGACAACGCCTTGGAGCTGTCGTTGGTCAGTAAAACATTGCGAACACTTCGTGTCCACGTGTTGTGAAAAGAAGAAAGTTTCTTGTTCTCGTTGTCAGTCAACACGTGTGACAATCTGGTGCTGTATCTGTGTTTTGTATCTGGCTGGTGTTCTATCTGTGTTTTGTATCTGGCTGGTGTTCTATCTGTGTTTTGTATCTGGCTGGTGTTGTATCTGTGTTTTGTATCTGGCTGGTGTTCTATCTGTGTTTTGTATCTGGCTGGTGTTCTATCTGTGTTTTGTATCTGGCTGGTGCTGTATCTGTGTTTTGTATCTGGCTGGTGTTGTAGCTGCGTGTTTCTTTTTCTGGAGTGATGTCCCGTGTATTAGGAATTGAACGTTTGTTTTTCCTCTGCATTTTCAATTGTGTCTGTGTGTTTTCATTTTTTTTCAGTGTGTTTGGTGTCGTGTCCCTGTGTCTGTAGTTGTGTCTAAGTTCTGCGTTTGTATCGGTATTGTCTTTGTGTGTCTGTTTTTTCAGTTGTGTCTGTGTATCTGTGTGTCCACCATTCCAACAATTTCAATGTTTTACAAAGTCAATCACAATGCAGGTGTTTTTTTTTTTTTTTTAAATATTTGAAACTGTTTATTTTCTAGTTATGTGTCTATTTTTAATATTTACTTGAAAAACACAGACTAAGTAGATAGATTTGAGTCTATGGTATTTATTAAGTACAAAGAAACGTAGTCACTGGCTTACAGAGATTAACGTCTTCATATAGGTCAGTGTAGTTGCAAAACAGACGTTGATTTGCCCGAAACTTTCTACAGATAAACAAAAAACAAATAATAACAATTTCGTTTCGCTTTGCCTAAATTTATTAGTATTTTGTCCATGAATAACTTTAGACTTACATGAAATCTAAATTACTGATTCGTTCATTATTCATTTTACTTTTGATTTGATTTGACTTGTTATATTACGTTATTCTAGGCTATGTTGGGCTATCCTACGTTATGATACGTTACCTTAGATACATAATAAAAAATAAATAAATAAAATAAAATAAAATAAAACAGAATAAATCAATAAATAATAAACTTTTCAGTATACCATATATAGAAGTAGATAACGTTTTGAGAAACCATGTCTAAATTATTTCAAATCTCCATAACAAAATATTCGTTAGAAAAAAAGAAAATCTTAACAACGTGACAATTCAAATTCAAAAACATTTTGAAATATGAGTCGCTCCTCAACTTCACATACATTTATATAATTACACAAACAAAACAATTTACTCAAGCTGCTCTCAACCTGTTACATTCTTCAGTTCATAGTGTAAATAAAGTTATGTAGAGAAAAACAGACTGCTATATTCAGCTTTTCTTAGCCTTAGTTACATCTAAATTCAGTCACGTCCATTACTGGACCTATTGGTGGAAGCTCGTTTTTTTAAGTGTTGAGCAATGTCAAGGCCAGAGACAACGCCTTGGAGCTGTCGTTGGTCAGTAAACATTGCGAACACTTCTTGTCCACGTGTTGTGAAAAGAAGAAAGTTTCTTGTTCTCGTTGTCAGTCAACACGTGTGACAATCTGGTGCTGTATCTGTAAAAAATAATAACAATTTCATTTCGGTTTCCCTAAATTGTTTAGTTTTTTATCCAGGCATACACTTTAGACTTTCATGAAATCTTAATTACCGATTCGTTCATTATTCATTTTACTTTTGATTTGATTTGACTTGTTATATTACGTTATTCTAGGTTATGCTGTACTCTACTATGTTATGATACGTTACATTCGTTACATTACATTATCTTATTACTTTATTTTGATGTACTGTACTGCAGTTTTGTTTTCGATTATTATTACTATCATTACTATTATTATTATTATTATTATTAGTTTCCATTATACAAATATTCAGATGTAAGCTGTTACAGGTTTGCATTCAGATACTCTGTATTAATGTTATGAAATGATGACGTTTAAAACAATATAATGTCAGGTCAGTTTCTTAAAATCAAAGATATTGAAAGTTGAAAACACGCATGTGCAACCTTTTACGAAAAGCGGGCCACATGAGACATGGCCCCTCCTCATGCGGGCCGCAGGTACTAATTTAGGCGATTAAAGTTATTTTCCTTGTGAAATTAGGCGGGCCACTCAGAAAGACGCGAGGATTGCAGTTTGTCCATGACTGGTTTAAAACAACAGAACTGTTTTTATACGTAATGCAGACATCCTCAAATCTTGTGTCTCGATTTCTCATTTCGATATAAATATTAAGAAATTTCTCCGATTGTCGTAAATGCAAGAAGAAGAAAACAGGAAAAGAAGAAAAGAAAACTATCACTTTTACTAATTTTCTTAACAACGACAACAACAGCAGCATCTGAATGTAAATACAAATTAGTAATTTATTACAACTTAAAACCACACACCAGTATAATCTACTTTTCGTATCTTTCAGTGTCACTTCTAGATAAATTATATTTGCAAAAAATAAGGAATATCTATACATAATGCTTTCAAAATTATGAAAGTTAAAAGCAATTAAAAATATACGATTCGTGAGATAAATCATTTTAATATATGAGTCGTCAGAAAAGCAGTGTTAGATATAGGATTCTGGGAAAAACGATTTTTATTAAGCTTGATAAAATTTTAAATGTTTTGAGAATCATTTAATTATATTTAAAGACCATTTTCAAATAAATATTTTCACTATAAACATTCATTGAAAAAAAAAAAAAAAAAATAATAATCCCAGAAAAACTTCACATCAAAATACATTCGTAATTCAAAACGCATCAGCATTTTAGTTCGAAGGTTCAGCTGTGACACTTTTTATGAAAAAAAAACATGCGAGGATAAACTCTTTTAAGTCTTTCATACATGAACAATGCTTTTCGATTATCTGATTGGTACATCTACCAAAATAATATTTTAAATTAAATGAAGAAACTATATTTAAAATTTCAAATAAAGTTGCAAAATGTTCACATTAAAAATAATAATAACAAAATAAAAAAGTTATGTCATCATAATGTTTCATTGCAAATAATGTAGAAAGTTATATCATCTGTTCAAATCTGTAGAAAAACAGATTGGAATTTTCAGTTTTTCTTAGTCTCAGCTACCCTGAATTCAGTCACGTCCATTACTGGACCTATTGATGGAAGCTCATCTTTGTAAGTGTTGAGCAATGTCAAGGCCAGAGACAACGCCTTGGAGCTGTCGTTGGTCAGTAAGACATTGCGAACACTTCGTGTCCACGTGTTGTGAAAAGAAGAAAGTTTCTTGTTCTCGTTGTCAATCAACACGTGTGGTATGTTGAGCAGAGTGCTTAAGATATGTCCGTGAAGACGATCAGTGATGACCACGCGTCCTCGCTGCAGAAACACAAACCCGTTGTTCGCCATTAGAAAAGCATTTTCCATCGTTGTTGTGCCACTGGGCGTCTTCCAATTCAACCAGTCGGCTACGTGAACCGTTACGTTGTTTGGTAACTTGTTTTGATGAACTGAATAACCAGGACTCTCCCTATCTGACCGCTTTAACCAAAGAATGTCGTAAACAGGTGATATAAATCGAAAAACTTCACCAATCTGAAAAGCCATGTCCGGGGCTAATATAAATTTCGTTTGGTTCTTGTTCCAGTATTTCAGAGCGATGTTCAACGACTGTCTGTCTCTGAGAATTATCGTCAGGTTAGGATTACAGCAGTAAAGTTTCTTACACAAATCAAAGTGATTCCCGCTGTACACGTTGTGAGGTACAAAAATACTCTGAGGGAAAATAACAAATTTGAAACCTGGAAATTTTGACATAACAGTTCGCCTTAGGTGATAATTAAATGGGTATCCCACAAAATTCCCTCCTCCCTGGAAGAGGATGACAAGCTCATTTTGAGAATAGTTTTTACTTAAATTTACAGCATATTGTTGTACATCACTGTTAGAACATTTATAGAAATAGCAATAAAATATCAGTTTAATTCCCAGACGTCGTAGTAAATACACTTCACCTACTGCTATAGCAGAATCACCTTTGTTCTCAAACGCTTCAACATCAAAGAGAAATGCGTATTTAAATTTACCTAGTAGATCCTGAAATAACTCAAACTGGATTCTTTGAGTTTCATGTATAACTTCTTTAGACGTAGACAAAAGAGGAGATAAGAAATTTGTATTGTGTACATGATCACTAAGGTTCCAGCTGAGAAATGTTTCGATTTCTTTCTTGTGTTCAGCCAAGTAGTTTGCATTCAGATCAGAATAGACGTGTTTTTTGTGTATTGTCTGAAATATTTCAAAACCAAACAGTTTCTTCTGTACTTGAGTCTTTGAGAGATTCAGAAACTTGTGAGTCAAAGGTTTGAGAAGTTGTGTTGATGTTATTACAGATATACCAGTAATAAGTAGTACTGGAAAAACAAACAGCCGACGTCGTCGAGATTTCGATGAATCTGCAAAAGATATAACATATGAGTAACGATAATTCTCTCTCTCTCTCTCTCTCTCTCTCTCTCTCTCTCTCTCTCTCTCTCTCTCTCTCTCTCTCTCTCTCTCTCTCTCTCTCTCTCTCTCTCGCTCTCACTCTCTCTCTCTTGATAATAAATTTAATTAAATTTAACATATATTTCTAAAATTTTACCTGAATCTATAGGTGACACGTTTTTCGCATCACGTACAAGTTTTTCTCGTATGAAGATAACAAGTCCCAGCGTGCAGACACCCAAACCACTGAAGTTCCACACAGTCGCATGTCTTTGTCCAGACATGTAGAGGAACAAAATCACAGTTATTCTTTTCAAGATGTTGCTGACGGCGTGACTCAACACAGACATGTACCGCAGAACGACGTTGGCAGACAAATAAGAGTAGACGACGTGCAGGATGCTGGATGAAAACACTGTAATCACAGTCAGCGTGGTTGTCGTAGGAAGAAATCCTTTTAGTTCGATAATATACATCACTAGGACTAACGTAGCCACACCAGCTACGACACAGCAGATGTGCACTACAGGACGCAGTAGTAGTTCCTTAGACTGTCGATGTCCTATTTTCATAGCAACGTTTCTTGCGGCTATCATGATGTTAGAAGTGAATGCCATCACTGAACCTATAGACATCGACGACGTTACAAACGGGTTACCAGTGAAGCCTATGGCACCGAATACAATCAGTGGCAGACTGACTAGTGTTGATGTGGATGTTGAAGTCGTTAGGAAACTACGCTGCAGAAGAGCAGTGATGATGGGTTCCATCATTTTAATAACAAACGTAGAAGATGCATGCATAAAAGTCATGCTGCAGTTTGTAGCGAAAGTGCCTGCGATGTGTGAGAGAATCATGACGTAGAACACGTTGTCGTGTCGTTGCTGAACGTCGACAAGAGAATAACAAGTCACAGTTTGAAAGAATGTTAGAATGATGGACAAATAAAGTCCTTGACCTTGTACCCTGATCAAGTCAGAGTGGAGAAACGATCTGGCACACTGATGACAGAGATAAGACGTCAAAGTCCACGTGACGAAAACCAATACAATCTGTAATAATACGAAAACAATTTCTAATAATCTCTCTCTCTCTCTCTCTCTCTCTCTCTCTCTCTCTCTCTCTCTCTCTCTCTCTCTCTCTCTCTCTCTCTCTCTCTCTCTCTCTCTCTCTCTCTCTCTCTCTCTCTCTCTCTCTCTCTCTCTCTCTTACTTACTTTAGCAGTAAATTTATCCATTTCAAGTAATGATATAAACTTTTATCACTCAGTTTCCTAATTTTTACATATCTGCTCGAAATTATTATTATTGTTGTTGTTGTTGTTGTTGTTGTTGTTATTGTTATTATTGTTGTTGAACTTGTTTTTTTTCTTGTTTTTTTTAAATATTGAGAACTGGTCGCTTTGTTCCTCACTCAAAGTCACAAATTGAGTTATAAAACAATATACAAATACAAAATACCTTGGTAATAAAACAATCATAAAAACGAATTTTCTTAAAAACCCACGCAGACATAAACACATAGTATTTTAATAAATAAATAAAAACATTATGTCAGTTTTACCTGACTGTAAAGTTAGAATGGGAAATTCAGGTGTGGTATAAATCATTAGTGTCATCATTCCTCTACGCCACAGCCACTCGGTAAATTCCTATATGTGTATGAATTGTATACTTACAAGCTATTAATTATACTTTTAACATTTCATATTGTACTGGATTCATCTGAAAGGATATTTATAGGACACACACACGTATGTATATAGGAATTACACTGTAGGATAGACGGGGCAGTGCTACTAATTATATACTTAATTAAAGAATATCTCTAGGAGAACTACTTCTGCTAGTAAGATACTTTTAGGAGTACTACTTACATGATACTGATAGCATATATATATATATATACTATTTATTGGAGTAATCTGTATAGCATTACAAGCGCAGATGCACACATAATTATATGGAAGAATATATCGATATATCTGTGTGTATGTTTGTATGTAGGTATTATCTATGTATGTATGTATGTATGTATGTGTGTAGGTATATATGTATGTATGTATGTATGCATGTATGTATCTGCAACCTGTAATTAACACAATCGTCACGTGACCAAATTAGAACCCTGCAACGGGCGTAACGCTCATCCTCCAAAGAAGCCCCACCTATTCATACAGACCTCCCTGTATCAGGTAGATAGCTACCCGATTTGCCTCGGCTCTAAGGTATTCAGGGAACAAGCTCATATATGAACGTATATTCAGCCAGCGCTAAATACACTAGAAACACAACAACACAAGTTTAGATTTGAAGAATATATGTATTATGTGATGTAATGAAACTTATTTACCGAGTAAGCTTACGATGCTTACACGACCGTTTACACACAGTCTCCCGCCACCTTTCATAGCTCACCAGATAAGTAAACAATTAGTGATATTATATTAGTTTATCCCTCAGGGACAAATGACACACCTCAATATGTATTTGAATATGCAAAGTATTCTCAATATATGAGATCAAAATAACGTGCTGCTTAGCAGGATGTTGACGTGACAATCCGTTAGTAATAACACAACTGTGTTATTGGTGCTTACAATTACTGATGGTCAGTGTTTAACTCAGATTCCCAGCTATTCTCACCCACTGTTTTTAGAGATAATAACCTGCAGTTTACTTTCAACGGTCTCATCTCAGATTACCAACTATCCTCCAAACATATGGTTATAATACTTCAATACATACATACATATAAATATAGTTAAATATATATTTGTAAGAAAGCCACAACAACTATCTTTCAGTTACTTAAACAGAACCGTAAACATGTATAGTTACCTAAATCAGCTGGAACAATACAACTGTCCAGCTGACAGTTAGCCAAACAAAACTTTTTCTAGTATAGTGATAAACTTTTGATATAAAAATTTAAACACTTACACAAGATAAATTACACATCCACATTGTTAGCACTGAACGATTATATGTCTGTATGAGAGAAGTTCAAGAAAATACGTCACTAATATATATATACACTTTACCATTCACCCTGCAGTCGTTTTGATTTGTCAGTTCTGTATCTACATCTGACCTGTTTTTTGTTCACTAAGCTACTGTATCTCATGTACACGTATTCAATTAATGTCTCTGTATGTGATGTATATCTACTGAAATTTCATCTCTCTCTTTGTATTTCTGTGTTGGATTGAGTTTATTTAAACGTTTTTGCTGTTAACATGTATCAACGTATGTGTGTGTTTTCTAAGTGTATTTATGTTTGTTTATTAACGTCTCTTTGTGTTTTTAATTTTAGTTATATATATATATATATACACATACACATACACACATACATATATATAGATATATACACAAACATACATAACACACACACACAAACATACACATATTTATTCACACACTGTCGAAAAGAAAATGCAGAGACCAAATATCCATGGAATCGTCTCTTTGATACAAAGTGGCATAATTTCGTTATTTACGATCGTATCACAGTAAAACTGGCCATGGGTATGAGACAATGTTCTTAGAAGTGGAGACGTTTTCGTCACCAAACAGCATCAATACCTTATGTGACCATCAGCAGCATCAACCACAGCACGACTTCTCCTTGGCATGTGTAAATGAATCAGAGTTCGTGGTCCCTGCTTGTGACACTTGAATCAATGACTGTAACAGAAAGTAAAAAAATCAATTAATAATCCACGTCAAACTGCGAGAAAGTTAGGATCAGTAGCAATAGCAATAAATAAAATAACTGTAATCGTTCAGTGCTAACAATGTGGATGTGTAATTTATCTTGTGTAAGTGTTTAAATTTTTATATCAAAAGTTTATGGCTATACTGGTAAAACGTTATTTAATTTTGGAGACGGTAATAATTTTGTTAGGTGTTGTTTAAACTTCGTGAGTCATAAATAATGTTCGAAGGTAGTTAGTATAGCAAACCAGATAAGTGAAAAGTAATTTAATAATTTCAAGAAAAAAAGATAAATATTTAGTTTAGGTTGAGACATCGAAGACTAAAACGAAAACTAATTTTGTGACATCGGTATTGTCGTGTTTGTTATGTGTAATGCGAATTTCAGTCTGGAAATATTTCGATTTGAAATCTGGTTTAACTGTCTAATTCTTCTTTTTATACATTATCTCCCATCTTTACAAACATTTTGTGAAAATTGGCTTTTGTATAAGAACATGTACACTAATTGTGAGGTAAAGGAATGACTAATTATTTGTAACACACCTGTATTTCTATTGTAATTTGATAATGGTTTTTAAACCGACAGGTACATACTGACATAATGTTTGCATTAAGTTATCGAAGTTATGACATATAACTCTCTCTGGATTCAAACGTTTCACATTTATTTTCCTTGAGCAAATGTGTGTGCGTTTATGTGTGTGTGTGTGTGTGTGTGTGGGTGTGTGTGTGTGTGTGACTGTGTGTGTGTAGCATTCATATGTATTTGAAAGTGTGTGTGTGTGTTGTGTTTGTATTGTGTGTTTCTTCAGTCAGTATGTGTGTGCATTGTATTGTATCAATAAATAAGGAAATAAGAAAGGATATAATTTTTGATAAAAGCGGAATGTAAAAATATGTGTTCAATAAACCAGTCAGTTATGGTATTTATTATTACATGATTCGTATTAAGCTTATCCCGAGCGTGTCAAGAATAAAATTATTCATTGATATCAGCAAAGTTCCAACAATGAAACCGTTCATCAAATGTTTAAAGCTTCCTAATTTGCATGTCACCGCAGGTTGCTAGTTTCCGAGAACAAAAATTTTACTCGTCAGAGACGTACAATCACAGAAAGATAGATCCATTTATACACTGTGACGGAGACAACAGTCTCTTCTTTGATATGTAATAGATGCTAGAAGCCCCATGATTTCCTTTAGAATTATATAAATCTTGGTGATGTTTTGTTTGGGGAACCCACTAGCGTCTGCATGTCTGCAAAGGTTCTAGCCAGTCTCGGTACCCTCTGGGAAAGGAATATTAAAAGACACCCACCCTATGTCATCATTCCTACAGCATAAAAGCAGAGATCACATTTTGGTTACATCAATTTTAGACCGTACACGACAGAGGTGTGGCTAATCTGGACAGTTGTATTGTTCCAGCTGATTTAGGTAACTATACATGTTTACGGTTCCGTTTAAGTAACTGAAAGATAGTTGTTGTGGCTTTCTTACAAATATATATTTAACTATATTTATATGTATGTATGTATTGAAGTATTATAACCATATGTTTGGAGGATAGTTGGTAATCTGAGATCAGACCGTTGAAAGTAAACTGCAGGTTATTATCTCTAAAAACAGTGGGTGAGAATAGCTGGGAATCTGAGTTAAACACTGACCATCAGTAATTTTAAGCACCAATAACACAATTGTGTTATTACTAACGGATTGTCACGTCAACATCCTGCTAAGAAGCACGTTATTGTGATCTCATATACTGAGAATACTTTGCATATTCAAATACATATTGAGGTGTGTCATTTTTC
This sequence comes from Chrysomallon squamiferum, assembly GCA_012295275.1. Lineage (NCBI taxonomy): Eukaryota > Metazoa > Mollusca > Gastropoda > Neomphalida > Peltospiridae > Chrysomallon > Chrysomallon squamiferum. Next base: position 20,363,318 of record CM022665.1, read on the forward strand.
CCTGAGGGATAAACTAATTATAATATCACTAATTGTTTACTTATCTGGTGAGCTATGAAAGGTGGCGGGAGACTGTGTGTAAACGGTCGTGTAAGCATCGTAAGCTTACTCGGTAAAAAAGTTTCATTACATCACATAATACATATATTCTTCAAATCTAAACTTGTGTTGTTGTGTTTCTAGTGTATTTAGCGCTGGCTGAATATAGATACATATATGAGTTTGTTCCCTGAATACCTTAGAGCCGAGGCAAATCGGGTAGCTATCTACCTGATACAGGGAGGTCTGTATGAATAGGTGGGGCTTGTTTGGTGGATGAGCGTTACGCCCGTTGCAGGGTTCTAATTTGGTTACGTGACGATTGTGTTAATTACAGGTCGCACATACATACATACATACATACATACTTACATACATACATACATACATACATACTTTCATACCTACATACAAACATACACACAGATATATCGATATATTCTTCCATATAATTATGTGTGTGTCTGCGCTTGTAATGCTGTACATATTACTCCAATAAATAGTATATATGTATATATATATATATATGCTATCAGTATCATGTAAGTAGTACTCCTAAAAGTATCTTACTAGCAGAATTATATAAGTATCCCAGAAGTAGTTCTCCTAGGGATATTCTTTAATTAAGTATATAATTAGTAGCACTGCCCCGTCTATCCTACAGTGTAATTCCTATATACATACGTGTGTGTGTCCTATAAATATCCTTTCAGATGAATCCAGTACAATATGAAATGTTAAAAGTATAATTAATAGCTTGTAAGTATACAATTCATACACATATAGGAATTTACCGAGTGGCTCATTCAAGTTTAAAACACTTAAATTTGTGTCAATATGTGTAAATTTATGTAAATGTTAATATGTGTAAATTTATGTAAATGAAATTTAAAAATACAGACACGTACAAATAAAAAGATATCTGAACATGGATGTGTGCTTCAAAGCTGACATATTTCAAATAAACGTCAACAGTGCATTTCTGTTTTCTATACTGAAAACATTCAGTATATATATATATATATATATAGAACCTTCGCTTTTTTCTTTACACACACAAATATGATATATATATATGTATGTATGCATTCATTTATGTATGTATGTATTATGTGTTTATTTGTAAGAAAAAAGCGAAACATTTGTAGTATGCTAACACATTTATTACATTAATTTAGATCTACATTACAATTAAATATTTATTATACTTGCCTACAATAGAAAATAACAATAATAAACAAACAAACAAAAAATGTTCACATAACACAAATCATTTCACTCCAGAGTAAAATTCATTTTTACTACGTCACGCAAAATCAATTTGCGAATATTTCGCATCACCATATCGTATCTGTTCGTAATGCATTGCACTGTTAAGCTGTAACATTTCACAATAAGCATACGTGGAACATGTAATCCGTATAACAGTTAGAAATACCTATCTGTTCGAAATGTGTTTGTATACACAGATAAATTTACTGATTAATACCAGTCGGTGCCAACCCATACTCGATTTTACTAAGCATCAGATCTCTCGTCATACGTTATCAGTCTGTTACTCTTTCAGAAACCATATCCATGTTTTACTATATATGTACATTGTAGAATATTCTTCGTAAGTACCTAAATGAATAAACTAACAAATTAATAAATAAATAAATGAACAAATACATACATACATTCACTCCAGACATATTTAAATAATAAAATGAAGAAAACGAATTTATCAAGCTCGTCTCAACATGTTACATTCTCCTCATTCATAGTGTAAATAAAGTTATGTCATCTGTCCAAACGTAGAGAAAAACAGATTCGTATTTTCAGTTTTTCTTAGTCTTAGCTACCTTCAATTCAGTCACATCCATTACTGGACCTATTGGTGGAAGCTCTCCTTTGTAAGACTTAAGTAATGTAGAGGTCAGAGACAACGCCTTGGAGCTGTCGTTGGTCAGTAAGACATTGCGAACACTTCGTGTCCACGTGTTGTGAAAAGAAGAAAGTTTCTTGTTCTCGTTGTCAATCAACACGTGTGGTATGTTGAGCAGAGTGCTTAAGATATGTCCGTGAAGACGATCAGTGATGACCACGCGTCCTCGCTGCAGAAACACAAACCCGTTGTTCGCCATTAGAAAAGCATTTTCCATCGTTGTTGTGCCAAGAGGCGTTTTCCAATTCAACCAGTCGGCTACGTGAACCGTTACGTTGTTTGGTATCTTCTTTTTCTGAACCGAATAACCAGGACTCTCACCATCAGACCTTTTTAGCCATAACATGTCAAAAACAGGTGACATGAATCGACGAACTTCACCAACCTGAAAAGCAGTGTCCGGGGCTAATATAAATTTCGTTTGGTTCTTGTTCCAATATTTTAGAGCGATGTTCAACGACTGTCTGTCTCTGAGAATTATCGTCAGGTTAGGATTACAGCAGTAAAGTTTCTTACACAAATCAAAGTGATTCCCGCTGTACACGTTGTGAGGTACAAAAATACTCTGAGGGAAAATAACTAATTTGAAACCGTCGAACCTTGGCATAATATCTCTCCTGAGTTTATCACTGAAAGGGTTCCCAACAAAATTCCCTCCTCCATGAAACAATATGACAAGTTCATCCTTTGAATATTTCTTACTTAAATTTTCAGCATATTCTTTTGACTGATTTTTTACACAATCAGAACACCAGCAATAAAATATAAGTTTAATTCCCAGACGTCTTAGAAAGTAAACTTCACCAACTGTAACGGCAGAATCACCTTTGTTTTCAGAAGCTCAAATATCAAAGAGAAATGCGTATTTAAATTTGATTAGAAGATCCTGAAATATCTCAAACTGGATTCTTTGAGTTTCATGTATAACTTCTTCAGACTTAGCCAAAAGAGGAGATAAGAAATTTGTATCGTATACATGATCACTAAGATTCCAGCTGAGAAATGTTTTGATTTCTTTCTTGTCTTCATCCAAATTATTTGCATTCAGATGTGGATAGAACTGTTTTTTGTTCATTGGTTGAAATATTTCAAAAGCAAAAGATCTCTCCTGTAATTGATTCGTTGATAGATTAAGAAATTTCTGACTCGTAGGTCTGAGTAAATCTTTCGTACTCGTAGGTTTGGGTGGGTCTTTCAGAAGATACTTTAATGTTATTAAGCTGATTCCAGTAGAAAGTCGTACTGAAAGCGCTGAGAGCTGGTTTCGTCCAGGATTGGATGAACCTGTAAACATAAAAGATATCAGAAATAATAACTCAAATAAAAGAATTTTCGAATTATCACTGTTAAGAAAATATTTTGAAAAATACGTCTAAGTATCATCATATCATATAAATTTGGTGTTGAGAAAAATTATCTTTTGTAAACATTACAGTTTATTTGTGTTTTGTAAATGGTAATTGTTTCTGTGAACACTGTTTTTAAAATATTTCACCTGAATCTATAATTGACACATTTTTCGCATCACTTACAAGTTTTTCTCGTATAAAGATAACAAGTCCCAGTGTGCAGACACACAAACCACTGAAGTTCCACACAGTCGCATGTCTTTGTCCAGACATGTAGAGTAAAAAAACGACTGTCACACGTTTCAAGATGTTGCTGACGGCGTGACTCAACACAGACATGTACCACAGTACGGCGTTGGCACACAAATAAGAGTAGACGACGTGGAGGATACTGGATGACATCATTGTAGTCACTGCCAACGTGGCTGTCGCAGGAAGAAATCCTTTCGTTTCGGAGATATACGATACAAGGACTGATGTAGCCAAACCAGCTACAACACAACAGATGTGCACTACAGGACGTAGTCGTAGTTCCTTAGACTGTCGATGTCCTAGTTTCATAGCAACGTTTCTTGCAGCTATCATGATGTTAGAAGTGAATGCCATCACTGCACCTATAGACATCGACGACGTCACAAACGGGTTACCAGTGAAGCCTATGGCACCGAATACAATCAGTGGCAGACTGACTAGTGTTGATGTGGATGTTGAAGTCGTTAGGAAACTACGCTGCAGAAGAGCAGTGATGATGGGTTCCATCAATTTCATTGTAAACGTAGATGATGCATGCATAAAAGTCATGCTGCAGTTTGTAGCGAAAGTGCCTGCGATGTGTGAAAGAATCATGACGTAGAACACGTTGTCATGTCGTTGCTGAACGTCCACAAGAGAATAACAAGTCACAGTTTGAAAGAATGTTAGAATGATGGACAAATAAAGTCCTTGACCTTGTACCCTGATCAAGTGAGAGTGGAGAAACGATCTGGCACACTGATGACAGAGATAAGACGTCAAAGTCCACGTGACGAAAACCAATACAATCTGTAATAATACGAAAACAATTTCTAATAATCTCTCTCTCTCTCTCTCTCTCTCTCTCTCTCTCTCTCTCTCTCTCTCTCTCTCTCTCTCTCTCTCTCTCTCTCTCTCTCTCTCTCTCTCTCTCTCTCTCTCTCTCTCTCTCTCTCTCTCTCTCTCTCTCTCTCTCTCTCTCTCTCTCTCTCTCTGTCTCTCTGTCTCTCTCTCTCTCTCTCTCTCTCTCTCTCTCTCTCTCTCTCTCTCTCTCTCTCTCTCTCTCTCTCTCTCTCTCTCTCTCTCTCTCTCTTTCTCTCTCTCTCGCTCTCTGTTACTTACTTTCGCAGTGACTTTATCCATTTCAAGTAATGATATAAACTTTTATCACTCAGTTTTCTACTGTTTAAATGTCTGCTCGATATTATTATTATTATTATTGTTGTTGTTGTTGTTGTTGTTGTTATTATAATTGCTAAATTTTGTTTTTTAAATATTGAGAACTGGTCGTTTTGTTCCTCACTCAAAATTAAAAATAGATTTATAAAACAATATACAAATACAAAATACTTTGGTAATAAAACAATCATAAAAACGAATTTTCTTAAACATCCTAAAGACATAAAGCACGCAGACATAAACACTCGCACGTACGCAGACAGACAGACAGACAGACACACACACACACACACACATTTATTCAAGGGACAGAATAAAAAACATTTGAATATTGACATAGTTATGCCATAGTATTTTAATAAATGAATACAAACATTATGTCAGTTTTACCTGACTGTAAAGTTAGAATGGGAAATTCAGGTGTGGTATAAATCATTAGTGTCATCATTCCTCTACGCCACAGCCACTCGGTAAATTCCTATATGTGTATGAATTGTATACTTACAAGCTATTAATTATACTTTTAACATTTCATATTGTACTGGATTCATCTGAAAGGATATTTATAGGACACACACACGTATATATATAGGAATTACACTGTAGGATAGACGGGGCAGTCCTATTAATTATATACTTAATTAAAGAATATCTCTAGGAGAACTACTTCTGGGATACTTATATAATTCTGCTAGTAGGATACTTTTAGGAGTACTACTTACATGATACTGATAATATATATATATATATATATATATATATATACTATTTATAGGAGTAATCTGTACAGCATTACAAGCGCAGATACACACATAATTATATGGAAGAATATATCGATATATCTGTGTGTATGTTTGTATGTAGGTATGTATCTATGTATGTATGTATGTATGTATGTATGTATGTATGTATGTATGTAGGTAGGTAGGTAGGTAGGTATGAAAGTATGTATGTATGTACGTATGTATGTATGTATGTATGTATAGGTAGGTAGGTAGGTATGTATGTATGTACGTATGTATGTATGTATGTATGTATGTAGGTATGTATGTAGGTATGTATGTATGTATGTGCGACCTGTAATTAACACAATCGTCACGTAACCAAATTAGAACCCTGCAACGGGCGTAACGCTCATCCACCAAACAAGCCCCACCTATTCATACAGACCTCCCTGTATCAGGTAGATAGCTACCCGATTTGCCTCGGCTCTAAGGTATTCAGGGAACAAGCTCATATATGAACGTATATTTAGCCAGCGCTAAATACACTAGAAACACAACAACACAAGTTTAGATTTGAAGAATATATGTATTATGTGATGTAATGAAACTTTTTTACCGAGTAAGCTTACGATGCTTACACGACCGTTTACACACAGTCTCCCGCCACCTTTCATAGCTCACCAGATAAGTAAACAATTAGTGATATTATATTAGTTTATCCCTCAGGGAAAAATGACACACCTCAATATGTATTTGAATATGCAAAGTATTCTCAATATATGAGATCAAAATAACGTGCTGCTTAGCAGGATGTTGACGTGACAATCCGTTAGTAATAACACAACTGTGTTATTGGTGCTTACAATTACTGATGGTCAGTGTTTAACTCAGATTCCCAGCTATTGTCACCCACTGTTTTTAGAGATAATAACCTGCAGTTTACTTTCAACGGTCTGATCTCAGATTACCAACTATCCTCCAAACATATGGTTATAATACTTCAATACATACATACATATAAATATAGTTAAATATATATTTGTAAGAAAGCCACAGCAACTAACTTTCAGTTAATTAAACAGAACCGTAAACAGTAGAATGCACACACATACTGACTAAAGAAACACACAATACAAACACAACATACACACAAACTTTTTCATGTATATGAATGCTGCACACACACACACACAAACGCACACACATTCGCTCAAGGAAAATTATTGTGAAACGTCTGAGTCCTGACAGAGTTATAAGTCATAACTTTGATAACTTAATATAAACATTATGTCAGTATGTACCTGTCGGTATAAAAACCATTATCAAGTTAGAGGTATGTTACAAATAATTAGTGTAGTCATTCCTTTACATCACAATTTAAACACTTACACGAGATAAATTACACAAGATAAATTACACAACCTAAATTACACAAGATAAATTATATATCCACATTGTTAGCACTGAATTATTGCATGTCTGTATATAAGAAATACAAGAAATCGTGTGACTATTATACATATATATATATATAAAATGTATCCATATATGTATGTGTTCACCTATGTGTGTTTCTCGGTCTTTATACAGTTCTGTATCTGCATCTGACCTGTTTGTTTTGTTGCTGTGACAAAGATATCCGCTGTTTCATATTCACGTTGTCTTTCCTTTAACCCTGTTGACTTCTAAACGCTTATTTGTTAGTCGCCCAAAGAAATATGTCTGCAGTCGTAGTAACTAGGTGTTCACCAAGCATTATTTTTGACTCGCGAAGTTTAAACAACACCTAACAAAATGATTACCTTTCTCAAAAATTAAGTAACGTTTTTCCAGTATAGCGATAAACTTCTGATATAAAAATTTAAACACTTACACAAGATAAATTACACATCCACATTGTTAGCACTGAACAATTACATGTCTGAATGAGAAAATACAAGAAATCACGTGACTAATATATATATATATATATATATATATATATATATATACATACATATATATATATATATATATAATGTATGCATGTATGTATGAGTGTACATTTTTTTCTCAGTGTTTTGTAAAGAATCTACATTAGGTATCTAGCTTAAACATAAAACTCATAAAAAATACTGTTCACTTTACCATTCACCCTGCAAACGTTTTCATTTGTCAGTTCTGTATCTACACCTGACCTGCTTTTTGTTCACCAAGCTACTATATGTCATATACACGTATATAATTAATGTCTCTGTATGTGATGTATGTCTAGTGAATTTTATCTCTCTGTTTGTATTTCTGTGTTGGATTGAGTTAATTTAAACATTTTTCTTGTTAACATGTATCAACGTATGTGTGTGTTTTCTAAGTGTATTTATGTTTGTTTATTAACGTCTCTTTGTGTTTTTAGTTTTAGTTATATATATATGTGTGTGTGTGTGTCTGTTTGTGTGTTATGGGTGTTTGTAAATATATATATATAAACACCCACACACATACATATATTAAGAAATTTGTGACTGAAAGGTTTGAGAAGTTGTGTTGATGTTATTACAGATATTCCAGTAATAAGTAGTACTGAAAAAAACAAACAGCCGACGTCGTCGAGATTTCGATGAATCTCCGAAAGATATAACCTATGAGTAACGGTAATTCTCTCTCTCTCTCTCTCTCTCTCTCTCTCTCTCTCTCTCTCTCTCTCTCTCTCTCTCTCTCTCTCTCTCTCTCTCTCTCTCTCTCTCTCTGTAATAATAAGAAAACAATTTAAATACACCCTCTCTCTCTCTCTCTCTCTCTCTCGATGGTACATTTAACAAAATTTTCCATATATTTCTAAAATTTTACCTGAATCTATAAGTGACACGTTTTTCGCATGACATAGAAGAAGTTTTTTCTCGTATGAAGATAACAAGTCCCAGTGTGCACTCACACAAACCACTGAAGTTCCACACAGTCGCATGTCTTTGTCCAGACATGTAGAGCAAAAAAATCACAGTTATTCTTTTCATGATGTTGCTGACGGCGTGACTCAACACAGACATGTACCGCAGAACGACGTTGGCAGACAAATAAGCGTAGACGACGTGGAGGATACTGGATGACATCATTGTAATCACTGCCAACGTGGCTGTCGTAGGAAGAAATCCTTTCTGAAAGGAGATATACGTTACAAGGACAGACATAGCCAAACCAACTAAAACACAACTGATGTGCAGTACAGGACGTAGTCGTAGTTCCTTAGACTGTCGATGTCCTATTTTCATAGCAACGTTTCTTGCGGCTATCATGATGTTAGAAGTGAATGCCATCACTGCACCTATAGACATCGACGACGTCACAAACGGGTTACCAGTGAAGCCTATGGCACCGAATACAATCAGTGGCAGACTGACTATTGTTGATGTCGATGTTGAAGTCGTTAGGAAAATACGTTGCAATAGCGCAGTGATGAGGGGTTCCATCATTTTGATAACAAACGTAGAAGATGCATGCATAAAAGTCATGCTGCAGTTTGTAGCGAAAGTGCCTGCAATGTGTGACAAAATCACGATGTAGAACACGTTGTCGTGTCGTTGCTGAACGTCCACAAGAGAATAACAAGTCACAGTTTGAAAGAATGTTAGAATGATGGACAAATAAAGTCCTTGACCTTGTACCCCGATCAAGTGAGAGTGGAGAAACAATCTGGCACACTGATGACAGAGATAAGACGTCAAAGTCCACGTGACGAAAACCAATACAATCTGTAATAATACGAAAACAATTTCTAATAATCTCTCTCTCTCTCTCTCTCTCTCTCTCTCTCTCTCTCTCTCTCTCTCTCTCTCTCTCTCTCTCTCTCTCTCTCTCTCTCTCTATTACTTACTTTCGCAGTGACTTTATCCATTTCAAGTAATGATATAAACTTTTATCACTCAGTTACCTAATTTTTAAATGTCTGCTGAAATTATTATTATTATTATTATTGTTGTTGTTGTTGTTGTTGTTGTTATTGTTATTGTTGTTTTTTTTTTTTTTTTTTTTTAAATATTGAGAACTTGTCGTTTTGTTCCTCACTCAAAATTAAAAATAGGTTTATAAAACAATATGCAAATACAAAATACTTTCTTAAACATCCTTAAGACATAAAGCACGCAGACATAAACACTCGCAGTTTGACGTGGATTGTTAATTGATTTTTTTACTTTCTGTTACAGTCATTGATTCAAATGTCACACGCAGGGACCACGAACTCTGATTCATTTACACATGCCAAGGAGAAGTCGTGCTGTGATTGATGCTGCTGGTGGTCACATAAGGTATTGATGCTGTTTGGTGACGAAAACGTCTCCACTTCTAAGAACATTGTCTCATACCCATGGCCAGTTTTACTGTGATACGATCGTAAATAACGAAATTATGCCACTTTTTATCAAAGAGACGATTCCATGAATATTTAGTCTCTGCATTTTCTTTCCGACAGTGCTTGAATAAATATGTATATGTTTATATGTGTGTGTGTGTGTGTGTGTGTGTTATTTCTTTTACTCACTCAAATTTTTTTGTTTTTTTTTTGTGGGTTTTGTTTTTGGGTGGGTTTTTTTTTTGTTGTTCTGTTTTAATAAACTGATATGTTTTACAACAGACCATCATAAGATTTTATTTAGTTGTGTAACACCATTTATCCTGTCTTTCATTCAGAATTGGTAATTAGCGAACAACTAAATTTAGTTTACATCTTTATACATCGCAAACCTCGGTCGTACATCTTAGTATTTTATTCTTAGAATAAAGAAATATCATCAGTATATTACCATTTTAAAACTTCTACACACTGTCATCAAACGTGTTGAAACGTGTAAATAAAATTTAAAAATACAGACACGTACAAATAAAAAGGTGTCTGAACATGGACGTGTGCTTCAAAGCTGACATATTTCTAATACATGACAATAGTGCATTTCTGTTTTCTATACTGAAAACATTCAATATATATATATAGAACCTTCGCTTTTTTTCTTTACACACACAAATATGATATATATATATATATATATATATATATATATATATATGTATGTATGTATGTATGTACGTATGCATTCATTTATGTATGTATGTATTATGTGCGTGTGTATTTGTAAGAAAAAAGTGAAACATTTGTAATATGCTAACACATTTATTACATTAATTTAGATCTACATTACAATTAAATATTTATTATACTTGCCTACAATAGAAAATAACAATAATAAACAAACAAACAAAAAATGTTCACATAACACAAATCATTTCACTCCAGAGTAAAATTCATTTTTACTATGTCACGCAAAATCAATTTGCGAATATTTCGCATCACCATATCGTATCTGTTCGTAATGCATTGCACTGTTAAGCTGTAACATTTCACAATAAGCATACGTGGAACATGTAATCCGTACAACAGTTAGAAATACCTATCTGTTCGAAATGTGTTTGTATACACAGATAAATTTACTGATTAATACCAGTCGGTGCCAACCCATACTCGATTTTACTAAGCATCAGATCTCTCGTCATACGTTATCAGTCTATTACTCTTTCAGAAACCATATCCATGTTTTACTATATATGTACATTGTAGAATATTCTTCGTAAGTACCTAAATGAATAAACTAACAAATTAATAAATAAATAAATGAACAAATACATACATACATTCACTCCAGAGATATTTAAATAATAAAATGAAGAAAACGAATTTATCAAGCTCATCTCAACATGTTACATTCTCCTCATTCATAGTGTAAATAAAGTTATGTCATCTGTCCAAACGTAGAGAAAAACAGATTCGTATTTTCAGTTTTTCTTAGTCTTAGCTACCTTCAATTAAGTCACATCCATTACTGGACCTATTGGTGGAAGCTCTCCTTTGTAAGACTTAAGTAATGTAGAGGCCAGAGACAACGCCTTGGAGCTGTCGTTGGTCAGTAAGACATTGCGAACACTTCGTGTCCACGTGTTGTGAAAAGAAGAAAGTTTCTTGTTCTCGTTGTCAATCAACACGTGTGGTATGTTGAGCAGAGTGCTTAAGATATGTCCGTGAAGACGATCAGTGATGACCAGGCGTCCTCGCTGCAGAAACACAAACCCGTTGTTCGCCATTAGAAAAGCATTTTCCATCGTTGATGTACCAGTCGGCTACGTGAACCGATATATGTTTTGGTATCTTCTTTTTCTGAACCGAATAACCAGGACTCTCACCATCAGACCTTTTTAGCCATAACATGTCAAAAACAGGTGACATGAATCGACGAACTTCACCAATCTGATAAGCCATGTCCGGGGCTAATATAAATTTGGTTTGGTACACGTTGTGAAGAAAAATAACTAATTTGAAACCGTCGAACCTTGGCATAATATCTCTCCTGAGTTTATCACTGAAAGGGTTCCCAACAAAATTCCCTCCTCCCTGAAACAATATGACAAGTTCATCCTTGGAATATTTCTTACTTAAGTTTTCAGCATATTCTTGTGACTGATTTTTTACACAATCATAGCACAAACAGTAAAATGCAATTTTAATTCCCAGACGTCTTAGAAAGTAAACTTCACCAACTATAATGGCAGAATCACCTTTGTTTTCAGAAGCTGAAACATCAAAGAGAAATGCATATTTAAATTTGCCTAGAAGATCCTGAAATAACTCAATCTGGATTCTTTGAGTTTCATGTATAACTTCTGTAGACGTAGACAAAAGAGGCGATAAGAAATTTGTATTGTGTACATGATCACTAAGATTCCAGCTGAGAAATGTTTCGATTTCTTTCTTGTCTTCATCCAAATTATTTGCATTCAGATCTGGATAGAACTGTTTTTTGTTCATTGGTTGAAATATTTCAAAAGCAAAAGATCATTCCTGTAATTGATTCGTTGATAGAAGATACTTTAATGTTATTCCGCTGATTCCAGTAGAAAGTAGTACTGAAAACGCTAAGAGCTGGTTTCGTAGGAAGAAATCCTTTTAGTTCGATAATATACATCACTAGGACTAACGTAGCCACACCAGCTACGACACAGCAGATGTACACTACAGGACGCAGTAGTAGTTCCTTAGACTGTCGATGTCCTATTTTCATAGCAACGTTTCTTGTGGCTATCATAATGTTAGAAGTGAATGCCATCACTGCACCTATGGACATCGACGACGTCACAAACGGGTTACCAGTGAAGCCTATGGCACCGAATACAATCAGTGGCAGACTGACTATTGTTGATGTGGATGTTGATGTCGTTAGGAAAATACGATACAGAAGAGCAGTGATGATGGGTTCTATCAATTTGATTGCAAAGGTAGAAGATGCATGCATAAAAGTCATGCTGAAGTTTGTAGCGAAAGTGCCTGCGATGTGTGAAAGAATCATGACGTAGAACACGTCGTCCTGTCGTTGCTTAACATCCACAAGAGAATAACAAGTCACAGTTTGAAAGAATGTTAGAATGATGGACAAATAAAGTCCTTGACCTTGAGAGAGAGAGAGAGAGAGAGAGAGAGAGAGAGAGAGAGAGAGAGAGAGAGAGAGAGAGAGAGAGAGCACAAACACACGTTTAAAGAATGCAATGTATTTTCTCTGTCTGAATGTATTTTCTCTGTCTGAACATTTATATAGAGATACACACACACACATATACACACAGATACGTACTAATATGACTTCAGTTGTCCAAAACTGTAGATACTCAGTTGCTGTGTCTTTTTGTGTTTGCATTTTATTTTAGGATGCTATTGAAAAATCAAAAACAAAGCGAAACCGGGAAATAGGTATAAAATGACCACGTCTTATGTATACATATAATTTAATAAAAGTAAAAAAACATAAAAATGAAAAATAAAAACAGTAAAAAAAAAAAAAAAAAAAAAAAAAATGTAAAAGGTCCATTAAGTACTGATTACTTAAATGGAACATTTAGACCCTATTTGCTTTCTCATTCTGCCGTGTGTTTGACAAATAATCCCCGTATTAATTGTTTAATAATCATCTGAAGTGAAGCGGTCAATTGCCCAGTCCACGAAAGAATGGAGCAGGAACTCCATATGGACGTCTGCAGGACATCAAAATTACGGTGGGACGGAGAATAGTGATGCTTTTCTTGTTGGGACAGTTTTGGAGCCGAGCAAATGTGTCACTACATCGCTGGTGTCCTTTCATGGCAGGAACAAAAATTACAGAATGATGTTGAATTACGGTGCATTTCTGACCACTTTGAAACGTAATGTGCTTGTCAATGTTTTTAATACCTTCAACATTTTCTTTTGTTTATTCATCTGTCACTGAGTGTCTTTTGCTCAGCATAGAATACATTTACATTTGAAAATAATAAAAATAAAATAATAATAATATTAAACAAATAAATAAATAAAAAGTAGCGTTAGCTTTGCTGCTTAATCCTAAAATGTAGTTAAAGGAATTAAACAAAAAGCCAAATTTTTAAGGCTTATTAAATATTCTCAGAATCTACGCAATTTTTTTTTTTTTTTTTTTTCACAACAGACGATTTCTTATGTACCAAAAAGGAACGATATACCAGTTTGGCCAGTATACTACTGACAATAATGATAAGAAAAGCAACATATCAAAACTGGTTTGCTTGATCTATCGAATAAATTACTTGTTTTGTTCGAGAGTAATTTCAAGACAGCTTTCATTATTTTTAACCGAAGCACACATTCTAGAAGATCCACTAATAAAACAATTTGCAATACACTGATTTCAACGAGTTAATACATATTTTATATGTACTTAAAACATTAAAAAGAAAAAAAAAAGTTATTAGGCATTACGTTTTATACATATTTATTAATATTAATTTTATTTTTAAATAAATAAATAAAAGTGAAGTAATATTTACTGAAAAAAAAAAAAAAAAAAAAAAAAAAAAAAAAAAAAAATGATAATAATGACGAATAAAATGTTCACATTTTTATCCAAAATTTATTTATGGTTTATTTGATTTCCATATATAAAAATGTGTTACTATTAAAAAAAATTTTTTAAAATTAAAAAAATTAATTTAAAAATATAAGATAAATCGTCAAAGGAAGTGAAAATATATATATTCTGATTCAGTTTCCATATAACATGCAATGTGATTGGTTAATCAATTCAAATTATGATTGTGAAAACCAACCTTGCGTTTTCAGACGTGAGCGTCCGAGAAATGTTCTGTTCTTATCCGAGAAAACTTTGAGCGGCGTCTTCCACAGAAGTGAGTTCAAGTCCGAAGACAAAAGTTTCTTCATTTCTAAAGTTCGACAAAATATCCAATCAGTGAGTATTCATTTAGTTAAATCAAGAAATTTTTCACTTCATTAACAATTTATCCGAGGAAGTCAGGGTGTAAAATTCATTTTCCATTTGTTAATCCTTTTGTGTTTTGTTTT
>CM022665.1:20383149-20388149 GCA_012295275.1 Chrysomallon squamiferum
TGTAGCAGAAAGCTCGAGAGATGTTGATTATGACGAAGACGTCTCAGTGGACAATGTCATTAGTCGCGTTTCTACAAGTGACGTCAAAGCTGCAACAGTTGTTGAAAATAGGCGTCATAGATACGGTCCCCAGTGTTGATGGTGTAGCTGTGCTCAAAGCGATGTATCTGATTAAATAAAGACTGGATGTGTGCAGGAACTGCTGAATACAATGTTGAGGAGAAGACTGTGATCAGTTTATCTGTGCAGACTTTTATAAATTGTCTTTTTTCAGTAGTTAACGTTACTTAAATTATTGTTTTTAAACAAAAGTTACAATCAAGATAGAGGGCTAGCTTGTTTCTAATTTTTGTTTATCAACTGGAATAAATAAACATGGAAATATTTATGCAAGCATTCGATTATATTGCATGTTTGTGCTTTCAGTTAAAAAAAAAATTAAAAAGCTAAGATCAAATAAATAAGTAAATTTACAATTTTTCGAATCATGACTAAGGTTTTAATTGGTTTTCAAGTGCTCTGACGAAATTACTTTACAAAGGAAGTATGTTTGAAATTATTTGCTTCCCTTTTGAAATATTTTGCTGAGAATTTGCAGAATTAAGCTGCCGTAATATGTATATGTGCAAAAAACTAGTCTCGATATGTTTACAATGTGTGGATGAGCAGAAAACCGACATCATCCTTTCGAGTGATAAATCATGTTGTTCAGTCACACCTCATAGCAGCAGTGCCCTCAGTGACATAAATAAAACAGAACATAAACAAACAACAAAAACAAAAATATGAGCAATATATATATATGTAAGGAAGAACACAACATATTTGTTTCAAGTTGTAGATGAAATCATCAGTCGTGAACAAAAGTGTTAGGAATCATATGTAATTCCGTCACAGTGGAATTCCTGAAATACGAATAGATGTCTGTTTACTAGTTTTTCTTTATTTCAGGTGTGATATCGAGCAGATATTTAAAAATTAGAAAACTGACTGATAAACGTTTATATCATTTCTTGAAATGGATAAAGTTACTGCGAAAGTAAGTAAGAGAGAGAGAGAGAGAGAGAGAGAGAGAGAGAGAGAGAGAGAGAGAGAGAGAGAGAGAGAGAGAGAGAGAGAGAGAGAGAGAGAGAGAGAGAGTAATATTTCGTATCTCCAATCTTTTTTCAGATTGTGAACGTTTTCGTCACGTGGACTTTGACCTCATATCTCTGTCATCAGTATGCGAGATTGTTTCTCCACTCTGACGTGATCAGGGTACAAGGTCAAGGACTTTA
This sequence comes from Chrysomallon squamiferum, assembly GCA_012295275.1. Classification (NCBI taxonomy): domain Eukaryota; kingdom Metazoa; phylum Mollusca; class Gastropoda; order Neomphalida; family Peltospiridae; genus Chrysomallon; species Chrysomallon squamiferum. The sequence goes on from CM022665.1 coordinate 20,384,427, forward strand.
TTTGTCCATCATTCTAACAATGTTTCAAACTGTGACTTGTTATTTACTTGTGGATTTTCAACGAAATGACAACGTGCTCTACATCATGATTCTGTCACACATCGCAGGCACTTTCGCTACAAACTGCAGCATGGCTTTTATGCATGCATCGTCTACGTTTGCAATCAAATTGATAGAACCCATCATCACAGCTCTACTACAACGTATTTTTCTAGCGACATCAACATCTACATCAACACTAGCAAGTCTGCCATTGATTGTATCCGGTGTCGTTATTTTCACAGGTAACCCGTTTGTGACGTCGTCGATGTCTATAGGTGCAGTGATGGCATTCACTTCTAACATCATGATAGCCACAAGAAACGTTGCTATGAAAAGAGGACATCGACAGTCTAAGGAACTACGACTACGTCCTGTACTGTACATCTGTTGTGTTGTAGCTGGTTTGGCTACATCAGTCCTTGTATCGTTTATCTCCGAAGTGAAAGGATTTCTTCCTACCACAACCACCTTCACTCTAATCACAATGTTGACATCCAGCATTCTTCATGTGGTCTACTGTTATCTCTCTGCCAGTGTCGTTCTGCGGTACATGTCTGTGTTGACTCACGCCGTCAGCAACAGCTTGAAACGTGTCACTGTGATTTTTATGCTGTACATGTCTGGACAAAGACATGCGACTGTGTGGAACTTCAGTGGTTTGAGTATCTGCACGCTGGGACTTGTTATCTTCATAAGAGAAACTCTTGGACGTGATGCGAAAAACGTGGAATCTATAGTTTCAGGTAAAATATTTCCATCTCTCATGACAGTTCAGAATGATATTAGGTACATAATTAACGCACGCACACACACACACACGCACACAGAGTAAGAAAAACATTAATAATGATACATAAACTAACAGAGAAACATACCAACACATACCTTCAGAGGGTCACACTGAAAGAGAGAGGAACGTAAATACTGGGAATTGGCATTTACGTGGAGAAGCACACATATACTGACACACTTCTTTATCTGTATTCTGTTTACAGGTTCAGTTAAAACCAAGAATTGTCTACGCCGAAGCCAGCTGTTCGTGTTTTCAGTATTACTGTTGACTGGAATTGCTGGGATATTCAAAGGACACTCTGTTTGTACAATTTCATCAGAGCGGTTCTTGGACAGGTCATTTGATGTTAAATCATTTCAAATGCTGAAGAAAGAAAAGCTCTATCCAGATCTGAATGCAAACTATTTGGTTGATCATAACAAGGACATCAAGAGATTTCTTAGCTGGAATCTTAGTGATCATGTATACAATACAAATTTCTTATCTCGGCATTTGGCTAAGTCTGAAGAAGTTATACGTGAAACTCAAAGAATCCAGTTTGAGTTATTTCAGGATCTACTAGGTAAATTTAAATACGCATTTCTCTTTGATGTTGAAGCGTTTGAGAACAAAGGTGATTCTGCTATAGCAGTAGGTGAAGTGTATTTACTACGACGTCTGGGAATTAAACTTCTATTTTATTGTTACTGCAATCACTGTGTTAATCGAAAATTACTAGAATATGCTATAAACATAAGTATGAATTATTCCAAGAATGAACTTGTCATTTTGTTCCAGGGAGGAGGGAATCTTGTGGGATACCGATTTAATGATCATCTAAGAGGAATTGTTATGTCAAGATTTTCTGGTTTCAAATTTGTCGTTTTTAGTCAGAGTATTTACATACGTCGCAACCGTTACAGCGGGAAACATTTTATTTACTGTAAGAAAAAGTATTGTTGTAATCCTAACCTGACTATCGTTCTGAGAGACAGACAGTCGTTGAACATCGCTCTAAAATACTGGAACAAGAACCAAACTAAATTTATATTAGCCCCGGACATGGCTTTTCAGATTGGTGAAGTTCGTCGATTCATGTCACCTGTTTACGACATTTTATGGCTAAAAAGGTCTGATAAAGAGAGTATTGGTTATTCAGTTGATGAAAACAAGATACCAAACAACGTATCTATTCACGTAGCCGACTGGTTGAATTGGAAGACGCCTAGGGGTTCAACAACGATGGAAAATGCTTTTCTGATGGCGAACAACGGGTTTGTGTTTCTGCAGCGAGGACGCGTGGTCATCACTGATCGTCTTCACGGACATATCTTAAGCACTCTGCTCAACATACCACACGTGTTGATTGACAACAAGAACAAGAAAATTTCTTCTTTTCACAACACATGGACACGAAGTGTTCGCAATGTCTTACTAACCAACGACAGCTCCAAGGCGTTGTCTCTGGCCTTGACATTGCTCAACACTTACAAAGACGAGCTTCCACCAATAGGTCCAGTAATGGACGTAACTGAATTCAAAGTACGTAAAGGATAAAATGTTATTAAATGGTATTTACGATTATAATTTTTTTTTTTTTTTTTTTTAATGTGTTTGTGGGTGTGTTTTCAAGTTTGACTACACACTATTTTACATCTGGTCAGTTTAACTATTCGCTATTTTACACGCTTTAATTTGTTTGACTTGACGCTATTTTACATGTAATTACTTTGACTACACGCTATTTTGCATGATATTTCTTTGACTAAAAGCTATTTTACATGTAATTAGTTTGTCTACGCGCGAGTTTACATGTTGTAATTAGTTTGTCTACGCGCGATTTTACATATAGTTACTTTGATTACACGCTATTTTGCATGATATTTCTTTGACTAAAAGCTATTTTACATGTAATTAGTTTGTCTACACGCAATTTTACATGTTTTGTTTAATTTGACTATAAGCTATGTTACATGTTATTAATTTGACTATAAGCTATGTTACATGTTATTAATTTGACTTCAAATTATTTCACATGTTGTTGGTTTGACTACACGCTGTTTTAGATGTTTTGTTTGGTTTGACTATAAGCTGTTTTATATGTTTTGATTAGTTTGACTTTACGCTATTTGACATGTTTTAATTAGTTTGAGTATATATGCATTTTACGTTTTGATCAGCTTGCCTACGCATTAATTTATATGCTGTTAATTTGACTACACGCTATTGTACATGGCGTTGAGCTTAATTTAGTTTGATAGACAGTGTCTGAAATGAAAGCTTTTATCTAGAGTGTCTGCCAGTTTGACGGCTTCAAATTAGAATACCTGAAATTAATTGTAATACTTAATGGTTATTATGTATCATGTTCCACGTCGTTGTTTTGTGTGGATATGATGGCTCCTTCAAATTACTATACCTTTGTCCAGCGATGATAAAAGCAACAAATTAATTGTAGTACTTAATGTTAACGAGTATTAATGTTTCTCTTTGATTTGCATGGATAACTTTTCAAACATTAACATGACTTTACTGTTAGAATAAATTATATATGCAGAAGTGTTGTTTCATATGCTTCATTGTTTTCATTAAAAGAAATGTACTAAATTTGAATATTTTAATGAATAATGTAAAAAACCTTGACGATAATAATAATAATAATAATAATTATTATTATTATTATTACTAACCTGTACAGACATTTCTTGTTCATAAAGTAAAGAGAAATATGTTTTATTAAAGACGTTTGTTCTTAAAATTGTTGTGCTTTAGCATTGGTGTTTAGCTAGCTACGTTTTTTTTTGTTTTTGTCAATTTGTCTCTCTCTCTCTCTCTCTCTCTGTCTACTTACTACGTTATCTAAAATAAATAAATAAATAACAACAACAACAACAATAATAATAATAATA
>CM022665.1:20393149-20490649 GCA_012295275.1 Chrysomallon squamiferum
ATTAATATTATTTTTGCATCTTGTATCAGCTTAAAACAGTTCTTATCAGATTCCGAATGTTTGAATATTAAGGTTTCTGAAAAGTATTCAAGAACTTTTCGAAAAGGAAGTAATACTACTACTGAAAAGTATACTGTTACCGCTATTATTACAACTACTATTTCTAATACTTTTACGATATCACTACTGCTACATCTAGCATAATTACTAGAACTTACCTACTGCTACTACTATTACTACTTTTACCACTACTACAACTATGACTTCTGCTACTATACTGTTGCTACCGCTACTTCTGATTCTGCTGTTATTAAAGTGGTCCATATAAGCTCGTGAACGTTAAAATGAATAATAATACTACTAATAACAACAACAACAATAATAATAAAATTAAGAAATAAATAAAAATAAAATTAAGAAATAAATAAAAATAAAATTAAGAAATAAATAAAAATTAAATTAAGAAATAAATAAAAATAAAATAAAATAAAATAAAATAAAACAAAATAAAATACTAATAAATTAGAACTGTGCATGATACAAGTATGTTATTGTGCTATCTATTTCACCAGAAGATTGTGACGTGTAGGTTATCCATGTTTAGAACGTCTTTAAGAGAAACGGTTTATGTTGCAGACGATTTTGGTCCGATGTATTTTAAACAGTAAAAACAACATTATTAGTACCAATATATTTACGGTTATTTTTGCTGTTATTTTTGTCTTTTATTATTATTATTATTATTATTATTATTATTATTATTGTTGTTGTTGTTGTCGTTCTTCTTCTTATTATTATTGTTACTTTTTTCCTTTTTTTTGTTTTTGTTCTTCTTCTTCTTATTGTTATAGTGGTTGTTGTTGTTGTTGAAGATGTTTCGTGCATTGTCCACTTCCAAACATTGTAAGGTTAGAAGGGCCATTAAACTCACAATACATTTACAATTAACAGATTAAACTTAAATAATATTTAAGATTAAATAAAACTTTAATTATTTCATATTAAAGCCTGAACTACTCAAACGCTGAATGAAGATACAAAACAAACAGAACTCCTTCATTTCTACGGATATCCATTTATTTTGTGGAACACTGCATGCACAGAATAACAAATTAGAATGAACAAAGCATTAAAATTTGAAAAGTTATGGGTGTCAAGTCAAACGCCCACCGCTTGCTCAAGAGAAGTTCGACGCCAAATAGTCACCCAAGAAAGGCCAAGCCCACAACACACTAAACAGTCAAACGCCCACTAGGGGGCACCAGCCGTCCACCTCATCCACCACTGGTTTAAACCATCGTAACAACATAGTACATTAATGATACTTCTGTGAGAACGATATGAGACTGTTGCAGTATCGAAACGCTTGTAACAGCTTTAGGAGAAAAAAAAAAAAAATAATACAAATATAAAAAAAACCCTCCTAGAAACATCACGGATATATCAGTTGTAAGAAAGAACATCCCCTATTCAAACTAGTTAACTTCCATTTCTGTTAGTCTCCCTCTGAGTTAACCTTATTTGACATACTGAATGAATTATACGTTCAAAATGATTTGATGTATTTTCAAAAAATAAACTTTACACCACAATTATAATTTAAGAATGAAAAGAAGGAAAACAGTGTATTTACAACATTTATTTTATTTTTCAGGAGCTGTCAGCATTTTCTGTGAAAAATTGACTGCGAGCAGTTTAAAACATTATTCCTTGAAATGGATAAAGTCACACCGAAAGTAAGTATGTGAGAGAGAAGAGAGAGAGAAGAGAGAGAGAGTGAGTGAGTGAGTGAGTGAGTGAAACACAATCACACACAGAGAAATATAGAGGTACAGAGAGATTTTGTATTGCCATATATATCTTTTAATATTTTAGACATATACATGTATATATACTTTATAAAAATATATATGTATCTCAGTTATCATATTTTTTTACTTATTTTCGTATCATATACCAACATTTTAGAATAAGTGTATCGGTGATAGTTAACAATGAAAAAGCTACATTTACAGTCATGAATGTGTAGATGTAGATGTATTAAGTAATATTTACATTTCCAATTTAGATTGTATTGGTTTTCGTCACGTGGACTTTGACGTCTTATCTCTGTCATCAGTGTGCCAGATTGTTTCTCCACTCTGACTTGATCAGGGTACAAGGTCAAGGACTTTATTTGTCCATCATTCTAACATTCTTTCAAACTGTGACTTGTTATTCTCTTGTGGACGTTCAGCAACGACACGACAACGTGTTCTACATCATGATTCTGTCACACATCGCAGGCACTTTCGCTACAAACTGCAGCATGACTTTTATGCATGCATCTTCTACGTTTGCAATCAAATTGATGGAACCCCTAACCACAGTTCTACTACAACGTATTTTCCTAACAACATCAACATCGGCATCAACACTAGCAAGTCTGCCACTGATTGTATTCGGTGCCATAGGTTTCGCAGGTAACCCGTTTGTGACGTCGTCGATGTCTATAGGTGCAGTGATGGCATTCACTTCTAACATCATGATAGCTGCAAGAAACGTTGCTATGAAAATAGGACATCGACAGTCTAAGGAACTACTACTGCGTCCTGTAGTGTATATCTGCTGTGTCGTAGCTGGTGTGGCTGCGTTAGTCCTAGTGATGTATATTATCGAACTAAAAGGATTTCTTCCTACGACAACCACGCTGACTGTGATTACAGTGTTTTCATCCAGCATCCTGCACGTCGTCTACTCTTATTTGTCTGCCAACGTTGTGCTGCAGTACATGTCTGTGTTGAGTCACGCCGTCAGCAACATCTTGAAAAGAATAACTGTGATTTTTTTGCTCTACATGTCTGGACAAAGACATGCGACTCTGTGGAACTTCAGTGGTTTGAGTGTCTGCACGCTGGGACTTGTTATCTTCATACGAGAAAAACTTGTACGTGATACAAACAATATGGAACTTACAGAGTCAGGTGAGACTGTAGTTCCTTAATACTGTGTTGAAAGTGAATGAATTTGATCAAACCTCTCTCTCTCTCTCTCTCTCTCTCTCTCTCTCTCTCTCTCTCTCTCTCTCTCTCTCTCTCTCTCTCTCTCTCTCTCTCTCTCTCTCTCTCTCTCTCTCTCTCTCTCTCTCTCTCTCTCTCTCTCTCTCTCTCTCTCTCTCTATTGTTTCTTTGTCGCTGTCGTTAAGGGTATACCGGATGACACAAATTTCAAGATACATCTTTGTACAAGTATGTCAATAATTTTATTTAATTTAATACTTTTTTTATTTATTATTAGAAAACTACTATTTCTCCTCTTGATTTCATAAAATAAACTCAAATCTATTTAGTGAAAGTTAACCTGTGTATACTGTTATTTTTATTCGTATGTAATCTGTTTTCAGGTTCAACAAAACCAAAGTTTTGTACTCGACGAATCGAATTGTTCGTGTTTTCAATTCTTTTCTTCACTGGGATGTCAGCTGTCTCATTCAGAGAATATCCAGCACAACGAGTCAAACCTGTAAGCTTAAATAACGAATACAGAAGCAATTTTCAGGACAGATCGTTTGGTGCTGAATCACTTCAACTAGTGGACAAGGAACAGCTCTATCCAGATCTGAATCAAAGCAATTTGGCTGAAGACAAGAAAGAAATCGAAACATTTCTCAGCTGGAACCTTAGTGATCATGTACACAATACAAATTTCTTATCTCCTCTTGTGTCTACGTCTGCAGACGTTATACATGAAACTCAAAGAATCCAGTTTGAGTTATTTCAGGATCTTCTAGGCAAATTTAAATATGCATTTCTCTTTGATGTTTCAGCTTCTGAAAACAAAGGTGATTCTGCCATTACAGTTGGTGAAGTTTACTTTCTAAGACGTCTGGGAATTAAAATTGCATTTTACTGTTTGTGCTATGATTGTGTAAAAAATCAGTCACAAGAATATGCTGAAAACTTAAGTAAGAAATATTCAAAGGATGAACTTGTCATATTGTTTCATGGAGGAGGGAATTTTGTTGGATATCCTTTCAGTGATAACCTCAGGAGAGATATTATGCCAAGGTTCGACGGTTTCAAATTAGTTATTTTCCCTCAGAGTATTTTTGTACCTCACAACGTGTACAGCGGGAATCACTTTGATTTGTGTAAGAAACTTTACTGCTGTAATCCTAACCTGACGATAATTCTCAGAGACAGACAGTCGTTGAACATCGCTCTGAAATACTGGAACAAGAACCAAACTAAATTTATGTTAGCCCCAGACATTGCTTTTCAGATTGGTGAAGTTCGTCGTTTCATGTCACCTACATATGACATTCTTTGGTTAAAACGTAATGATAGTGAGACTCCTGGTTATTTAGTTGATAAAAACAAGTTACCAAACAACGTAACGGTTCACGTAGCCGACTGGTTGAATTGGAAAACGCCTAGGGTTCAACAACGATGGAAAATGCTTTTCTAATTGCGAACAACGGGTTTGTGTTTCTGCAGCGAGGACGCGTGGTCATCACTGATCGTCTTCACGGACATATCTTAAGCACTCTGCTCAACATACCACACGTGTTGATTGACAACGAGAACAAGAAACTTTCTTCTTTTCACAACACGTGGACACGAAGTGTTCGCAATGTCTTACTGACCAACGACAGCTCCAAGGCGTTGTCTCTGGCCTTGACATTGCTCAACACTTACAAAGACGAGCTTCCACCAATAGGTCCAGTAATGGACGTGACTGAATTCAAGGTAGCTAAGACTAAGAAAAACTGAAAATACGAATCTGTTTTCCTCTACATTTGCACAGATGACATAACTTTTTTTGGTTCCATTGTTGAACTTGATTTGCCAAGTTTTGAAGATTTGTATTTTACAACGAATACTTTGCAATGTTTATCTGAAATAAATTGGATATGATTTGTCAAAACGTAATCTTCTTAGGTGGTATAATGGTATATTGAAAAGTAAAATCGAGTATCGGTTGGTACCGGCCTGTATTACTCAATCAGCTAATCGATAAAGTTATGAGTTCATGAAAGTATATTGCAAGCAGATAAGTGTTTACCCTAGCATGCAGATTAAATATTCTACGTACACTTATTGAAAAGTGTCACACTTAACTTTGCAGTGCATTACGGGAAGAAATAAAACGTTGATGCGCAATGTACGAATCTGAGACTTGTGTGAATTGATTTGTTTGACGTTGTACAATGATATTTATTAACTATTTTTTTAAAGAAAACATAATAAATATATCAGTGTAGAGTAGATACATCTACTGAAAGTAAACGTACAAGATTTTAACATTGCTGCACGTTATTATAAGCTATTTACTTTCTTGACAAAATGTCAGTGGTAAATGAGTTACGTCTGACGTTAGTGTTACGAAACCTGATCCTTTGAGTTGTTGTCCTCTAATTATGTCTCGTATACTGAAACAGTTATATATCACGACTGGTATATTAAATTGGTTTATCTCACAACTGATATAATTATTAAAATAGTTAACCTTACGACTCGTATTTCAAAACTGTTTATCTCACTACTCCTATGTTAAAATATTTTAGGTTACTACTCATATATTAAAATGGTTTATCTCATGAGCCATATGTTAAAATGGTTGCTCTCACAATTCGTATTTTAAAATTGTTTATATTAGGATTCGTGTATTTAAATGGTCTGTCTCACGACTCGAATATTAAAATATCTGTATCTCATTAATCTTATATTAAGATTGTTTATCTCACGACTCGTATATTAAAATGGTTCAGCTGATGAATCGTATATTTTAAACTGGTTTGAATCATCATGATTTGAAAGCAAGGTGTATACGGATTCCTACTTTTTTTGTAAATGTGATTTATCTAAGAAACGATATTAAAAGAAACGAGAAGTGGATTATACTGATTTGTGTTTTTAAGTTGTAATAAATTACTAATTTGTATTTACGCTGTTGTTGTTGTTAAGAAAATTAATAAAAGTTTTAGTTTTCTTGTTTTCTTCTTCTTGCATTTACGACAATTGGAGAATGTTCTTAACATTTAAATGGAAATGGAAAATCCAGACACAAGATATCAGGATGTTTGCATTACGTATAAAAACAGTTCTGTTGTTTTAAAAATTCAGTATCTTTGATTTTAAAAAACTGATCTGACATTTTGGTTATATTGTTTTAAACGTCATCATTTCATAAGATTAATACAGAGTATCTGAATGCAAACCTGTAACATCTTACATCTGAATATTTGTATAATGGAAACTAATAAAATAATAATAATAATAAATAATAATAGAAAACAAAATAGCAGTACAATACATCAAAGTAAAGAAATAAGATAATGTAATGTAACGTAAGGTAACGTATCATAACATAGGAGAGCATAACATAACCTAGAATAACGTAATATAACAAGTCAAATCAACTCAAAAATAAAATGAATAATGAATGAATCAGTAATTAAGATTTCATGAAAGTCTAAAGTGTAAGCACGGACAAAAAACTGTAAACAATTTAGGCAAAGCGAAATGAAATTGTTATTATTTTTTTTTTTTTGTTTATCTGTAGAAAGTTTCGGGCAAATCAACGTTTCTTTTGCCACTACACTGACCTATATGAACAAATTAATCTCTGTAAGCCAGTGACTACGTTTCTTTGTACTGAATAAATATTATAGACTCAAAATTATCTACTTAGTCTGTGTTTTCCAAATAAATATTAAAAATAGACACATAACTAGAAAATAAACAGTTTCAAATATTTTAAAGAATGGACCTGCATCGTGATTGACTTTCTAAAACATTCAAAATGTTGGAATGGTGGACACACAAACACACAGACGCAACTGTAAACACAAAGACAGAACTCCGGAAACAGTGACACAACACAGACACAACTGAAAAAACAGACACAAACGCAGAACTTAGACACAACTACAGACACAGGGACACGACACCAAACACACCGAAATAAGTGAAAACACACAGACACAATTCAAAATGCAGAGGAAAAACAAACGTTCAATTCCGAATACACGGGACATCACTCCAGAAAAAGAAACACGCAGCTACAACACCAGCCAGGTACAAAACACAGATACCAGATAGACACACAACAGAGATATAAAACCCAGGAATAAACACAACAAAGAGATACAGCCCGACCGAGAGACATACAACATAGACTGACAAACAGCACAGAGGTACAAAGACAGACATACAGAAAAGAGATATAGCCCCAAAATAACAACCCCAGACAGACATACAATACAGCGATACAACTCCAGACACGAAACAGACAGGCATACATACATACATACATATATAGTCGATACAACACCAGACACACTGTATATATAGATATCACCCCGACAGACACCCAGTACTGAGATACAAAACAAGACACACACAGACAAAATATCAGACACACGGAGATACAACTGAGTAGCCCTGATATCTCCTCAAAACACAAAAATAATAATAGAAGTAAGTTTTCAAATGTTGTTTTCATAGAAATATTTCGTTAAGATGTGTTTCAAATTATAATGAGATATATTATACTAAATTATATTGAAATATGTTTTTGTTTCAATGAAAATATTTAATATTCGTAAGCGTATGGGGGAAAAATAAACAAATAATCTCATCATGGGTATAAACAACAGCTTGGTCTGGCGAATGAGCTAGGAGAGTGAAAAGTATAAATGAACATTTTATCGTTACAGGGTGTGTTCATACTATTTTGACAGATTGACTTGGTATTTCTCATGTGGAATTTGGCCACTTTTCTTTGTCATTAATGTGCCATATTGTTTTTCCACTATTACTTGGTCAACGTACAAGGTCAAGGACTTTATTTGACCACCATTCTAACAAGCTTTCAAACTGTGACTTGTTATTCTCTTGTGGACGTTCAGCAACGACACGACAACGTGTTCTACACCATGATTCTGTCAAACACTTACAAAGACGAGCTTCCACAAATAGGTCCAGTAATGGACGAGTCTGAATTTAAATTTAAAGTTTAATTTGAGAGTATATTTTAAAAAGTAATTTTGACCTCAGTTTTCATCACCTGAATACTAGATTCTTCATTCGTATGAACTAGTTTTCTGTTTTCTCTCATTCCAGCTGTTCTTGAACGTGATTGCAAAACTCTCATTCTAGCTGTTCTTGAACGTGATTCTAGACATTTTCATTCTAGCTGTTATTAAATGCTTAGAAATGACGACTGAATACTTGAACAGTTGTAGAGAAAACAAAACGTCGTTTTAGCCTGAGGCGAATACATTTACATAACTTTTTTTTAAAGATATATATTTCTTTGCATACGTCCAATGTTTCTGTGTGCGTGTGTATGCATATTCTGATTGTGTTAATGCTTATATTTACATGTATGCATGAAAATATTTGTGAGTATCTTGTGTATGTCTACATAACTTTGTGTGTACGTACGTCCCTATAGTTATGATATTTATTATTACATAATTCGTGTTGTCACTCTCCGACCACGTCATGCAGAACATTATTTATAGAGATCATCAAAGTTCCAAATATGAGACCCCTCATCAAGTTTGTAAAGCCTCATCATTTTAATCTTACCACAAATAGTTCCGGTAATGGACGGGACTGAATTTAAATTTGATGTTGGACTTTTAAAACGTAACGTTAACGTCAGTTGTTTTTTAACTCATGGCTTATAGTTAAATATTACTTATTTTGAAAACATTTTTTCTCCTTCTATGGAGTTTGTCAAAAATGATTCTTCATTCCAAAATATATATATACACACACATATATACGTATATACAGATACATAAACAGACACAATTTATCGATCCGTCTGTCGATTTTTATCTCTCTGAACGTAGCTATTTAATTATGTGTCTGTCTGTCCATCCATTTGTCTCTATTTCTGTCTTTATATATATATATATATATATATAGAGAGAGAGAGAGAGAGAGAGAGAGAGAGAGAGAGAGAGAGAGAGAGAGAGAGAGAGAGAGAGATGTAAACTCTCACCCACAAACAGCCATATATACATTTGTTTATCTTTACATCGTGATGTAATTGGTCCAAATATATTTTGTAAACTGAAAAGTTTCCAACCAAGCATTCTGTGTTTTATAAATATCTATATGTTTCTCTGTCTGTGCATCGGCCTATCTGTCTGTCTGTCCACCTACACACACACACACACAGACATGCACACAGTTTTCAAACATGTAACTGAAAACTTTCTAACCAGGCATTCTATGGTTTATAAAAATAAAATTAAAAAAAAAAAATACTTTGCTTCGCACTGAATAACTCAGAAAGTGTTATACTTCTAACGTGAGTCGTGCACTCGTCGACATAAAATATTATCAGAATCAGAAATTTAATTTTATTGGTGCAAAATGTTATCCAGATCAGATATTTAATTTTATTTATGCAAAATATTATCCAAATCTGTGGTGCGGCAAAAGTATTTTTTTTATTTTTATTTTTTTATTTGGGGTTGTTATGTTTTGTTTGTTGTGTGTTTGTTTTGTTTCTTTATTTTTCTCTCTTTCCAGTTATGCACAAATAATTTTACTCGTACTAATACATTTTCATAATATTTATTATCAGTTAGCATGAATCATTTGATACTAGTTTACATTTAATTAATAAAATACAAAATATACAGTTATTTAATACCTATTTGAACCATTCGTGAAATGACGTCATTTTAAAGTCGGCATGTGGCAGATAAAAATTTAAGATATGATATCGATCGCAGCAAGATGATAAGACTATATATTAGAAAAAGGAGATTATATTATATATAAAATTAAAGAAAAAAAATATATCTGAGTTCTTATAATTGCCTACCTCAAATAACTGTTATGTGTCTGTAGAAAATGCAGTTTTGAACGGCACACTAAGAAAATGCGAAATACCACGTGATCCCAAAATAAAACAGACAGTAGTATGCAAGGTAAAAACGAAAATATTCTCACTTCAACAGACAAGTTAGTTGCCCTCAAAAAGAAAATAGTGATTTGGAAAAAAGAGTAATCACTGTCAATCTTGATATGCTCTCTTTAGTGCGTTCTACCTGCATTAGAGAAATGATCCCTATTGTGTTTACTCATCTGACAGCCCTGGACGAAAGCATCAACAATTACTTTCCGTCAATAAAGACAGAAAAGTATGATTGGCTTAGAGATCCTTTCATAAATCATTCTTCCAACATTGAACTTGAGTTACCACAATCAAAATATAAATAAATAAAATCAAGTCATTGCATTTGGATTAATAATACAAATAATCACCACAGTTCAGATTTCCTTAGCTTGATTACTGTTTTCGTGTACTTAAAATAGATTATTTACTTATTAAAATAAACTTAAACTTGAATCGATGATGACCATAACAAACAAATAATAATAAAATAAACATAAATTAATAATAATAATAATAATAAATAAATAAATAAATAAATAAATAAAATAATAATAATAATAATAACAATAAGTAAGTAAATAAAAATAATATTATTTAGTTTAATTGTGGAATTCAGTATGGTTGAACTGATATTATTATCAACATGTTTCGGAATATTTTTGTTACTAAATCTCACATTTTAGAATGTGTTCAGTGAAATTAACAACACCTACCCAAGCCAGCTTCATGCAGTTTTATTGTGCTGTTGTCTGTCACATGTCTGTGTGTGTTTACAGTCTATTGTCTAGATGTCATGTAGGTACTTCCCCGTATTGGAAAAACCGTCCAGTCAGGTATTTTGTTTTACTTCGCTAAAGAAAAAGATTAAAATTGTTGATTATTTTTAATTAGTGACATGATTTATAAAACTGTACTAATTTTATTAATTATTATTATCATTATAATCGTGCAAGTTACATCTGAACAAATGTCGACATTTTAATCGTCTGAGCTTTTTAATTACCGGTACTTTCAGACATAGTTAACTCTTGTATTTGCGACGACTGTTTAACAGTTTACAAGTTTTATTGAATATCTGTGTGAAAAAATATCTAGGTAATAATTTTAAACTTCTTTTGGTATAAGTTATGTTACTAAACTGACAAAAGTGGATGACTAGTTTGCTATTTTTACTCCATTAAATCAAAACAGTTCTTTATTAAATGTAAAACAAAGTGCTTTCTTTGCTTTTCTGATGCCTGTAATGTTTTTATTATTTTATTTATTTTTTTATGTAAAAGGTTATTTTGTTATTTCTGTAAAACTGTTATAAATTGTTATAAATTTAACTAAATAAAACTGAATTGTTACACCATCTGTAATGCATTTATATAAATTGTCACGACTTGCTCAAATGACTAGTCTGACATATTCACTGTAATATATATATATGGTTCTGATTTCTAGTAATTGTCACATATTTATTTATTTACTGTGCAATTAATTAGTTAATTAATTAATTAATTAAGTTATTGTGTATTTTATTTATTTATATTTTGATTGTGGTTTTATTTATTTACTGTGTATTATTTATTTTAAGTTTATTAATTAATTTATTTATTGCGTATTTTATTTATTTATTTATTTATTTATTTTTAGAAAATAAAACTGGAAATATACTGGCAAATTGTCATTTCTGAGTCAGCCAACAACATCACAATATTTTGAAGATATTTTCACAAATTAATCAGCATGTCGGATGTCACAGTGGACATGGACATACAAATGAAAAGACTGGGTACATTCAGTGAATGTCATCTTGCAAAACGTCATCCCATAAACCTAGCGAAAGCCGGTTTCCACTACGATGTGACTTCCTGCACGTTGCGGTGTCATGTATGTAAGACTGGGATGTCCATTTCTGACTCTGACTATCTTCATTCCCAACTTAATGATTTGGAACTACACAAGCGATTATCTCCAAACTGCCCATTTGTTACAGGCAAATATCATCAAAATGTTCCCGTTCCAGAATATGACCAAGAGATAACGCGTCGGATCAAAAAGCGAATAGAAGATTTTGCTAGTCGTTCAAGCACGATGCACCCAGTGTCATTTAATTTCGACCAGGAAACTGCAGCGATTGTGACAAGTGTAGATGGAGTCAAGGAACACTGGTACCAGACTTTACAGGACACTGATAAATTCTACCCAAGTTAGTTTTAATTTCTAACATTTTTATTTCACCACAGAATATACAGTATAAAATGTAAAAACAAAAGAGAATGTAAAGAAATAAATTGGTTTTGTAAAGTGTATTTATCTTTGAGATCAGACATATTATTATGCATATATATTTTTTTTTTCATTTTTTTTTTTTTTCTATTAATCTCTTTTCAACAAAATGTATAGGCATTTTTGTTTACCATTTAGCTGATGTCTTTCTCCACCATCAGTCATTTACCTTCTTCACCTATGGATTATAAAGCAGAACATTATTAAGAGTATGGGTAACTCCATTAAAATGCATAATACACTCCAACCTAAATGCCAGCAACCCTAAAGGAAATTAAAAAAAAAACATTCCTTGTTTGCATGCTGAATGCTGCTTCATCTGTGTATTCCTGTCTTTATCTTTTCCTCTTGTCATCCTGTGAAAACAAACCGAAGAATAGTCAGTATTTCATTTAACAAACTTTAGAACAAACAGAAAATTAATTTCATCATTACTAATACTGTTATTATTATCATCATTATTAATCTTATAACAGCCTAATATCATGACGGTCACGTGACAGACAACAGCACAATAAAACTGCATGAAGCTGGCTTTGGGTAGGTGTTGTTAATTTCACTGAACACATTCTAAAATGTGAGATTTAGTAACAAAAATATTCCGAAATATGTTGATAATAATATTAGTTCAACCATACTGAATTCCACAATTAAACTAAATAATATTATTTTTATTTACTTACTTATTGTTATACTATTATTATTGTTTTTTTTATTATTATTATTATTATTATTATTATTATTATTATTATTATTATTATTATTATTATTATTATTATTATTTGATGTTTATTTTTATTATTATTTGTTTCTTTGTTATGGTCATCATCGATTCAAGTTTAAGTTTATTTTAATAAGTAAATAATCTATTTTAAGTACAAGAAAACAGTAATCAAGCTAAGGAAATCCAAACTGTGGTGATTATTTGTATTATTAATCCAAATGCAATGACTTGATTTTAAATTTAGTAAAAAAAAAAAAAAATAAATAACAACAAAACAAAACAAAACAAAAAACAAAATAAATAATAATGATAATAATAAATACATAAATAAATATAAACCATAAGGCACATTGTAATAATGTAACCAAAGCAGTTTCTTCCAAAAGACGTTCGATTTTATTTTTCTCATTTTTTATTACTGTAGGAATAATTTTAATTGCAATTTTCAGTTTGTAATATAGAACATGGCGATATAAATTACAGGCAGTCAGAGAAAGTTTGAACTGTTGTTATGGATTTATTTCTTTAAATTATGCACATCATGGTCAAGTTTTTCTGTATAATTTACTGCTGTACAAGATTGATTTATT
This sequence comes from Chrysomallon squamiferum, assembly GCA_012295275.1. Classification (NCBI taxonomy): domain Eukaryota; kingdom Metazoa; phylum Mollusca; class Gastropoda; order Neomphalida; family Peltospiridae; genus Chrysomallon; species Chrysomallon squamiferum. The sequence goes on from CM022665.1 coordinate 20,406,644, forward strand.
GTACTTAATACTAAATAACAACCAAAATAAACAATGAAAAAGAAGTTTAGTAGGCAAAATACAAATGTTTGGGTTAGGGTTTTGACTTTGGATCAGAATAAACCAGCAAACATCTTCATCTATGTTAATCTTGTATTATGTTTGTATATTTTCAAAGACTGAAAGAAGAAATACTCTCTATTAATGTATAATTCACAAATGAAATAATAACAAGACAGAAATATTTTGTATATATTTTTATTTATTTCCTCTACTAATTAGACCAAAAAAAGTTTCTTTTTATCAAGTTCCGTGTATAGATGTCACAACACAAAATATTAACACAGCACATTACTCAAATTGTAAAATAAACTAGACAAAAAGCACAACACTACAGCAATAATAATAAACAAATAAAAACATTTTATATACACAACCTTGAGCATTAAACATTCAATACTCACAAAATAAATATTTTTAAATTTCAAATTCATTTTAATTATGCATGAGCTATGATGTTCAAAGTTTAATTTAAATATATCAAAATCAAAATCTGAATGACGTAGACAGCCCATTTTATTTTTGTAAGATTATTAATGTGTTTATATGTTTTAAAGCAGCTTCAGCCAACATTTAAAATGTTCACACAAAAATTCACATAATCATTAATTATACAACTTGAAAGAGACTATTTAATTTTTTACCTATTTTTTTAAAGATTTCATTTAAATTTCAAACAAACATATATAGAAATAACAGCTTACATCACAGAAAAATAATAATAATAATACCTATATAAAAAAAAAAATTGTTTTAATTTACAAAATTGAAAGACATTCTTGAAAATGTTGGTGATGTTTAAACAACCGTCTGACAAAAAAAAAAAAAAAAAAAAAAAAATCTCAGTCTTACATACCTCTCACTTAAAAAATAATTTCATAAAATTTAAAAAAAAAAATTAAAAAAGAAACCTACATTTAAGATCAGTTAATCATGTTTATAATGACAAGCCATGATGTTTTACAAAACAGTACAAACTATTACAGAGATCAGCTGTATATTACAAATAAAGAAGCACAAAAATGGAAAAGACAGAAGGGAGATAACTGTGGAAGATATAATAAAAATGGTGGAAATATATAATGAATGGAATTAACATATTAAAGCTATTTTTTAACCTTTTTTTTTTTTACCATTTATTTATTTACTTTATTTATTTATTTGTTTATATGTAACCTGTTTACTTAATATACAAATACATTTCAAATATTTTGTTTACATATTCTGAAACTATCTTACCCCAATCAAAACGTGTATAATTTTATCACTTGATATTAATGTTACGTTTCCTCATTCCAATAAACATTCAGTTCTCAATTTTCACTAAAAAAAATATTTTAAACAAAACAAATAATTTGTCAATTTTTTGTTTCTAAATTACAAGGTACAAAATAATATTACTGCCACTAAAGCTACATAATTAAGTAGATAAATTGTCATTCGATAATTAAATGTCAATGATGTATTGGATGACGTAACATTATCAAAACAAGAAGCAATAAAAACAAATTTGGTAACATTAAAAAATTAAATAGCAAATCGGATGATCTCACCACAAAAGTTACTACTCTCTTTGTCTGTCTTATCAAAGATAATAAAAAGATAGAGCCCTAATATATCAACCCTGAAGTTACTCCTTTACTAGATGAAACCAAATAATGAAATAAACCATATCTGTTCTGAAATTACTGGAATAAAATAAATTACTGATATAACTTAAATAATTAGTACTTATAAGTTTATTTTTAAAATTTAAGAAATATATAGCTTCCTAATTTGAATTCCTGTTCAATGTGACATCTCTTTACTAAAAATTTAAAAAAAAAAAAAAAAAAAAACAATTAAAATAAAGATTATCTGAAATAAAACAGTTAAAAAACCATTCATGTTTAAATAAAACAATATCAAAATGAACTTCTAAAACCATATTAACAAAGCACCAAATTATCCAATAAAGAATACATCATTGTTTAAACTCTTAATCAAACAAAATATTAATATATAAACATATTCATAAACATTTTACAAATGTAATAAAAATGTTCATTTACAACAATTATTTTTTTTTATTATTTTTTTTTTTTTCGTTTCTGAGAAGTATCAAGTTATTTTTACAACAAAATTTTACTAAACTGAGTAACTTTCTGTGACCTGTTTATCCAGGCAAACCTGTAGACCAGGTGAGGTATTTCTTAAACAATCTGTCTGTCACAAATCAGGTGTACTTATTAATTATATACTGTTACTTTCTTCATTAATAGTAAATATTACCATCAGATTAGGACATTAAATACAATACTGGTGTGAAGTTATCAGCTGAAAATTAATCTAAAAAAAACAAAAAAACAACAACAAAAAACGCATCTTAGAGAATGAAATAAACATGTTGATGGATGGAGAGAGAGAGAGAGAGAGAGAGAGCAGCTGAGTGAGAAAGACAGACAGAGAGAGAGAGACAAAGAAAAAAGAGGCAGAGAAACAGAGACGTATCAACTACTGTAATATAATATATATAAATCAGATTATTAGTATTTTATGTGTGCCTAAAATAACACATACACCTGACTATTACCTAATTAAGCTTAGTAATGTTTTCTACATAAACTGATAATTTATTCCACTTGATCTGTTACAAGAACCAAGAAAAATGTGTGTTTCTCTGTGTATGTATGTATGTATGTATGTGTGTGTGTGTGTGTATATATATAAATATATATAATTGGTACATAAATCTAAAAAAATCTCTTGCTTAAACTAATAAAATTAACAGTTATTTTTTACTTATTTAACTTCACATAATCACTGAGATCACTGTTACATGACAATGAAACATACATTTAAAAAAAAAGTAAAAAAAAAAACTTATGTAAATAGTTATTATTTCTCAGTTACTTAACTTCATGATATTGACATTTTGAGTGATAGAAATTTCAAACATGACCAGCGTTTTTCACAAACATTATAAAATGTTCTGAACTACATATTATTCTGATTAATATCAAATGAAATAAAAAGATAAAAAAAAAAACTAAACACAACATTTTTACCAAGCACCAATCAAGTATAAATATCCACACTCATGTGACATATGCATTTTTATCACGGTCTAGACAGAACTCTCATTTATTAAAGCCATTACAATGACAAATACAAAAAGCATCTAATTCTACTCATTTCAGTTATATTATACAGTAACATGATAAAAATAAGATATAAATACCATCTGCCTGTTACATAACAAATTATAAAATATTATAATTATAGTATCAAAACATGTTAATTCAATTTGAATTAATAATAATAATAATGATGACAATAACCACAACACTATTATGAAAGTTAAATTTAATATAACAGTAGAAGATTAATAATAATAATAATAATAATAATAATAATAATAATAATAATAATAATAATAATAATACAATAATAAATAATAAGAATAACAACAACAAAATTAATATGTAAAAAGTATTAATATAATAATATTTGTACTAATAACCATAAAATCATCATCATCATCATCATCATCATCATAATAACCAAAACACTATATGGAAGTAACTTTTCAGGTAAACAAAGTCTGGTTTCATATATCATAAAATGATACCTCTCTTTGTTTTAAAACAAATTTAGTTTACATAAAATACAATAACTTTATAATTAATAATAATAATAATAATAATAATAATAATAATAATAATAATAATAAAAAATAATAAAAGTTATTAATATTTTCTGATTTTACACAAAATCCAGTTGATTTTAACAATAAAGATAAAAAAAATATTCACAAATAAACCTCCTATGAGAATTTTTTTTTATATTATGAGAAAAATTACAAATAAATTAAATGTACTCAAATGCCAGAATATTAATAATCTTATATTAAAGTGTGCACAGATTGGAATTTCTGTATAAAAATTTATAATTTTTGTGCAATTAAACAAAATGTATTTTTTATTAAACTTTAATGCTTATGTGATATTTTTATACCTGATTATTTACCTAATTATATTTTTAATTTTCTTTGACAATTTTCTTTATATTAAAGTAATATGTTAATGTGTAAACTTCTGTCATTTTTTATATGTTTTATTAGTTGTTGTTTTTTTCCAACAGTACATCTGTTAACTTCTGTAATTATTAAATTATAAACTTCACAGACTTATTTCAAATTAAAATATTTAAAATGCATAAAGAGGACAGGTGAAAGACGTGAGGTAAAGAAATGCATACAACAAAAATATATTTTCTTTATCACTGTCATAATCATTCTCATAATTAAAAAAATAAATTAAAAACAAATATATTAAATTTAATATCACCAACTGATGAAAATAATAAAATTAATGAAAATAATAAAATTAATGAAAATAATAAAATTAATCCCATCATCACAAACACAGCTTCGTATGTACCTCACCTAAACTGTTTTAGTGACTTTATTTTGTGTTTCACTGTCTGGGAAAATGTGTATGTTTACCATTAATGTCTTTCTTGTTATACAGAATTGTCTTTGTATTTTGAAATTTACATCATTTCTACTGGTTTTAAAATTAACTTACATATGTACATTCAAAATATGAAGTTTTCTTTGTCATGTATGATGCAGATTACTTTGGGTTTTTTGTTGTTTTTTGAGGTTGGGTTTTCTTTTGTTTTTTTCTGGTCTTTTTGTCTTTCATATTTATGGTTTTTACATCACCCAACTAACCAACAGTTTAAATCCTCATTGTAAATTTTAATATAATTAATAACAATATTACCTGTACCAAAATACTGGCATTTTATTTTTTTCCGCTGTTTTTCTAATTATGTTTTTTAAATCTTTTTAAATTTTTATTTATTTATTTTATTTTTATTTTTTTTCAGGTTTCTTTTCTAATTGTAAATACATCACCAAAAAATATCTTCTGCTTAAAAACATTTTTCTCATTATTACGCTTATTATTCAAGGAATGTTTCAGAAACAAAAGGCAAAATATGGAATACTGCAGTAAAATTTCAAAATATTTCAAATTATAAATATAATCTTTAATTTTTTGTTCTCGTAGTTGACGAAGGCACACTTTCTTAACCTAAAATTAACTGAGAAAGGGGAGACAAATCTTAGTGCAAATGATGATAGTTACTCTCCTGTCTAGACTTGTAGAACTTGAATGCTATAATTGCCATGACAACCAGACACGCTCCAAGGAACATTCCTCCGATAAATGACACACCATCAAAATGTTGCCCTCCACTGGCTGCTGCTGGCTGTGATGTGGTACCGTTTGTCACTGGGGTAGTGGGAGAAGAGGTTGATGTTGTAGTTGCGTTGGTAGAAGGAGAAGTTGGTGCTGAAAAATTACAAAACAACAATAAATCAGTCATAAATAAATGATATTGTTAACAGAAAATTTATGAAATATTAATCCTATTAATATAAAAAATAATAATATTAAGTATTATTATTCTTATATATCTATATCTATCTATCTATCTAATATTATATTTATGTGCGTGTGCATGCGTGTGAATATATATAATTATTATCTTTATTATAATATAAATACAGTTATTATTATAATTTTTACAAAAGAATATTAATAGTACAAAATGAATTAATATAAAGAACATTTAATACTAATTATTATCATCACAAACTGTGAATAATTTAATAAAATTATTAAAAAGATAAAGACACAAATAAAATTTACATAACTTGCTTTCAACAGAAATAACAGAAACGTATTTTCAACTATATTTTCATGTTACAGGAGACTGCTTTTAAATAAATGAGAGTATCAGTGAAAATACCTATCACAGACTACAGAGTGTAACTGAAATTTTAAAATTTAGTGTGAATGAAATCACACATGATTGCTGGAACTACTGATACACCAACCAGGGGAACATGTTTTTTTTTTAAATGTTTATTCAGCAATAATGATAATTGATAGATTTGATTTTTGTTAAAAAAAATGATGGTGAAGTCATGTTATGCATGTTAGAACTGTGCAGTGAAGTGTAACTCGCTTAGTGATTTATAATAATATACTCAACTAAATTATATCTATCTATCAGGGAGTTGACTGAAGAAAGACACACACACATTCACACAAACAAACTAAACGTTGTGCTATGATGTAGACAGTGAACTGTAGTTATGTTGACACTGATAACAAGGTTGTACAGTTATGTAGACACTAATAACAAAGTTGTACAGTTACGTAGACACTGACAACAAATTTGAACAATTATGCTGACACTGATAACAACATTGTATGGATATGCAGACACTGATAACAAATTTGTACAATTATGCTGACACTGATAAGAAAGCTGTACCATTAACAGTTTCCTGTTTCAATTAAGAAAAAGAAGTGTTCAAGAAATATATAATTAATGACATTTTACTAAAGTGGTTTCCTACTGTGAACAGAATATACAAAACCAATTTGACTAAAAAACAAGTTATGAAACATACAGAAAATTTACATATGGATGTGTTTTTTACATAAAACATGCTATCATTTTAAACAAAGTGTTGTGCATGCACATATTTTATACATGGGTTATGTTGTTTACATAAAATATGCAGACACTTTACACAAAGTGTTATGAATGTTCAGATTTTAAACCTGAATATAGTTTACATAAAGCATGCTGACATTTTACACAAAGTGTTATGCATGCACATATTTTACACATGGATTGTTGTTTACATAAAACATGCAGACATTTTACACAAAGTGTAATGAATGCATAGATTTTACTTATTGACTTTGGTGCAGTTACATATGTACAGCTTCTTTACATGACCATTGCACAGATGTCAGAAATTAAATTTTACATACTCGTCGCTGATGTTGATGATGTTGAAGTTGGTGTTGCTGTTGTAGAACTAGTTGTAGCTGAAACAGCATAAATAATATATCAATCAGATTTTATTTAACAGATTCTTGATTTAGTTTTTGTTTTGGTGGTGGGGGTTGGGGCTGTTGCTGTTTTCTGGGGTGTATTTTTTTATTTGTTTTATTATTATTCTTAAATGGTTTTGGGTTTGTTTGTTGTTGTTTTTGCAAAATGCCTCTGTACATGTGACATATGATAATGTACGTACACATGTCTTTCTTGCTTTAAAAAATAAAAAATAAATTTAATTTAAAAAAAAGAAAAGAAAAACTGAATATTAAAATGACTGTTTACTTACAGGTTGTACTGGTACTGGTACTGGTACTGGTACTGGTACTGGTACTGGTATTGGTTGTTGCATTACCTGCAAATAAACCATATCAATTTAATATACATGTTAATTAAACTATAAAAAATTGCTGGGTCTGTTTTTGGGTGGATTTTCTAGAAGGTAAATAATGACTGTGTGTTTGTGGTTAATCAAAGACAGGGATAAATTTTCACATTACTTGTGAATTAAATACAATTAATGGCTGCATGTTCCTAAGTGTTTATCAAAGATTGAAGTACATTAGTTGTAAATTAAATATTAGTAACAACTATGTGTTTACAAATGGTTCATGAAAGACAGGAGTAAACCTTCTCATAATTTAAAAATTAAAATGTGTCTTCTATCATCATTATGTTTCACTCATTATTAAAACATTCTTTCTTTCTTCTAAAATATTTGAAACACACAATTTAACCACAAATGAAGGTACTGAATTTCTAAAATATTTACAACACATTAGATAACTATCATTTCAGTGATATAAGGCACTGAACTTTTAAAATATTCAGAACATATTAGATAACTATTATACAAGGTACTGAACTTCTAAAATATTTTAATTAGCAGGTAAGAAACTGAATATCTAAAATAATAATAACACATTATTTAAAAGATTTAACAAGAAACTGAACTAACAAATTAAGGCAGGTTAAATTGAAATAATCAGCAAAAGCACTTACCTTGACAAACAAGGTTACATCCAGTTATGGTGGAAGATAATGGCTTACAAACTTTAGTGGAAAAAAAAAAAAAATTGTTAATTGCTTTATTTTTTTTTTTTTTTTAAATATAACTTTGCTGACAGTCAAAATACATTTTGCTAACTTCCAAGATGTTTTATTCTTTTTTTTTATTATCGGTGGGGTTGTTTTTTTTTGGGGGGAGGGTAATTTTTATTTATTTTTTTTTTTTTTTGATGCCCAATCTATTAACGATGTACAAATTTAAAAATGCTGCCATTGTAATGCAATCTAGAGCCATAATTTTTTTTTTTTTTTATCTCGTGAGAAAAATATTTAAATTTCTTTGATGAGTATAGTTTAAAAACTTTTTTCTTTTTTACTGTTGTCAGTAAAATATTTCATATTCCTTAATGTGTCTAGTTTTAATGTGAGTCAGTAAATTTCTTTTCTGCATCTGTGTTAAAACGAGGTCAATTGTTAAACAGAAAACAACAAATACTTTACAAAATGAGTCTCTACATTTCAAAATTATAAAATATACAACTTATTTTTACTCAAATCAGTACCTGTACACTTTTTGCTAAAATATACACTACATTTACTCAAATGTAAAGTTTCATTTTGTTACACTGGTAAGAATCCACAAACAAATGATAGTCTTTATACCATCATCAGCTACATAGTTTTATGATTTAACAACACAATGTGAGTCAATACAAAATAAAATGTACACAACTGATTTTCAACATGCTTAAAGTCTACAACCTCTTGTAGATCAGAAAAAATTATAATCTGGCATTTTAGATTTACATTTACTGGGGTTTTTATAAGAGTTATATAATGTAGTTGCTCTCAGGTGTAATGTTGAATTTTTTTTTTTTTTTTTTTATATTTATCATTTTTTAATTTTATTATTGTTATTATTATTATTAATATATGCAGGAAACAGCTTTCTGGAAAACTGGTGGTGTACCTGTATCTTGCTATACACTGAATTTTATTAACAAGTTGTGTATTAATATTTAACTAAAGGTTATAAATGAATATTTAATTAATGTGTTATACATCAACCTTTTATTAACATTATACATCAATATTTTGTTAATGTTACTAATATTTAACTAATGTATTATATATCAACATTTAATATTTAATATTTAACATTTAATATTTAATCAATATGTTATATATCTATATTTAACTAACACGTTACGAATCAGTATTTCTTTAATGTGTTTTATATTAATATTTATTTAATATGTAATATATCATTATATAATTAACAATAATAAATATTAATTTTTAATCACCAACCTTCTGTCGAACAGTTAACAAACTGGCAGTTCACATCACTACAGCAGGTTGATCCAGTTTTGTACTGTGTACAGTTTGCAGCTGTTGATAAATAAATAAATAAATAACATTTTTTAGAAAACAAAACAGTAACTACCTCAACCAAACAAGTGACCAGTCTAAAATAAAGGGATGTTAAGGTAATCAAAAATACATGTGTTATTATATTTTTGAAATTTTGTTATGCCTATCTGAAGACTTTTAATGGTGAATTTAAATCTGAAGCAATATTCATTATAAAACTTCTATTTGTGGAATTTGTGCTGTACATCTTTGACTAATACTTTGTGATGTAATCTTTGACCAAAAAAACCCCAAAACATGAAATTTGATTCAATATATCCCAAATATTTATGATAACAGAACTACTGTTTTAATGCATCTTCATTATTTACACAGATGTACATTAACATATGAAAATTATTTTTTCACTAATTCATTTCTTTTTCTTTTTTTCTTCTTTTTTAAAATGTTTTTACCTGGTCCTGTGGTAGTTGAGACTGTTGAAGTCGTAATGTTTGCAGCTGAAATTAATGCAATATGATACAAGCATCTGAATATAAAGGTAATTAATTGGTGGTAAAATCAGTAAATCATTCACTGTATGGTAAATAATTTAAACGTTAATAATATTAATGTCATTAAGTCTGATGCTGCGACCATAGGTCAATCAGCAACATCACCCACATCACCTAATAAAATGGTGTGAAATAATAATTAAAAATAACATTAAAAATCTGCTTCTAAAACAGGATTTGTCCCAAAGTTGTATGACAATCATAGATTTTAAACATCTTTGTTGATTACCACACAGTAAATTACTTTGTGCTTTAACACACTTAACCTATTAAAAAAAATAATAAAAGAAATTAAAAACATTTAATAGACCATATAAAGAAAGCAATGACTTATAAGATCAACTCACCTGCGATTGTCCCGTTGGCAGGATTTGTAGTGGTTGTTCCTGAAATTAACAATCACTTGTTTTTAAACTGAAAAACCATCAGATATGGGGAAAAAAAAAAAAAATAAAAATAAAAATGATAATGAAAAATATCAAATGTGAAAAAAATTAGGTCAAAATTACAATTAAAAAAACCCAAGTGTTTACAAATAGGATGCTTTGTTGTGAAAAGTTGTAATCACTAATTATTATATGTGGTATATTTCTTTTGTATGACTGACCATAGGATCAGTTCACACTGATACTCACAGTTACAGTAATACTCACACAATGTTACTGACACTGGTATTCACACTGATACAGCATTAAACTACTACTCACGCTAGTACTCCCTCATACCAATATTCAGTGTTTCTCACACTGGTACACATAATCATTCATTGGTATTCACATCGATACTCACACTAGTACTCACACCAATACTCATAATATTACTCACACTGAGATATTTTTAACCAACACTCTTCACTTATAATTTATTAAATGTCGGTTCTAGTGTTGTGCTTTCTAGCAGTCATGCACTAACAACTTTAATTTTAACATGACATGTTGTTAAACAGGCGTCACAGAGCTTTAGTGTGTACACAGTTTTGACAAATGTCTTACCATATGTCAGTCAAGCTGATTAAAAAACACAAATTAAACATGGCAGTAATATAAATTTTCCATATTTCTAATATTCTAAATAAGTGCAGCACAGAGGGTCCTCTTTATGTATGCTGTTTCATACATACATCAGCAACAAATAAGGGACAATATTTCAGTTAACATCCTTTGTTTCACAGCTATGTCAGCTTGAACAGATAAAAAGCATTTAGTGAGCAGTGTTTGAATACTGCCATGACAGTAATTCTCACTGTTTTCGGGTGGGTTTCTGTATATTTATTTTTATTGTTTATACTGTAAAAAAGTTGTATGTTACACATTTACTATCATTTGCAGGTACACTACAGTATATTTATGTAAATTAAGTGATCTACATTAATTCCTTGTTACCTGTTGTTTACATGATTTGTCATGTCTACAAGGTATAACCTGAACCATCTGTAAAGTTTTTATTATGTTTTTCTACTTTGGATTTCTGTTCCTGTCTTTCTTACTTTCTTTTTCTTTTCTTTTTTTCACAACATAGTATGCTGTGTCTATTCTCTGGAAGAATGAAAAATTCCACCAGGTAGACAGACATACCTGCTCATACATTTCCATCAATTTTTGCTAATTAATAATGTGTTGTTTTTTCCCCCAAGATTCAGAAAGAAAATTCATTACTATTCAGAGTTACATTCACAATAATGATGGTATTTCTATTTATCAATACTCGTTCTATCCTTGCTGGGCTTTAAATTCATTATTATTATTATTATTATTATTATTATTATTATTATTATTAGAAAAACGAAGGAAATATTTTATGTAACAAAAAACTTGGAGACATTTTTATTAAATTATATGGCATCAGACATATTATGTTATGTACTAATATAACAAATCTAGTATGATGTTTAACAGTAATTAATTAATGCAATAAATATTTGGATGATGATTATTCATTATCTGTAATCCTGTAATCAATCTTTATCATATAAATTTTAATTTTATGTTTTTTAATTATACAAACATTAAATTTATGTCATAAAATAAATTATATATTAATTTGTAACTTCCCCAATTAATTTCATAACTTTTAAATAAATTATATAGCTGGCTATAAATATAGCACAAAAAAGCAACAATTGACATTTATTTCATTTCTTTTAATCTTATTAATATTTCAAAAAAGGTTTTGGCTATAACCAGATAAACTGCGCAATAACATAGGTGTTGTATGACATTCTGAACTAATATTATCAATATGACAATAATATTACAGGAAACGAAACTACTAACTAGTGAGTAATGGCGATATGGATGTCACGTCATACGCAGGCCGATTTCAACACACAACGATTGAATTACTTACCATTACCACTGTTAAACAAGAACACAAATATAACAACAAGGACAAACGAAAAGTCTGAAATTATCTGCTTCATTCTGGCGAACAACGTCTACTAAAATATTCGAGATCTGAAAAGTTTGTCTTCTCTCTACTGCGGCGTCAACAGTTTGACTAGTTCAAGGACATCTGTTGAATAGAATTTTTATTTCGAAATCTGAAAGCGCAATGCTACATGTGTGATTTGTGTAGTTTGTTTCACGACTGTAAAACATGTATGCTGTAAATTATATTAATGCGTTTGTGTCTGTGTATTGAACAGGACTACTCTATATACAGTAGTTAAAAAGATGACATACACACGGTTGAATATATTTTTATTACAGAATTATATTCCGATTATACAACTGGATATGAAACTCAGCTACATTTAATATAAATATTTCATAAAATCAACAACGCTACAATCTCTTTTTTAAAATGTCATATATATATATATATATATATATGGTATATTCCCAAAACTGGCAGTCTCCAGATTAAGTAATCGGTGAGGTGTTCAAATCCGCTTCCAGAAATGGGGAAACTTTAATGAGCAATGAAGAGCAGAGGTGAGCCGGAACAGATATTGCAAGAAAATTAATGTTTGGAGACATGAAATTAATGTTGTATCTCACTGAGACATGTGGAGTTAACAAGATCAATTAAGAGATGTATAAAATTTAGAGACAGGAAGAACTTTTGGACGGCAGAAAACCAGGTGCGGACCTCATACTTGATAGATATAGGTATGCACTGCGGATTAATAACAAGAATGGTACGGCACCATGGAGATGTTTGTATCCGAGGCGCCTTGCCACCGTGGTTACTACACCGGATGGGACTGGGGTCAGGAGAGGTAAAGACCACATCCATTCCTCGGATGAGAGCGAAGTTGTTCTCCACCTACTGACCAACACCATGCGGAAGCGAGCACGGGAGGAGCTGATCAATATCCCAAAGATATATGAGGAGGAGAGGAAGAAGTTGTTGTAGAGTGTGACTGATTGTCCAACAAATTGTGGACAAAATACAGTTTAACAAAAGTACATCAATTAAGGTTACGGAACACCAATTAATAAGGGTGAGAAATAAAATGCCAGAAATGGAATAAATGGCGTGTCCAATTAAAATGTGTTATAATCTCACTGCCAGATTCGGGAATGCCAGAATCGGGAATAAACCATATATATATATATAAAACAGAAATATATATATATATATATATAGAAAAGTCAGTATATATATATATATATATCTAAACACTGCAGTGTAGTGAACATACAAATAAAACATAATTTAAACAATATTTTCTGTTTTGGTACAAAACATATTAATTATAATTTAACCCGTGAAAAGAGAAGAGAGAAAAATTAAAAGAAAAGCCATGAATGAATGTCAGTATTATTGTTGACAAGTGACTGATCGATTAATCGATCGATTAACTAATTGGTGGACTAACTGATTGATTGATGTACTAGCATTGCAAAAGTATACATACCTACAACGATACATATGTTACTGAAATATATATCAGACTAACTATTCACGCTTTAAATTTTTATTATACGAACAAAACCACGCCTTTTGATATAATTATATGTAATATTAAATTTACATATATGAATATACACATCCATGCATACAAATAGATGAGCTATAGAAAAATGATCAGCCATAAAAATCCAATTTAAATAAATAAATAAAAGTAAAACATTGGCATTTAATAGTGACATGACATACAATAATATCCAGTTTAACCCTAGTTAATAATAATAATAATAATAATAATAATAATAATATTAATAATAATAATACAATATAAAATGAATTTAAAAAGTAAAATGATCACGCTCGTTTACATAGACTTGTAACCTTCTTTTTTCTTGGTTAGGTGCATGTAATAACGAAACAGAAAGAAACACAAAATTGGAATTGCTACTCCCAGCGCGACTCCTCCGATAAATGAACCGACGTCAAATCCATGGATGGCCGGCTTTGGCGTTACCGGCCCTTTCGTTGTACTTTCTGTCTTCGCTGAAAGAAAAACTTTCGATACTATTATGTCTGTACTACAGACATGTAAAATGGACAGACAGATAGAGAGAAATATAAAATGGTCAGACAGAAAGAAAAATAACAGACAGACAGACGTAATATAAAATGGACAGACAGACAGAAATGTAACAAATTGACAAACAGATATATGGACTTACTGTTAGGTACATGCAGGACAACAACAAAGATTCAATGGGGGGAGAGAGAAAAAGAGAGAGAGAGAGAGGGTTGTAATACTGATGTAAATGTCGAAGGTAGTCTGGATACTAAAGATGGTTCTGTGGGTACAAGAAGATACTAAAGATGGTACTGCATTTATTGAGACAGATAGCGAACCTGATGGTGAAGTCTCACTGGATCCTGCATCTGTAGTCTCAGTAAATGTAGATCTAGTGTGTGTTGATCCTGTATATGTTGACTCAGTGTTCGTAGATCCGGTATGTGTTGACTCAGTGTTCGTAGATCCGGTATGTGTTGACTCAGTGTTCGTAGATCCGGTATGTGTTGACTCAGTGTTCGTAGATCCGGTATGTGTTGACTCAGTGTTCGTAGATCCGGTATGTGTTGCCTCAGTGTTCGTAGATCCGGTATGTGTTGCCTCAGTGTTCGTAGATCCGGTATGTGTTGACTCAGTGTTCGTAGATCCGGTATGTGTTGACTCAGTGTTCGTAGATCCGGTATGTGTTGACTCAGTCTGTGTAGAGGCATTATTTAGCAGCTCAGTCTGTGACGATATGGTGTTCACTGTTTTAGTGGATTCTGGAGTTTCTGATCCGATCGATGTGGGCGACGTTGTGTCTTCAGTCGTGAGTTCATCACTGGACGTTAAACTTGTAACAGGGGCTGCTAAAACCAACAACACCATTAGTAACATCAGAGGTTTATTTATTATAATTTTTTTATTATTATTAATCTGTCTATTTATCTATCTAGCTAGCTATGTACCTATCTGCCTACATGTCTACCTTTGATCAGTAACCACGTCGTTTAACTGCAGATTAAAATAATAAGTCGTTAAATAAAACAATTTCCCATCCATCTGTCTTCCGTTCATTTTAGAGATTTATTTCTTACTTAATACTTGTTGTTGTTGCTGGGTTTTGTTGGGTTTTTTTTAATACTTGAAATTAGATATTAGATATATAGAGAGACAGACAAAGAGACGGATTAATGCATTGATACATATAATGTAATATATGTCACGGTAGACAAATATTTATAAACTGACCTTTGCCGGTTCTGTGTGTATAATGATAAACATGTATCAGTAGTAAAAACTGATATCTAGCGACTGTACAGAAATAAAATATTTACATTGTTTTTGTTTCTTAAGGAAAGATATACAGTGACAGTATCACATATTTTTAATTTATTCTATTTTTATTTTATTTATTTATTTATTTATTTATTTTATGATTTATATATGTATTTCTTGAAGAATATAAATGAAGAATTATATTGGTCTGTTATTATCATCATCATCATTATTATCATGACGCTGTGCATGTATATATATGACGCACATACGTATTGTTTGTATATGTTTACCTTTATGTATGTATATATATATATATAGGTGTGTGTGTGTGTGTATACATTAGCACTGTTTAAGTATCAATGTATGCCTCTCTATGTGTGTACGTGAGCATGTTATATTTACTGGTATGTGGTTTGTATGTACATTTATGTTTGTGTATATTCCTGTATGTACGTATATATGTATGTATGCATGTATGAATGTATTTGTGTATGTAGGTGTAGGTACATATGTATGTATGTATTTTAGGATTTTGAATATTTTCTGTTATATGTACGTCTGATTAGATTCTGCACATAGACAATATTCGGGAACGCACTGGCGGTGTAGGACAAAGTCTAATCACGACCTCAGAAACCCCGTCAGATGCCGTTGACGAGACTCGAACGTATGGCACCCATTCGCCCGGAATCCGAAGGCAGACAACGTTAACGTTCGGCCATCTAGACAACCTTACGTACGTACGTATGTAAATATGTATGTATGTATGCGTGTATGCATGTGTCTGTGCGTGTCTATGTATGTATGTACGTACGTACGTACAAGACTAAATTGAACACTGGTAATTTAAAATCACAGATCATTTTGATTAAATTAAAGACTTTAAAAAATAAAAACAAATTACCTGTTGTCACATGGGATACGCCTCCAAATAAGAAACAGGTAAGACAAAAGATGAAGGTAAATTTACACATTTCCGTGTTGTCCATGATGATGTACTGATGGTGTGTACTTTTCTTTACAAATATTTCACAATTAGCAGATTAATATGGCGAACCAGTTTCATAGAGAGGTGTGAGGTTAAAGGCTGCTCAGATTATCAGTCTCTTTCGTAATATACACGTGACTATGATTTGATAAGTGTAAGCAATAATGTTAAGTTACGCTGTCACTGGTCGTGAGACTGGCAGGTTTCTGGGATCGTGTCTTCTTAGACTGCCTTCAGTTTGCTGAAAGGTACAAAGACTTTTTTTTTTTTTTAGTGAGCAAACCCTGGTCAGTTAACTATTGCTCACGCCATCGTCTTGCAAAAATAGTCTCTAGAGTATGGCGTATGAATACACCCAAGACAAAACATACCGAGATCTGAAGTGTGTGTTAGTAACTTTTAGGAAAACGTTATCTGTACACTGTTATCATACGTGTAAGATACCTTGAAGGACATGACCGGCTATAGGACGCTTCATCATGTATTTGAGATCTTCAAAATATAAAGTGAAAAATGTTAAATAAATATATAAATAACGACAACAACAACAGTAATAATAATAATAATAATAATAATAATAATAATAATAATAATAATAATAATAATAATAATAACAATAACAATAATAATAATAATAAATAAATAAATAAATAAATATTAAACAACAAAAGAGAAAAATGGCTGCCTGCAGTTATTTGTTTTCTCTATATAAAACGTTTATTATCTGATTAAAAAAAAGAAAAAAAAAAAGGTTTTACTGTGTGGCGTTAAATTGTCGAAAATCTCATTACTAATTGTTAATGTTATGGGATCAAACTGTGAAAATGAAAAGACAAAAGAAATTATCACGACCATCAGCCGATATTAAATTGAACAGGATGCTAAAAACAATAGGACCGCCGTCCCTGTTGAATGATGCTGAAGTCCAGTACAAATATCTAGATAGGTAATGTTCTGGAACGTGCACACTAATAAACACTTAACAATGAGTACTTTATGTGTCCTTTACACGCTGAGCTGTACACTAAATAAATAAACTCCTCAATAAGCTGATTGACTGCGCCAGTTTCTTACTTTTTCTGGAAATGTGTGTGTGGGGGGGTATGTGTGCGTGTGTGTGTTCGTGTGTGAGTTGTTTGTATTTGCTTGTGTGTATATTTGAGTATGAAAATATGTGTGCGTGTTTATATATTTGTATATGTGAGTGGTTTATGTATTTATGTATGTATGTGTATGTCTGTGTGAATGTCAGTAAACATATTAACAACACAGAACACACACTGAGATAAAAAGATGTTTCTAATCACAATAGGCAGTTAAAAAAAAGTCCTGAAGTTAACGTGTAATATGAAACTGGTCTATCCCAAATGTCAATTTATTTAACATACATGTGCAGCTTGCCGCAAATTGTGCATGACATTAATTCAGTGGTTCTCAAAGGGTGTGCCCAGGCGCACCCGGAGACATGCTTAGCTGTGCCCCACGAAATTCTAGGATCTAGGTAGATATATGTGATGATAAAAAAATTGATTATGTTAAGAGCGGAAAGATATCCAGTAAGAAATAGCCGGTTGTCCGGAAGAAGATTTTACACACGTTGTAAACTCGTTCGAAACGAGTTTTGGCTGATGAGCAAGCGCGGCTGCTCAAGGCTGTGCAGTAGTTCACCAGTGACAGTGTGAGTGATAGGGTGTGCAGGCTGCACAGTAGTTTACCAGTGACAGTGTGAGTGATAGGGTGTGCAGGCTGCACAGTAGTTTACCAGTGACAGTGTGAGTGATAGGGTGTGCAGGCTGCACAGTAGTTTACCAGTGACAGTGTGAGTGATAGGGTGTGCAGGCTGCACAGTAGTTTACCAGTGACAGTGTGAGTGATAGGGTGTGCAGGCTGCACAGTAGTTTACCAGTGACAGTGTGAGTGATAGGGTGTGCAGGCTGCACAGTAGTTTACCAGTGACAGTATGAGTGATAGGGTGTGCAAGTGTGACAAATAGCCAAAGTTTTCTTGTGACACGTATTCCTATCACTGTCACAGTCACTACCCATCTAAAACTTTAATACTTTATAGAATTTTAGCTTATTGTTAAAAGCAAATGATTCATAAAAGTTTTCCCTCACTGCACAATGCACACCATTAAAAATATAGCCTTTGTACAGTTTTTTGACTTTTTAACAGTCCATTGCTTTGTATTTCATATATTAATGTTCTTGGAGAAATTGCCAAGACACGTCTGGCTCATACTTCTCATCAGCACAAAACAGATGATGAATAAAGGTATATCCTCACACAAGGGCGGTAATTCTAAATATATCAGTGAACATCTCTCACAGAAGAAAAACAAACTGAACAGATTCCAGACGAGAACAGTTTATACGCGAAATGATGAAGAATCTGACATAGATGTAGACAATAAGGATAGACAACCTCAGCAGTCTGCTCCACACCCGATTCAGCCGCAATATCCTTCTTTCAGTTGTTTCTGTATTTTTTTACGTTTCGTGTCTAGTGTGCCGCATTTTTTTTATAAGGCTTCAAGTGTGCCTTGACTTCAAAAAGTTTGAGAACCACTGCATTAATTACTTGAATGTACAAATTCACAACAAAATACTATGATTATAATAATATTTATTCAGGAAATATTAATTCATAAACCAAAAGAGAAAATAATTCCTTTTTCGTTATGCTAAATTGTTTGCTCTTTGTCATTAGGTCAAATAAATCTCTTTAAATATAAATGTAAGAAAAAAACAACAACAAAACAAACCTCCCCAAAAAAAAAAAAAAAAAAAAAAAAACACAAAAAAAAAAACAATAAATAATAATAATAAATAAATACATAAATAAGAAACAAACTGATTAGTTAGTAAACAATCACAAATGATCATCTGAGATTTGCATCAAAAATAGTTGGGATTTTACTTTAATTTTTTTTTTTTTCAGTTTATTTCATAAACACGACTTTGAGGATATAAAGATAAAACACACACACACAAAACACACATAACAGTAAATACATGTACATATATATGTAGCTAGTATAGAACATGAAATAATATTTCTATGTTGCTCACACAAAAGTGAATACTTAGAAGACTGAGTCATGTCAAATGAAATATTCAGCCGTTTTATGCAGCCACAGCCATTTCTTTATTGACCCGCTAAAAATCAGATCAACAGACGAACAAGCAGTCCAGTTATTGACAATACTGCAGCTGACGTGAACATTGTGACTGTTGTCAAAAGCATGACGTCGACTTCGCTGTTTTTTATTTCAATGCGTCAAGCGTTAGAGAACGCGCGATAACATCTGTTACATAAAATTATTTATATTCCGTTTCAGTCAACTGATAAATGTGCATTTGTGTGTGTATGTGCGTTTACAGTATGTATGCAGATATATATAAGAACAATAATGATGGCTTTAAAGCAACATCTGTAACATTCATTTATCTGAGTGTACGTGTATAATATCTTAAATGTTTCAGGCTTATCAAGTATGATGTTATTTTCTTCTTTACTTGCTCTATTCTGAAATATTAACGTTTTTGGATTTTTTTCTTCTTTCAGCTGTTGTTGTTGTTGTTTTTCATTAATGGAATATATTTTAGTGTAGTTGAGCTAACTGCAATTACAAAATAACACTGAACTCCGCAGCGCATAATAAAAAGAAAAAACATGCACAAAGAAATTCATAAAACGTTTATTATTTTTTTATTTTAATATCATTGAAACTGTGTCCATTTATTAATAAAATATAAATATACCACAGAATTTATTATTTACAAAGAACAACTTCAAATAAAACATTAACTGAAACAGCTTAAAATTTTGTATATCAGATAACTGTAATTCAGACTAAACGTAGACTGAAGACAATGATATTAAATTACCTATGTTGGAGTTTCTATATATCAACAGTTTAAAACAACTGACTTTTCTAACAGTCACACATTTACATGTGTAAGATAATGTAAATTATAATCCTGTACTTGGCAATTATAAAATTACATTATTAAAATGTGTATGTTCATACTTTGTACATAAAATGCATTAAACCAAAACATAAAACATGCACGGAATGGAGATGTGTTAAAACTGGAATATAAATAATGTCACACTTTCTTTATCCTGTGGAACGTTAATTTTTTAGGTGAAAAACAAAACTTGTATGTAGACCTTTGAAGATGTATTAAAACTGGGACATAAATAATAAAATATTCACACTTTTTTTTCTCTTTTTTTTCTAAACTTTTTCATCTGGAGATGAATTAAAAACTTTTAGTACACCTCTGAAGATGTATTGAAACTGGGACATAAATAATGATATTACACACTTTAATCATACAGAGGTGAGTTAAAATTTGTATATACATATATCACTGAAGATGTATTAAAACTAGGAAATACATAATGACATTACACACTTTAATCACAAAGGTGAGGTAAAATTCGTATGTACACCTCTGAAGATGTATTAGAACTCGTATACACACACACCACAGTCGCTCACTCTGATGTCAGTGTTTGGTCGCTCATTCATCGTTGTCTGCGATTCCATCCGCTTCAGGGTCTCGGTACCCTCAATAATTTGTCTGAAATTAGTAACATACACAACTGGTTTAAACCTTTCTTTAATTAACACTTACACTGGTCAAATCTCAATATATTATAAATTTAAAACATTATCAAAAATAAGAAATCAGATTTCAATGCATACACTTTCAGTTTCACATCCCCAAAATAAATTCATCCATTCCCAATTAAATGTACACCAAACAAAAATTTTGTGTGTGCATGCATTCACAATTTCATATACCCAAAACACACATATTTTCTGTGTATGCATTCATAGTTTAAAATACCCACAACAAGCATAGTTTCAGTGCAAGCGTTCACAATTTAGCTGTGTTTAACATACCCAAAACAAACATATTTTGTGTGCATCCATTCACAGTTCTGCAGTGTGATGAAAAACTGGG
Source organism: Chrysomallon squamiferum (assembly GCA_012295275.1). NCBI lineage: Eukaryota > Metazoa > Mollusca > Gastropoda > Neomphalida > Peltospiridae > Chrysomallon > Chrysomallon squamiferum. The sequence continues at coordinate 20,428,172 of CM022665.1, forward strand.
AAGCATTTGTGTGGCGACCTTTGTTTGCCATTCCCAGCATACCACGTCGTGTGTACTGTACTGCAAAGTTTTCATCTGAAAAAATAAAAAACCAACAAAAATACAGTAAAATTAACACGAAAGACAAGAAACAGACAGAATCACAAAAGGATGGTTGGATGATAGGTGAATTGGTGGAATGATGGAATGAATGGATTGATGAACACATGGATGAATGGATGGGTGAACTGATGGATAGATACATAGATAATAATAAGAATATTTAAACAAATGCCTATGCAGAGAAAAGAAACAGGATATTTAAATAAATGCTATGAAAAGAAACAAGGTATTTTAAATAAATGCCTAAGCAGTTAAAAGGAAGATATTTAAATAAATGACAATGCAGTGAAAAAAAGAAAAGTATTTGTTGTAATTCTTAATTAATGAAAAATAAACTCATAGCTAGCTTTTAAATAAGTCACACATCCTTCTGCATTCTCCTTACATACTTCCAATCAGTATGTTGTATGATTATTTGTAATCAATATACTTCTCAATAAAGTACATGACATTCAGCTGTGAAGAATTTAACTAGCTGAAAAATGCAGTCCCAAGTCACAATGAAACCAAAACTTACCTTCAAATACTGGTCCATATATGGATTCTCCTCCATTGCCTCGGCCATAGTAGATGTCTGAATAAAATATTTCAAATTACATTTCAATATACTGCAAAACATAACACTAAAATCACTGACAGTGAAATATTTATTTTGATTCAAATGTAGAAATAAAAATAAAATTAAAAAAAATAAACATTTTTAGTCATGTATTTAGATTAATCTTATTTATGATAAATGTTATTTTTGAAAATGTGAACTGTCCTGTCTGTACAATAACAAAAGTTTTTGAATGTTAGACTCCTACAAGTTACTAGATCTCATGGAGATTAGAACACATGTATCATACACAAACACATATATAAAAACTATGATTTAGATGTAAAAAAAAAAACTTTTCACTGGTGTTGAAATTATAGAGAAACCTTAATAATGGATTTTTTTTTAATTACTTATTTATTTATTTTTAGTTTTTATTATTATTTATTTTGGTTTTTTAAATAAAGTAATAACAATAATGATGATAATCAACAGAAAAACAAAAACAAAAATTACAAGAATAAAAATATTATTTTCTAATATTTACTGCTGCTATTTATATCATCATAATGACAAGTCCTAAGCACTATAACTAATAATGATAATAATACTATTCACAACAGTAATGAAAACAGACACCTGTGCCTATTACTAAAACTTGTAAAACAGTATTTTAATTAACTGTAGTTACCTCCCCCTTGAATCCAGCCATTAGGAACAATTCTATGAAATAGGGAGTCCTTGTAATGCAGTTTATGATCTGTTGTCTCTGAAACACCTTTCTCACCTGTACACAGAGCCCGGAAATTTTCACAAGTTCTAGGAACAATGTCTGAAAATAACTGAAAAGAAAAGAAAATAATTACAAAACTGAAAATAGTTACAGAACTGAAAATGATAACAGAAATGAATATAATTACAGAATTGAAAATAATCACAGAACGGAATATAATCTCAAAACTGAAAATGATCACAGAACTGAAAAACGTAACAGAAATGAAAATAATAACAGAACTTAAAATGATCATGCTACTGAAAATAATCATAGAACTGAAACTGATAATAGACATGAAAATGATAAAAGAACTGAAAATAATTACAGAACTGAAAATAATTTACAAAGCTGAAAATAATCACAGAACTGAAAATGATGACAGAATTGAAAAGAATACAGAAGGAAATAACAGAATATTTATTAAAAAGAAGATACATACAGTGTGATGCAATTTAGTAATTATTTTTATTAAAATCCTTTTAAATTTAAAAATTATTAAAACAAACTAAAATAATGTTCATTACTAAAGGCAGTAGGTAGGTTTATGGTATAAACTTTCATCCATCATATAATTTAGAATGCTAAAGGGCAATAACTAATGAGCTTTAAAAGTTTGATAATAACAAAAACAAAAATACATTGCATATTAAAATATGAATATTTGTGAGCATAAATAATAATTATTACCTCAAAAACAAGACGTCCAACTTGTTCATCTCCAATTCTGATATCCATGAAAACATAATCATGCTGAAAGAAAATTTATATGAAAAAGAAAAAATGAAAAAAATTAAATATGAGATACAGGAAAAAAAACCATAATAACAAAAAAGAAATTGATAATAGAAAATATAATAATATTTGAAATTTAAAAAACCAAAACAAATTATCAATACATTTCTGTAAAAAGGTCTGACTATAAATGGTTATATGAAGTTGCCTCTATGTTGGAGGTTAGAGTGCTCTTCTGTGACATAATTGAAGATGAGGTCAACCCTCCTTCACTTTATAATTTAAATATTTCCCATTCTGCCAGAACTTACAATTAACAGTATATATAACAATCTAATTTCTTCTAAAAAACAGCAGTCTCTTACTTTCTGTCATCTCATGTGACTTCTAGTTGAGTCAGTTAATATTAAAATGTAAAAAGAAATTAAGTAATTAAACATTTATTTGTTTTTGACTTAAACAACAATAATTAATAATAAACAATATCAGTCAATAAAATAAAAAAATGTTTACCTTTTGGGAATTTAAATGATTCTTATAGCCTGCTTCTGTCAGAGTTAAGTAGAGAGCTTGTGGGCGATATTCTTGAAAATTACATTTTTCTTCTGCCCACAGCACGAACTCATCAGGCCCTCCAATTAATTCTCCATTTATAAATATTATCACTTTTTCATTAAACTGCCAAGTGTCTCCTCTCAACTCCTGTAATAATATCAAAATATTTAAGAGATGTTATTATATATCTTATAATTTACAAGTATAATTTATTTCTAGGTAAAGATAATTTAGTAACACTTATAATGTATTGCTAACTGAGGTTAACTGATGTTCATTTGGTAACAATTATTACAATAAACAAATAGTGCAAGCTAAAATGGTAGGATTTATAGTACCCATATATATTCAGATGTATTTATAGATAAATAATTTACATATTGATCCTCAAGTATAATTTAGTCTAGCTATGATAACTGATATTCATTTGATAACTTATATTTCAATAAATAAAAGTATAGCAACAGCTGAAATGGTTGGATTTATAGTATCCAAGTACGTCATGAATAAATTTACAAAAGAAAAACTATTACTTTTCTCTTTTCATCAATGAAGAGATTCCATTCAAATTCTAGCATTCCTTCAATATGCGGTTCAGTGAAACGGGACGGGTCATTCTTGTACAGATCCTGTTTTCAAATGAAAATGAATAAACAAGCATATTAATATTATTAAGTAATTAATTAAAGGAGAAGAAAATTTGTTATGATCATGTAAATATATAAAGGAAATGATCAAACACAGAACTTGAGGAAAAGCAGTTCGGATTATTTAATGAAACTACTGAAGTAATTTCAATATCAATTCTAGCAATGTTGTTTAATTATTATGCAGGAGATACTTTTATTCAGAAACAGCAAACAAAGTACTCGTCAAAAAACGAAAACAGGTTTATGCCGAATAAAGGTATATTGTGAAAATACACATTCTGATATTGTTACTAAATTCTTGTATTTTTACAAAAACGATGTGTGTCTCAATACATAATATATAATATCTTACCTCTGCACAACATCGTGCCCGAACAAAGTCCATGTCACATAACAAACCGTATACCTCTACATGCATCTTGGTGGCCATTGTAAGAATGTTGTCCTTAGACACCAATCGTAATAACTCGGCTTATTCCGTTGTTTGTTATTGCGTATTACTCCACAGTTTATTTGGAGCACCGTTAGTAATGTGAAGGAATAGTTTCGAAAGACGACTATTAATGGTTGCGTGATGCTGCTGCAATAAATGTTATTATTAACGATCAGCAATTACAGTTCATAATTATGATATTTCAAAGACAACCCAAACCGTTCCTCGATCGCACGCAAGCTGTTTTTAGATACTTTGTGTCGACAAACTGCGATTTCGAAAACACAAAATAATTTGATAGATCGTTTGACATAATTATATAGATATTACTACTAATCCTACTATTACTACTACTAAATTTAAATAATAATAATAATAATAATAATAATAATAATAATAATAATAATAATAATAACTGTGGGATATTATTTTATTGTCATTATTATTATTATTATTATTATTATTATTATTATTATTATTATTAATAGTACTAGTATAATAGTAGTACTAGTAGTAGCAGCTAGTAGTAATTGCGTATTTCTAAATAATTTATCACTCAGATCGTCAATGAACATTTTGCAAGTATAAAAGTTTGTCCTGTGTACAATGTCCAGTCATTTATCTCCATAAAGCCATCTAATAATAATAATAAATAAATAAATAAATAAATAAATAATTTAATTTTGCAGAACTGCTTTTCAATCACTAATATTTGTCTCTTCCTTAAAATCTGAAAAACAAAGTTTGTTTTCAAACAAATAAATTCCAAAAAATGAAGAAGAAACAGACGATAACTATACGACACGTGATTAAATTCATCACATGTTTATGTATGTCTGTCCCGAGCATATAATTCGAAAGCCTAGGTCACGCAATGACACCAGTTAGCTCAGAGTACCTATGGATTTTGAGTTCAATGCTTTAGCACTGCGCTACCGCAGTCAATATTAACATAGTTATGTGTTGTTCGGGCGTGTTGGGAATCAACATGGCTATTATCAGTCTAATCATATTTAATCCTAGATACTATAAACATTAATCGTGTAAACAGCTTGTTTGTGCGAAAACGTGTGGGAGTGACGTCACACTGTCATCATACACCGAGAACTGTTGTTTTATATTAACAGCTGTAATTCCTGGTTTATTGTTAATGCTGCGTTCTCTGTATACGATTTGTCCTAACGAACTATGACATACGATCGACAGGTATTTATTTGATAAAGATCAATGTAGAGTGAAAATTATTAGTCAACTACAAGTGTATGAAAATAAAATCTGTATCTCTTTTTAAGTCGACTGAGAATGTTTTACCATAGTCATCTTCGACTTTATTTTTTCTCCTTGTTGATGTTGCTGCTGAGCTATTGATTATAAAAACTGCTGGTTGTTTTACACGTTTTAGTCTTCAACTAACACTCTTCCTTGCCAGCTCAGATTTTAGTAGTTTTTCATTTATTTATTTATTTATTTATTTATTTATTGTTTTACTGCTTAATTTTTAAATTCTTTTTTTATTCTTTCTTTTTTTTCTTTAAATATTTCGTTTCGTTTCTTTTTTGTTTTAGTTTTATTACACAGACTTACATCGTCGTTGAAAAAATACACTTTCGCAACAGCTTATTTTATTCTCATTATAATAGCTTATAATGAGTGATATAATAATAATAAATGACTAAATAGTGAGACGTTATCCGTTTTTGTCCCAATTAGAGCTGTTTGCTTTAAACTGTCATTAAAAGACACAAAGTGTGATAACGCCATTTGTAATGTACAATAACCAAACGTCGATTTTCATTCAAAAAGTCATTGTAGGTCGATACTGAGACAATTTCCTGAGTAAATTCTCTATTCATAGCATATTTCACATGAAATGTCACGGCTCGCTATGCATGAACAAGTAGTATGTTAGTAACAAAGCAATCAATGATACGGGTGAATGAAAACTAATTATTTTCATTCTTTCCACTACTTCGTTGGCACCAGTTTTATGTTTGATTTGTTAAATTGAAGCGTTTCAATATTAGAATCGTCGTATTGAAAGTGAATTATTGACAGTTCGGGCAATAAAAAGTTATTTATTTATTTATTTTATTATTATTATTATAATTATAATTAATATATCTAAAATATCCACGTTATTATTTTATTCGTTATCAGAACCCGTCTTTGTTTATAACAAAGTATGATATCACTTTGAATAACCAAACGATAACATTGAAATTCATGTTTTCGTTACGTCATATGCTACCGGAAAATGTGGATAACCAATAACTACATAGGATAGAGTGAGGAAAAAACAGCAACAAAAAAACTGATATATATATATATATGTGTGTGTGATTTAAAAAAAAAAAAAAAAAAAAAAAAAAAAATGCAAAAGCAAAATTAAATATAAAACAGATGTATAATAAAGTGTAAAATAAAATAAATAACTTTTTGTTTTCCGTTTTAGATTTGCGCAGCATTCGTCTAAAGACAAAACCCAAACAATGTAATATAATAAATAAACACAAAGAAACTCTTAGCAGTTATTACTACGATGACGCCCATTTCACGGTATATAGACGTATGATAAAGGAAAGTGGAATGTAGATGTTTACACAGTTAATAATGAATATCTACAAGGTGTGTAACTCGAATCAGCGCCACATGATGGTAATACTAATAATAACAACAACAACAACAACAACAACAACAGTAAACAGATATGTAAATGAATTATCACAATAGGGTCAATTATAGCTGAGGTTACATAAATCTATATATGCTTGAAGGTGTGATTATTTCTCTGACAATAATGAATTGGTTCTAAAGCAATAAAAATGTTAAAATATATCAACAAGAAAGTGTCGTATGTGATAAAGTAAAACAAAGAAAAGTAAAGAAAAATAATAGTAATTATTAAAATTAAAATTAATTGAGCATGCTATGTAATAGGTCAAGCTAGGAAAGATTCTGGGTGAGGAAAGTCATTTTAATTTAAATATCTTTTAACCCCCACGCCCACCCTTCTGGAAGTTTCGATGTCAAGTCAATATCGGGGGGGGGGGGGGAATTGGTCGCTTGTAAAACACTTCAGCTGATTCTCTTTATCTTCTCGGAAACGCTCTGACCTCCTGCCTCGTGAGTGGCTATTGCGAAGCCTTGTAGCAGTGGAGTGGATTAGTATAAACCAATATTTACCTGGAGAAGGAAAACGGGTGGCTGGTGCCATTGTTCTGTAATCAGTATGGGGAGTAAGTGAGAAACTCGCGGCGAATCACCACCGATATTTGACAGGGGAAAGGATACAGAATACACACTGCGTATTGTTAACCACTGCTTTGTTTATCACGTTGTTTGACCGTTAATGTCGTCGACATGTCGAAACAGAGATTTCACTCTATTGTCTACGTCTGAAAGTTGTCGAACACAACGAGAAAACAATTTGTCGCTGACGTAGGAAGAGTGAAAATTACTTTCGTCACGAACAGTTAAGTACATACATCAAGGAGAGCAAGCCTATACTTTAAATTCTTAAACAAAACTGGTCTTATGTTACGGCCGATTCTTTGATAAATCGAAAACTTGATACACACAATGTGGCGTTTGACGTGACGAAAAAAGAAAGAAGAAAAAAAGAAATAAATAGAAAAATAGAAAGAGGAACTACATTGTTTTAAAGGATTATTTATGTCTATACAGTGAACAGTTTCATCCTTTTAAAGTTACAGTCTTCAGTTATATTCGTACACTATAAAACATACGTTTACTGGTGAGAATCAGAACTCGTAAAAATGGCGGAATATTCCATCACCAGCTTGGCAGTAACTCGGAGTCCACGACGTAAATACACTCGTCTTTCTGTCGGTTCTTTTTCTCATCAGAACGGGAAAAAGGGAAAGACAGATGGATCCGAAACCAGCAGATCGAAACAATCTAACAGTAAAGTTGGCAACACATACAAACTTGAACCGGGCAATGGCGATAAATTTCAAACCGAGGCCGTTCGCCATGTGATGCTGAGCACGTTGGAAAGTAAGCTGGTGGACGTCAGATACGACGCTGCCACTTGTGGTAGTCTGGCGACATTGGTCACCAACGAGATAACGTCGCGAATTAAAGAGTACCATTGGACGCGTTACAAATTCGTGGTTCAAGTGTTCGTGGGACAGAAGGAAAACCAGGGAATTCAGGTTGCAAGTCGATGTGTGTGGAATGCAGACACGGACACATACGCATGTGTCAGTTATGGAAATTCCTCCTTATTCGCTGTAGCCTCTTGCTATGCAGTGTATTATGAATAATCGAGAAATCTGAATTTTCCATCGCAAACAAGTCAGCTAGCTACTTTTTGTGGTATATCGTGTATACCTGTCATCGACTCGACATCAGACGATAGTCAGTTGTGTATATGACGGTTAAGAATAGTATGATAATTTATGTATTTCATAGTCAGGAAATTCTATACGGGTACAGATAATTTTATATCTATTTATTTATTTATTATTTATTATATATTATTTATTATTATCATCATAATCATCATCATCATCATCATCATTTATTTATTTCATTTTTATTTATATTTATTTTTATTTTGTTTAAAGATCATTTATTATTTTACTGAAAACTGCAAGATATTTAGTGTATCAAAATATACTTCCTTTATCATTTTAACATAATGTTAGTAAAACCAAATTCCCAATACAAATTCTTGACGATAACCGTTAAAATGATGCATAGCTTAGCGAGCCCTAATACTGATGTCAAACTTCCAAATCCAGGGCTGACTGTTTGACCGTATAAAGATCTATTTTGTTTTGTCCTGTGAAATTTGTCATAATCATAATTCTGATATTAGTGTCACCTTGACCTATGTATGTGTTAATGCATTTTGTATTACATAAAAACAAATATTTTAAAAAATGCTTTTGTTTGTTTCTTTTTAGATTACCTTCGTTCATAATACGCACCCTGTCTCTATCTGCCTAATCAGGTGTTATGAGATTAAATGTACAAATTAAAAAATATACTTATGTATCGACTTACAACTATCGTTAATATTACATAGGCCTCTATAGAGAACTCTGACCCGCACGTACGTAATACCCGTGTTAAACCATGTGGAAATATTTTATAACATTACAAAATTGACTTTTTGACTTCAGTGCACTGAATTTTACACATGAGTAAACAATATGTGACAGAAGATTAATGGAATTAACTCGAAAGGTTAAAAATTATCGCAGCTTTTACGAAGACTATAGCCTTTTCGCCTTCTGTGAAAAAAGTCCTCCTTGCTGAAGAGAAACCTCAGCTTAATCCTTCAGTAACCAACATCATTCTTTAACTGATGGTCAAACGATTACTGGAAATGCACTGAGATTATATTCGGATTAAAATACATACATATATATATACACACACACACACACACACACACACACACACACACAACTAAATTTAAAAACAAAAACATGATGCTAAACTAATTCTGTAAGGAATAACTCGAAATAAATAAAATTTCCAAAATACTTTAAATCAAGTCCCTGTCATTTCTTTTTTTATTATTTAGTGGACACTCTTTACTATTTCTGTATTTCTTGGCCAGTAAATATTTCTCTCACAACATGACGTAGTGAGTGTTCAAGGACATATGGTCACAGTTTATTAATGACAATCCTCCAGAGTTTCGTGTAAAAATATATGTAATAATAATAATGTGTTCGTATTAATACATGTTAATGGTAGATATAATTTATAACAAACACGAAAATGCATGAACAACATTTATTGCAAACATATGAAAACAATACTAATAAAAAAAACATTCTTTTATATGTTCAGAATGAATGAATATGAGCAAGAACAAACTATAAAGACAGTCTTTGTTTTATATAAAACAAAATATAAATATAAATAAATAAATAAATACAAAATATCAGGACGTTTTTCGTCCGAGATACGACTGGTGAGGAAAATGATTAATTTTTCTGCACAGACACGACCATTTCGATTTTGATTTCTTTTCAGTGCACGCTTTAATGGCTGCATCAAAAACCTCTGAAACGCCTTCCTTCGTTTTAGCGGAACATTCCACGTACGTTACTGCTCCTATTTTCGAGGCCATAGCTAGGCCTTCGTTGTATTTTACTGGTCCTTGTCTTACAAACAAATCAATCTTATCACGCAAGTCTTTCTTCATTCCTACCAAAATAATAGGCACGTTCCCCAAGAAATGACTCACTTCCGGAATCCAGTTTATTGCCACGTTCTCAAAACTGTTCGGGTTGACGAGTGAGAAGCAGACGAGAACGACGTCGGAAGTGGAATAAGCGAGTGGTCGTAGTCGATCATAGTCCTCCTGTCCCGCTGTGTCAAATAGCAACAACTGCCACTACGTTTATAAATAAAATTTAGTTATAAGTGAAAATACGTCGTTATGTTGTTTAGTTATTGTTGTTTGTTGAGTACCTAGAATTATATTTTTAAAATATAAATAAATAAATAAAAGAATTTTTACGAAGTATTTTATTTATTTTTATTTAACTGACAAGTGATCAGTAAGACATATCTGTTTCATTGTGAATTAAAAAAATGATCTAATTATTGGTGATATCACAAACAGAATATTATGGATTAATTTTATACATTTTATACAGTTAATAATAATAATAATAATAATAATAATAATAATAATAATAAATTATTCAGTTTTGATCAGTTTATTCAAAAATGCCTACTAAAACTTTTAGTAAAAGAATTTATTTTATTGTTAACCTGAAACTTACTTTTCTCCCGCCATGTTGTACATCTATGACGTCTGTTTCGAATACTGTCGGGAAGTAGCCTTCCTCGTCAAATTTGTCCTTTGTAAACCTCTGCAAGAGTGATGTCTTTCCGCATTCTCCATCTCCAACGATAATGAGTTTTTTACGACATGTGCTTGAATTGTCCTCGTCTGTAAATAAAGGGACACAACTCTGTCACACATCTGATAAATAAATGACTGACAGACTGAATGAATGACTCAGTGAGTTAATAAAATGCAGTTTTACAACATATCTGTTGAATTATAGGGATTATCTGTAGAATTATTATAAACATATAGTAATGATGATAATCAATTTGGAAATCGAGATTTCTTAAAAGTTTGGGAGTTATTTACTTAATCACTATTAATCTCATCACTACCTAATTAATTTTATTATCTGGATCTTTTTATTAGATCTTGGAAACCTTTATAAAGCAAGGTTAGCATGCTATTTATATCATTACAGAAACTGTGGTTTTTAATAATTAAAACATCTGTCTGAGTCTCTCTCTCTCTCTCTCTCTCTCTCTCTCTCTCTCTCTCTCTCTCTCTCTCTCTCTCTCTCTCTCTCTCTCTCTACAGCATATTTTTTTAAGTATCTAACTATCTACCTATATCTATATCTGTATATATACACATACATTTTGTTTGATAAGTTATACGGATTAAACTAAAAGAAAATAATTTACAAATCATAAAATAAATATATGAATGATAATAATAATAATAATAATAATAATAATAATAATAATAATAATATAATAATTGCTAACCATGTTGTTGTTCACTTACCTCTAATTGTTAAGCAATCAAATAAAGGCATTTTTATTTTCCAAGGTGTCATAAAATTTGGATCAATAGTTTACTAATTGTTAACAACAGTTGCCAGTATATATATACGGGATATCCAAAAGCTATATTTAAAGATATGACAATATTTTTACTGACCAATAGAATTGGCGCTTTTGTGGGAGAACCCGCGGCTAAATATATATATCTATTACGACTGTAGGAAAATGGCAGTTTTCACATAATAATAATTTCATTTCATTTCATTTTATATTTAGAAAACATCTAAACGTGATCAATACATAAAACAAAACAAAAGAAAGCAAAACAATAGACAAATAAATTAAAACAAAAATAATAATAATAAAATAAAAATAAAAATAAAACTGTAATGATTAATTATACTGCGCGATGCTCGGTTGAAAGAGTTATTGGTCTTTGAAGGTGTCGCTGTAAACAAGTGAATAAATGACTTCCGGGTTATTTGTCAGCATCACATGAACATATAAATAATTACTTAAATCCGTTACAAAGTCGGCAGTCATTTACTAACTTATTAAGTATGGATTTCTTTAAAAAGAAACCGACTGTGGAACGTAAGTAAAGAAAATTCGTCGAATGAGAACATTTTATATATTGCAGATTTGTTTTGTTTCCTTGTTCTGGCACAGACGCTATAAGAGTATAACACAGTATTTACTAATATACTATATACATAATATAGTATATTAGTAAATATAGCAGTAGACTGAGTAGTACTATACTTAATACTAGCAGTAGCAGTAGTAATAAAGCATTATTAATAATAATACAAATATTTATAAATTTAATTGTATTATTGTTATATTAGATGATCAGTTCGATGACTATATTTAGTATATACGTAAAATAGAAACACTGCTAACAGTTGAATGAAATCTGCCTTAGTACTGTTAATAAGATGTTAACTCTGCAATAACTGTACATTAGTGTAATATTTAATCAAATACAATAAATTGTATGACAACTGCATTGACTCATAGTCACAGTGTCTGAGTTTGGCTAAAGTAGTAAAGATATATATTTATATTTTAAAGAACAAGTTCGACAGAATGACAGAATACTGAAGAAGCAGCAGAGAGATATGACGAGAGACAGACAGAAACTTGAACAAGAAGAAAAGAAATTAGTAAATACACTTAATTTTTTTATTTTATAATTTTTTATTTTATTTTATTTTATTTTTTGTCTTTTGATAACAAATTATGGATTTTTCCTCTTGTTGTTATTTTTGTTATTATTACTGTGCTTATTATTTCTATTATTATTATTATTGTTATTGTTGTTGTTGTTGTTTATCCTATTACTGTTAATAGTTTTATTAGTAGGTGTAGCAGTAGTAGTAGTAGTGGTAGTACTGCAGAAGTAGTACAAGTAGTATACTGGTATTTATTAATTATCATATAGGTGTAGCAAATAATTAAATTATCTTTTCATTTTATTAATATCATATCATTGCTTTTATTTATATTTTCGAAATAACAAATATATGCATACATACAAACCACAATGATTAAAAATAAAAGTTAAATGTTCTATCAGATCTATGGTACTTTTTCTAATTAAATACATTTAACAAGTCTGTATTCATTTTTAAATTTTGTATTTTCATTATATATTATAACTATTTACAATTTTGATGTATTTTTTTACTGTCATTGCAGGAACTTGAAATTAAGAAGGCTGCCAAGCAAGGAAATAAACAGGTATTTGTAATTAATGTTTTCCCTCTCTGTTTTAAATTTCTTAACATCATTGTTCACTAAACTAATGTTTCACCTCAAATTTGATACACACAGCAGAAAAACAGTAGCCAAAACTCAGTTTATCTAGAAAACCTGCTGTTCACTCAGTAGCAATACCAGCTTACTTTTATTTACTTTAAAACAGATTAGGTTAAACAGTCTAACTTAAACATAATTTAATTAATATTATAAATATTTACAATTTTGATGTATTTTGTTGTTGTCATTGCAGGAACTTGAAATTAAGAAGGCTGCTACAGTAAACTGTACTGATATACTTTATTACAAATTTTATGACTGTTATAAGTTTTAATCAAAATGCAATAAATTATTTGTTTGGGGATCTCTCTCTCTCTCTCGCTCTCTCGCTCTCTCTATTTTTCACAATATTTTTCTACTTCTTTCAGGCAGCTACAATATTAGCAAAACAGCTGATCAATTTACGGAAACAAAAAACAAAAAGTTATGCCATGGGTAGTAAAATGTCAGCTATAGGAAATCAACAAAAGGTAAATTTTAACATTTTCAACTAATTTTCTTTATGAATGTTTGAATGGAAGCTTCTTTTAGATAATTTACCTTTTTTCCTTTAAAATTTAAATATCATGTTCCTATTTTCTTTTGTTGCTTTCTTTGTTTTTTTCTGTTGTTTTCTATTGTTGCTTTTATTAATAATTTTATACCTATTCATGCTGGAACTGAAATATGACATTTATAAATAGTTATAGTGATGACCTTTCAGTATTTTTATATAGGTTCGCTTTTTCTATTTATCAGTTGATGCATTCTAACATGAAAATGGCAAATGCTATGGGAACAACAACAAAGGTAAATCATAAATGAACAAGTCTAAGATTTAGACTTTTTGATATGAATACTTAGATACTGTTCTAGTGAACAATGTTTGTTTAATAACTTCTCAACACATATTTAATTAAGTTTCAAACATGTTGCATGTGTTTATATAGAAAAGTATGAGGAAACTTAGGAACAATTACGATCAAGTGACAAAAATATTAAATGTTGTAAACCATTAACAGTAATAAATATTCTGAAAAATAAGTTAAATGTTATGTAAGCATACATGCACAGGTATATAGATAGACTGACTGATATACATAGAGAGATTTTGATTTAGTATTTTATAAACCACAGATGATGGAATTTTTCATTTACATTAAAACATGAAGAGAGCAGTTAAGTAATTTTATTTATTTATTTATGGATGTTGTTTTAATTAAACTTGTTTTGTTTTATTTACTATATTAAGAAATATTCACATTTATTGCTTTCAGACAATGACACAAATGAACAAAGTTATGGATCCACAGAAAATGGCTAAAACAATGCAAGAATTTTCTAAAGAGTCCACAAAGATGCAGATGACAGAAGAAATGAGTAAGTTGTAATTATTTTGTGAGAATAAATAGCAAGTTATAGTCATTTTATGAGAATACATAGTAAGTTGAAGACATTTTGTGAGACACAAGAAAATTAGCTCAATCACTTTCCAAGTCAGAATAAATTAATAAGTTGTAGTCACTTTGTAAGAAGAATGAATGATTAAGTTGAAGTCTCTTTTCAAGAGGAAATGGTTTGATTTATTGTCATTTTGTGAGATAGGATAAATTAATAAGTTACATCACTGAGAGACATGAATTAATACGTGGTACTCGCTTAACGTCAGTAGTGGCTTATTTTTATATTTTATTACTCAGAGGCAGACTTTCCCATTCTTCTATATTTCATGCAGATTCCAGTGCATGTCTATTCTTTAAAGTTTTTTATATTTTTACCTTCAGTATGATCATGTAGTGTTAAAATGATACTGTTATTTTAATTTATTTTTCTGTAGTTCATAACTTTAAAGTAATACTTTATATATACATTTTTTTAATATTATAATGTTTTTATAGTTGAATGCACATTGGATAATTTTTTTTTCTGTAGTTCATAATTTTAAAGTAATACTTATATATATATATATATATATATATATTTTAATTATTAATAATAATAATAATTTTATTACTATTATTTTTCTTTAGTTGATGACACATTGGATGACATTCTGGGAGAGTCTGGAGATGAAGAAGAACAAGACGCAATTGTCAACCAGGTCCTTGACGAGATTGGAATTGAGATTTCTGGAAAGGTATGTCATTATCTTCACAGACCATCTATCAGTATTAATCTCATAATTAATGTAATTATAGACTTCCTTTAGTATCTTTAGAAGCCAAAGTTTATGAAGGCAACTTACAAATCTCATAAATTAAGGAATTATAAGCTTCAAGTTCAAGAGTTCTTTTAGAAGCAAAAGGTAGGCTACCTTTATATCTCATAATTGTAGCAATAATAACTTCAGAAATACTTTTAAAAGCCAGAGTTTATGAAGTCAGTTTGTAGGCAACCTACAATGTTTGAAATTTATATTGGCAGTAAATGTGCTTTTCAGTCAAGATAATGAATAAATGACTGTGATATAAACTATGTCTGGTTTTTTATTTTAAAAGATTTTATTTTTTTAATTTTTTTTTCAGATGGTTAATGCTCCGACAGCATACAAGGGTGAACTTGGCGAATCGTCAAAGAAGGGTGTTTCTGATGCAGAAATAGAACAACAGTTAGCTGCCCTTAAAGATTTATAGCTTTGATATCATTCCTTGTCATTCTTCAAAACCCAGTCACCCACTATTCTCAGCCTGTCTCTGTAGACAGTCTTTGTCAACATAAAGAGTGTATCGACAGTTATTGACTGAAGACCAGTTTTTGACTATAATCACAAAATCTGATCAAATGATGAAATGGTTAAATGATAATTTATCAAAGATATAAATGTCATACAACACTGATCAATTTGATGCATATAATTCATAAAATTTCTTAAATTTCTTAAACTACAGTTTTGTTTAAACAAATATTTTAGCCTCTGGCAGCATTTAACAAGCAATGATAAATACAAGATGTAAAATGCATGCTTATTCTTTTACACAGCGTTACAGATAATTACCAGTAATGACAAGAGTTTATTAGACTGTTGCAATGTTGTCTTTTATAATAGTTGGGAGAATCATGTTTTATTTTCAAACTGACCTGCTTGTTAGAAAAGCAAGGTTTACACATTTTACTTGTATCACTGGTATTTTTGCACATCAACTGAATTCTTGTGATATGAAACTTAACCCAAAAGACATGTTCTGCTTTTGCCAAAACCCCCCCAAAAAAACAATAAAATGAAGAAGAAGAAGAAAATTAAGGAACTTTATTGATATGCATCAGAAACTGAGAGAACTAAATCTTATTAGAAGTGACGATGTCAAGAAACATTAAAACTATAATGGCAATGATGTGAATAGCTGACATTTGTTGTGACAACTACTTCAACACATGGGTGACAACTTAGGTTATGAAAACAAAAATGGTCTGTGCCTTCTTTTTGTTTTTGCTGTGTGAAATTGTAAGAAATTATTAAACCACATACTGAAAATTATAGTTATTTACAAACTAATCCCAAGAGATGTTAAATAATGAGATAATATCATTTTTAATTTGTTGGACATTCTATGTTATTTTGTTATTTGCTGTTTGATATTAGTTAGGAACTAACCAAAAAAAAAAAAAAAAGACTCAAAAAATAAGGAATAACCATTATAAAATTTCAGTCAGTCATACTGAGAAAATTCCAGTACTGATAAATCATATTCTAATGTTGAAAATATAGTGGAGACACCTTGAAAATGAACGTATTAAATTAATAATTATTCAGTACAAGCAGTAGCTAAAACAGTTAATTAATAAATTGTCATTAGATACTTGTGGGTACTGAATATTTTATTTGTACTTGTTTTGTTTCAGTGTGTACAAATGCTACAGAATGTTTAATCATTTTTTTTTATAAATCTATTTCCTGACTTGTATCAAGTTATTTGTATTTATAAAATCTTTTTTTTCTTTTGGGGGAAGGGAATCAGAGAAATACAGGTCTCTGACAGCCATGGTTTCCATTACAGAATAAATTATTTTTAAGTTGATCAATTATTTTGATTTATGTAACAAGATGTATACAAAATTGTCACTATTTACATTGTACATGTCATTTTTTTTTTTTTTTTTTATTTATTATTTTATTATTATTATTATTATTATTATTATTATTTATAGTAACCTTCTATATTTTGTTTTCTTTATGTACAAAGGACATCCGTCCATTTTGTCAAGTCTGCTAATTTTAGGACAAAAGAAAAGTTACATGAATGTTTTATTGAATGACGTTTAAGCATGTTTTTGTGTTATGCGTGTTTGCTTGTCAGTTTACATGTTAAAGAGAGAAATATTATTCAATGCAATCCAATATTCAGCTGCCAGTGCAAACATTTATATTCTTTCATTAAAACAGGTTAGAAATACATTTCAGTAATTATAAAAGTTATGGCTAGGAACTGTATTATGTGTTTATTAAACAGGGGAATGTCATTTTAAAACTGTTACTGTAAAGTGGGTAAATGCATTTTGAAAATGTTTTCACACCACTTTGTGTTATGTTTAATTTATTATGATCTCTTGCGTATCATATCTGTATATATTTTTATCTTGATGTTTGTACAGATATTCACATTTTAAAATACAAAAAAAAAAAAAATTAAGTGTTTGTTATTTTTTGTAGTTTTATGCATTGTAAAAATTAAAGTAATTAATTTACTACTTCAGAAAATCATGCAATTAAAATTTAGATTTTCAAGATTATATGCTAATGTATTCCAACTTTTTAAATGCTATGTATATTATCGCTAGTAGAAGTAGCAATAGTATTAGTAGCCATAACTGCGTAAATAAAAAAAAATTTAAAAAATAATTATGTTAAAAATGGACATAACTGAAAAGGGAATTGTTTTGATGCCTCTAATACTTCTACTGAAGATTGATTTTATTTTTATTTGTTTATTATTATTATTATTATTATTATTATTATTATTATTATTATTATTATTATTCATTACTATGCATTAGAAATAACGTGAATGAATTAATCTCCGCAAGCTTACGGAAATATGCGAGAATATCCGAATTTACGTGGAAGAAAATATATCCACGATTAGAATTATCGGTCTTGATAGTTATTTTCAACCAATTAAAAACATATATTTCTGCGGGATTATGGTTTAGGACGAAACATGGCAGCCGCCTCAGTGCTTCCCACATATCAACGTTATGTCAACGGTGTTCCTGTTCCACAGGGCCGTAAAACATTGCGATTGAGAGAAAAATACATTATTCTTTTAGTGTTTGTAACATTTTTTATTGTTTGTTTTGGTGCTTTCTTCTTCCTTCCCGATTTAAGAGATCGGGTCACAATGAATGAAATGAAAAAACATTTTCGTGATGCTGGCAATGTTATGTTTCTGCCACAAGCTCATATAGATGTGAAAAAACGTGGCAAAATTATTAGACATGACGATTCATTCGATCCTCATAAAATTGATGATAAAATTAGATTGCATGAAAAAATTGAAGTAGACTGGCAGCAACAGAAATTAAACGAAGCTCTTGAAAAACGTTTGAAAAAACATCCAGAAGAAATTAAGAAGTGGAAAGATGAGGTGATAAAAGCGAAGGAAGAAGTTTTAAAAAAGAAAAAGGAAGAAGAGGAAAAGCGACAAGCTGAAGAAAAGAAGAAAGCTCTCGAGGTTCAAAAAGATCACGAAGGCCACCCTGGTGCAGAAGGAGGGGAACCGTCTGATCCAGAAACGAAGCAACGAAGAGATAAAGTCAGAGAGGTATGGCAGATCATCAGTGATAATAACTGTTATGAATTAATCTGAATTTATTTTCTATATACACTGAATTATTAATTCTTTAATATGATTTTATTAGGCCCATCAGGTTAAATTACAAATTAATATATCTAATATAATAAAATAAGTATTCACTCATCATTCATTGTATTCCAGTATTGTGTCTGTGTGGATTTCATAGACATTATGATTATCATGATTATGGTTGTAAATCTGATTATGTCCTAAGTATGCTCCAAAAAAATGAATGTTATCTCCCAGAAAGGATTATTTGTACTAGGTGATAGTAAATGTAAATGTAAATGTTGTTTCTCAGTTCTGATATATAATAATGTAACATTTATATAACAGTTTCTGGTAAAAATACTATTAGTTAATGTTTTATAATATTAATAGGTAATTACTTTTATCACTTATATATAATAATGTAACAGTTATATAAGTTTCTGGTAAAAATACTATTAGTTAATGTTTTATAATAGGTAATTACTTTTATCACTTTTTTCTCAGACCTATGTTGAAACGATCCCATATTTACATAAGTGTTTGTTTATCTGTGCGACTCTATATTTGTTCTTATATCTGTATGTTACTATGTATGTATGTATGTAAACTGCAAAACAATGTTTTTAGGAAAGCAAGAGTGACCTCATCATGCCCATGCTAGTCATAAAACTAATTTTTGTTTAAACACAATTTCAAACACAGTTGTCATGGTTGCTTTATCAGACAATTGCACCATCTCAATCAGGTAATAGTGCAGATAATTTAAATATTAGATAACATAAATCTCCATCACTGTTTAAATAATAATAATAATAATTGGATATAAATATATCAGCCCAGAATTTTAAAGTTTTAATCAAATGTATACACATATTTTAAACTTCATTTCATATTCTGTTTCATATTTAAAAAAAAAACAAGAATAAAAAAAATATTCATTTTGTAAATTATTTGCTCCACAATCGTAATTCTCCTCCTTTTCCAAAATGGTGCATCACCTATTTTCACACTAATCTTTTTTATACTGCCATACAGATAGTGGGGATGTTTGACCAAACAGTTGTGTATACATTTGGTTGTAGGTATTAATACATACATTACTTAAAATCTGTTCAACTTACAGTGTGTATAGTTTATTGACAGTGATTAATAGTAATAATCATAATAATAATACAAGTTCTTTGTTGCAGCGTATTGTTAGCCAAATAGATAATTTTCAATTTGTCATTCCCATGCCCTTCACACTAGTACAAAATGATTTACAGTTTTTGAAAAATTATTATTTTAAATCCATATGCAGTGGGAATAATAATAATAATAGAAATAAAACTGAGTCTTAATAGTAATTTTAGTAATAATAGTAATAGTAGTGATAATAATAATAAATATTAAAAATAAAGTATATTGTAAATAAAAATATCAGGCAAATGCTGTAAAATACTGGAGACATGGAACATAATAATAATTACTTCCAAAGATTTGTACTTTTAAATATATTATAAATACAAATTCACTTTTAAATATATTTGCAGATGAAGAAAATAACCTTTAGTAAATTTATATATTTGCAGATGATGAAACAAATTTTTAGTAAATATATGTGCAGATGATGAAACAAATTTAAAGTAGATAAATTTGCAGATGATGAAACTTAACTTTTAATTAATATATTTGCAGATGATGAAACATGCATGGGACAGCTATGTAACATATGCCTGGGGTGCCAATGAGCTGAAGCCACTATCACAGAGTAGCCACAGTGCTAGTGTTTTTGGCAGCTACAATCTCGGTGCTACCATTATTGATTCAGTAGACACGCTGAAAATCATGGGTTTAGAAAAAGAGTACAGAAAAGCTAGAGACTGGATAGCCACAAGTTTTTCATTTGATCATGTAAATATTGACGTTTTTAAAATGAATAAAAATGAATCAAAAACATTTTACAGCGTGAATAATGACATGTTGCAAATAGCTCCTTATTTTTTAATTCTTTTTTTAAAATTAATTTTCACTTCAGAAGGTCATCATGTTTCTCATTTGATAATTTAAAAATATTGATATTTTAAAACTTTCTATTGTAGTTTTGTACTGTTAACATAATCATAATGAAAATGTCAAATAACTCCATTTTTTGTGTTAATTTTTGCTATAAAATATCATAATCATGATAATGTATTTCATCTGATCAGCTATTTATTGAAGTTATTTACTTCTTTTTTTTAAATTAATCAAAACTGTGCTATTCAGTTACAATAATGAATGATGAAAATTGCAAATAGCTACTTATTCATTTATTATTTATTTATTTTTTAAATTATTTTTCACCCCAGAATGTCATAAAGTTTTTCATTTGATTATCTAACTATTATTTTTTTATGTTAATCAAAACTATTTATTGTTCAGTATAAAACATCTTATAAAGTGAATAATGAAAGTCTGAAAGTAACTCTTTTATTTTTTATTTCATTTGTATGTTAATTTTCACTCTAGAATGTCATGTTACTCATTTAATCATCTAATTATTGATATATAGTTTTTCAAATTAATTAAAGTTGCCTTTTGTTCAGCTTAAAATTTTTGTAAAAGTAACTAATGAAAATTATTTTCAAATAGTTTTTAAATCTTTTGTATTAATTTTCACTTCAGAATGTTTTTCATTTGACCATGTAACTCAATGTTGTTTTTTTTTTGTTTTTTTAATTAATCCAAACTATCTGTTGAGTTAAGATAATGAAAATTGCAAATAGCTACACTCTTATTTATTTATTTTTTTTATTATTATTATTATTTTTCACTTTTGATCATGTAAATATAAAAATATATATATATATTTCAAAAAGCTCCTTATTTTTTTTTTTTTTTTTTTTTCACTTTACATTGTCATAACACTAAACTGATGAATTATTAGATAATTGTTAATTTTCAGTTTTACTTTTAAAATAATAGTAAGATGATGACTTTGTAATAATAATTGTTTTATTTTAAATTATTTAGAGGAATCTTTAAAACAAAACAAAAATGTAGACGTTTTAGAAAAATTATTTTCATTTGTTTATGTAAAATAGCTTTAGTAAAATTTATTTATTTTGTTGCAGTCATCAGACATGTCCGTGTTTGAGACAAATATTCGTTTTGTTGGTGGTTTGTTAGCAGCTTACGCACTGACAGGAGACCAGGTATTTCTTCATTTTAATTCTATTTTTTTTATTGTTATTGTTATTGTTATTATTCTATTCTATTATTCTTGTTAGATCTAGTTATTCTATTCCACTCTACTCTACTCTTCTCGCTTATTTAATTTTTTTTTTATTTGTTTCTTTTTTTATTTTATTTTTATTGTTATTATTCTATTCTATTCTACTAATTTACTTATTTAACTGTTTTTAATTAATTACAAATAAAAAGCTAAGTTTTGAATTATATACTCTGTTTATGATTTTACAAAAATTACAAACGGCATATATAAATGAACCTTTCCAATTTAAACTCAACAAAATGTACTTTCATTTTAAAGTACTTGCCTATAAACCATATAAAAAAAAAAAAAAAAAAAATGCTTTAAATATTTCTGTGAAAAACTGATTATCTGAATTTAAATGTTTCTTTGAGATCTGGTATTGACTAAAAATATTTATTTCTTAAATTTGTAACTCATTGTAATGATAATATTAATCTTATAAATGTGTATATTTTTGTAACAGATGTTCAAGAACAAAGCCAAACAGGTTGCGGATAAATTGCTGCCAGCTTTTAATACTGCGACAGGAATCCCAAAGTCCATGGTGAACATCAGGACGTAAGCTTACAAAATCATGAATATGTATTTTTGATGTTCTCCATTTATAAGTTATTTTTATTACTACTGTTGTTGTTATAATGATTATTGTTATTGCTGTTGTTGTTATTATTATAGATGTTCAACTTGTTGTTGATGTTATTATAATTATTTATTACTCTAATTATTTATTTTTATTATAATTACTTCTATTCCTCTTACTATTGTTATTATTTTACATTATTAGGCTTAGAACTGGATTGTATCATTTATAATTAGAATTTTTATTCATCCTAAATCTAAATCCTCTTCATTTTTCATATCATTTATTTTTATTTTATTTATATATATATATATATTTTTTTTTTTTTGTTTACAAGATGATACTGACATGCAAGATACAAAATAATTTTTTTATTTCCTGAAGTTTGGCAAAATCTATATGCAGTTCTACAATTCTGTCTTCCTTTTTTTTTTTTCCATTTTTTATTTGCACAATTGTCATGCAAGTAAAATAATAGATTTTTTACTTTATTTTTTTATCTTTGATTTATTACTGGTATTTGTAATATTGCAGATTGCTCACAATTTTGTTTTCTTAGGTAATGCTATTTTTATTTAAATTAAATTTTATTATTATTTTTACCATCATCATTATTTTTATCCTTTTATTTAATTTATTAAATTTTAACATGTTTGGTTTTAGTTCTGAGATTATAGATATACATATATAGAGAGAGAGAAAAAGAAACAAATATGTAGACTTAGATATGGATACAAATAAGACACACACACATACATATGAAATACAAATACAAAATTTAATGAATAATAGACAACTCAGGATGAGAAGAATGTACATTTTATTAAAACTGTAATCTTTGTTATTTTTCCTTCTGTTTCTTCTTACTATTAATTTATTATTTTGTTATTATTATTATTATTATTACTGTTCTTCTTTTTATAATTATTAATATCATTATTATTATTTATAATCATTATTACTACACTTGTAATTGTTGTTATTATCATTGTCATTATTGTTATTATTATTACCACTACCACTACTACTAGTTTAATATTAATATTATTACTGTTATTAACATCATTGTCATTATTATAGTTATTTTCTTTATTATCATTATCATAAGCAGCAGTAGTGTCCTTACAGTTCATTATATTATTGTTACATGTTTATTTTCAGTGGCAGCAGTCGTAACTGGGGGTGGGCTTCAGGAGGGTGTTCCATTTTGTCAGAATTTGGTTCTATTCATCTGGAGTTTATTTACCTGTCTTACATCACTGGTGATCCTGTTTACAAAGAAAAGGTGTGTATAGCTGATCACAGTTTTATTTTCAAATGTTAATGCAGGATCTGAAATCTGATACATTTTTTCTTAATGAGCATACACAAACTTCATTCCATGAATGAAATGATTAAAAAATGCTTTAAAAAAAATACTATAAGTGTAAGAGCTGTATGTGAAATACAAATGCAATTTATGTTTGTATCTAGATCCTCTTGTTCGTTTATGTCCTTATATTCTAAAATCTGAAAGACTTCTAGTCCAAAACTGTTTGGTTCTGAGATGATCAGCCTTAACAGACACTAACCAATTTTATACTGTACCAGGTCATTTTCTTCTTTGATTTAATGTGATAACTACTTGGTTAATGGTTTTATTTTTTAAATATATATAAGTATTTATATTTAAACTTAAATCCTGTTCTCTGGTTATATCCTTATTTCCCAACATTAAAGACGCTGAATCTTTTACAGATGGTGGCTGTTATCCAAATATTTTTTTTTCTTATATTTAATGTGATATTAAAAAAAAAAAAATTAATTATTAATTTACTGTTCACTACAAGATCTTCTTTTTTTTTTGTTATACAATTAGTCCTGTTTGTGAAAAACATCTCATTTTTCTTTTGGCCTAAAAGAATCACATGGCAAATTCTATTCCATGTATCTCTACCCCTTGACTGAATTTATTTTTAATGTATTCATATAATCAGAGAGATAGCAATAATATCACACATTAAAATAGTCTTGCAAAGAATAAACTAAATATCACTTGTTAAACCTTTTATTCACTCCACAAAAGATAAATTTTAACAAGAAAAAAAAAGCACAAACACAACAACAACAAAACAATCATTTATATGTAAATTATAATATTTTAATATGTTAATATTTTTATTCACACACACACACAAAAGCTCAGACTGTTGGAAATAGAAAGCAGAATGCTTAATGCAAATATTTACATTGTATTATTATATTTCACTACAGGTTATGAAGATAAGAAATTTTTTGAATGAAATTGAAAAGCCCCAGGGGTTGTATCCTAACTACCTCCACCCTGGCACTGGGAAATGGTGTCAGCGTAAGTCACTGTGACAAAACTTTAAAACTGTTTTGAAATGATTTCACTAATGTTGTTTTGAAAACAGAAGCTGGCATGGTTTCATTCAGTTCTGATGGTTTGCCTAGATTTAAATGGAATAAAATATTTTTGTGAAATCATAATTATGTTTTCATAGTTATTTAGATATTTTAATTTGGTCATAATTATTTTTGTACACGCTCACAAATATATATAGATAATAATTTATATTTTTCTGTTTGTGTGTCCATCTGTCTTCATTAAAAGTAAAATATAGAACTTTAAAAATAATTTTTAAATTTCATATTAGAATGTGTTACAGTTGTTTTTTTAACTGAATATAAAATATATGTAATGCTGCTGCTGCTGTTGTTGTTTTTAGATGCAGTGTCTATGGGTGCACTGGGTGATAGTTTTTATGAATATTTGCTCAAGTCATGGTTACAGACTGGTAAGAAAGACAAAGTAGCCAGGCAGATGTATGATGCAGCTATGAAGGTAGGTATCAAAAATGTAATTAAATTAAAAAAAGAAAAAGACAAAAAAAATGGTGAATACAACTCAAAATCCTATAAATGGCCAGACATTGACATTAAAATAAAAAAAATACTACATTATGTTATTGTTGCAGGATTGTTTAAGTGTTAGAGTAAAGTATGGTTATTGTTGATTAAGTAAATTCATTAAATAATAAACAGTTAATGGTTAATCATTGACACCTAATGATATTTTGAAATGCTGGTTATTTTAGGCTATGGAAGAGAAGATAATTCAGACGTCTCAAGGTGGACTGAAATATTTTGCTGAGTTTAAGTCAGGTCGAATTGAACACAAAATGGATCATCTTGGATGCTTTGCTGGTTAGTTACCATAGAAACCCATTTTTTTTTTTTTTTTTGAAATTTTGACAGCATTTGGAAAGTAATTTTTGTGATGCTGCTTCATAATAATGGAATTAATCTGACAATAATTTTATTTTAATATAAAATATTTTTAATTATTTTTTTTTTGAAATCTGTGTGAGTGTGTTTTGTTTATAATTTTAATATTTTTGTCTTTTACATAGATGATACTGACAAACAAGATAGATAATAATATTTTCATTATCATGTTGGGATATTCGTGTATACAGTTTTACAATTATTTCTAAATGTTTATCAACGTATATATTTTTATAATAATATTCATTATTTCACTGATTATGTTCAGATTTTTATTACTGTTTTATTTGATTATTATTGTTATCATTATTTCAGTATATTGAGTATATCTTCAGATTTTTAGTTTCTATTTTGTATTCTTAATAATATTCATTAAATCAGTAATAATGAACAGATTTTTAAAACTTTTTTCTAATGTTAAATTTCATTACTTTTTAAAGATGATTTCATTATTTTTACACAGATAATAGTAAACAAAATCTGTTTCTATTTATTAACACATCTAGGAGGTATGCTTGCTCTAGGAGCTGAAGGTTCTGATAACAAGGAGAAATATTTAAATCTAGGAGCTGAAATCAGCAGAACCTGCCATGAATCATATGACAGAACAGGTGAGTAAATGTCTTAAATAATTAGAACAAGTGAGAACATACCTTCAGTAATATGTTGTTTAATATACATTTACATGTATACATACCTATGCACATTCATAAACTGTATGTTAATAATAATAATAATAATAATAAAAAGTAAGAATAATAATAACAGTAATTATGATAAGAATAATAAAATTAAAAAAAATAATAATATGTAAACTATGAAGAGTTTTTGTTTGTTTTTTCTCTTGTAGCTACAAAACTTGGTCCTGAAGCTTTTCGATTTGATGGCTCGACAGAAGCAAAGGCAATCCGACAGAATGAGAAATATTACATACTACGTCCCGAAGTAGTTGAGACCCATTTCTACTTGTGGAGGCTCACAAAGGACAAGAAGTATCGAGAATGGGCCTGGGAGATGGTTCAGGTGAATTGCTCACTCACTATAGTCAGACAGATTACCTTTCTTTCTGTGCCATATAACTGATAAATTACATTTAGGAATAGCCCTCACTTAAGATATCATTATTACCTGGAAACCATTCATCTGACTCTAACTTTTAATACTAATGTTGAGAGGTTTTCCATAATTTTCTGAATCTTGAATGACTTTTTTATTTTTAATTAATAAAATTATTAATTTCCATGCAGTGGAGACAATTTTGTGTGTGTGTGTGTGTGTGTGTCTATATATATATATATATATATATATATATATATATATATATACTCTTTATAATTTTTTTAGACTAGAAGACACATTATTTATTTAATCTATTTCAAGTTTGGTTAAATTAATATATATTTTGATAAATTATATTTATAGGCTTAGCGTCGTAGTTAATAAAAAATAAGAAATTTCTTTTAATATTTCCAGGCGCTGGAGAAGAACTGTCGAGTTCCTGGGGGCTACACAGGAATTCGTGACGTTTACCAGACAAACCCTGCTCAGGATGACGTTCAGCAGAGTTTCTTTCTGGCGGAGACTTTAAAATATTTATACTTGATATTCTCAGATGATAGTTTACTGCCGTTTGACAAGTGGGTATTCAACACAGAGGCACATCCATTACCCGTTTTAAAGTCAGATACATCTTAATTCACTGCCGTTGTTTGTTATACAAGCCGTTTGTGATACATACAAGTGACTGTTACGTGAGTGTTTGTGTCTGTGTGTTAGAGATTATGTGATGTTCACAGTATGGATCTTTGAGTCTCTTATGTGACAAAACTTCTTTTATTATAATTATTATTATTATTATTATTATTATTATTATTATTATTATTATTATTATTATTACTGTTGTTATTATTATTATTATTATTATTATTATTATTATTATTATTATTATTATTATTATTATTATTATTATTACTACTACTACTACATCTGTTTATTGATTGATTGATTTATTTATTTATTTATTTTTTATGTATAAATCAAATTAAATTTAATCATCATATACAACAGAGGTACATAATGATTAATGTCCTGGGATAAAAACAAATAGTTCATTGAGGTTTTTTTTATAACTCATCTGTAGTTAGCTAAATAAAATTGCTCTTTTTATCAAAACTATTTACACCGATACACCTGAGGTAATTATGACGAATGCATTATTCTGTGATTTGTAATTTGTTCCAAGTGTTTTGTAGTTTGTTCTAGTTTTTTAATGCTCAAGACACGCACCGTTAGTCCTAAAGAATAAAAATATTTTATAATTCTAGTAAACATAAATATTTATTACTACTTCTGTTAAATACAAATATTTATAATTAATCTTTTTTCTGAGCACTATGCAGCAATGCCATTTTTGTAATATTCCATAATATTCCTGATAAATACTTGTCTGGTCCATATTATGAAAATTGCTGAAATATTCAGTTACAATGAAATTATGTTGTAAATTCAATTTCTGATGATTGTGTGTGTGAACATTTTAAATTAAAACAGATTTGTGATGATTGTTTGTGTGAAGGTTTTAATTAGCATCTTTGCCTCATTCAAGCATAATACATTAGTTTCATTCAGTGTCTATTATTTATTGACTTTCTTTTTATTATAATCCATTTACTGACACATCTCTTTTATCTGGAGATAAAAGTTTATTTCTGGGGTGTTCAGGGGTTGTTTTTTTTGTGTGTTTTTTTTCTTACTAAAGGATATGAGATTCTGTATTTTCTTGTGAATAAATTTATCAAAATGTATTCCATAAACCAAACAACAGACAGGTGACAAATTTGTACATTTCTATTTTTTTGAGTTACAGTCTTTTATTTTTAAAATGTCAGACAAGTCTTGTAAAATTATTTATGATGTAATTACTTACTATTAATACATCATATGTTGCTGGTTGTGTTTTTGACTGTATCTGGAAAGAAGTTGAAAATAATTAATAATTCTGTTATTCTCATATATATATATATATATATATATAGTTACATCATAAATAAATCAAATTTTAGCAGTGTCATAGAAACATTGGTCATCTTAAAACAAAGCTGTGTTAAACCAAATTTTTATAAAAAAAACTTACAAAAACACTCATTTCATGAGTGTGTTGAAACAACACAAAGACCATTGCAAAACTGATACAAAATTAATGTTTTTTACTATTAAGTTTTAGCCTAAGATAATTATACTGACAGGTAACTGTTCTTGTGTATGTTTAGAATAAATTTTCAGTGAAATACACTTGGACACTTTCTTTTGAAACTTGAAAAACATAAAATTATTTTGTTGTATTTATTTATTTTATTATTATGATTTTTTTTTTTTTTTTTTTTTGACTGATAACTTCGTGTCCTGTCTTTTAAAATCTTCTTCAGTCTCTGAAGCTGACTGTAGAGTGTTTGAAATTATAAAAATACTGTTAATAATGAAATAGAAAACATTACGGCATTTGTCATGCCATTAATATTTTACCAGATGTGCTTGTCAAATAAATTGGGGGAAAAATTTAAAATAACTACATCAAGAATTCTAAAAATGGCAAGATTTATATATAAAGTTTGTATAAAATAAATTTTAGGAATATATATTTTCTGTATGCATAGAACAAATGTAAAAGTAGAAATGGGTAATGTATTCTGCCAGGTGTCAAATAAAAATAAATAATACACATCTATAATATTAAAAATAATACATAGTGTAATAGTATAAATATTCAGTTTTAATAATATAAATAATGCACAGTTTTAATTTGATAATTACAGTGTGTAAGAATGTTATAATATGCACTGTAATAGAAATAATATGCAGATTTATAATTAAATAATACATAGTTATGAAACTATAAATACTACATGGTGTTACAATGTAAATGATAGTGTAATATAAATAATTAATAGTATTAATATTTAAAAATGCACATAATATTAAAAGATAATATTAAAATTATTATTATCTCTTCTGGAGATATGTATAGTTATTTCAGTATATTTAATATACTTTTTAAAGTAATTGTTTTATTTGTTTATTGTTAATGTGTTCTTGTGGTGGCAGTAACACCTATTCGGATACTTGAGATGTTCTATCAGATGATATTAAATATATTTATGATTACCTAGTCTTTTGTTTACCACAATCACCTAATTTTTGAATGTATCATTCTGTTTTCATTATTTTTTACTTCACCATCAAAGCCAACATAAAAAGAGAAATGGCAGCAGAAAAAAGATAACTACAACATACCTGTTATTTTCATACTTTGTAATTAGCAAAGATTTTGTGTACTGAATAAAATAATTTAGAAATGTTGAAAATGTGAGATTGTACCACATCAGTGATAATTATTACATTACAATGCTAATTTTCTTTATTTTTCACTAATTATTTCTTGTTTCTTGTAAATACTATAGACTTCAAAAAAAAAAAAAAAAAATGTTTCTATGAGTTTCTTTAAGAAAATATTATGTTAATAAATAGCATGTGAAAGTAACTGAATGGTTTGAAGACTTGTCCAGCTTAAGAATAAAAATTCATTAATTTCAAACATTGTTACTAAATGCTCTAATTATATATGTAATTAACCCTTTTTAACTCCTTAAAATAAGATTGCAGTCTTCTTGATTAAATGGGTGAACCTAAAAGCCCCTTGGGGCTTGTTATTTCAGAAATCATTGCGGAGGCAATTTAACATTTAATGCCATTGGCCAGATCATTCCAACTGAGCCAATCAGAATATAGTATATCAGTGCAGTTTGAATAATGAGTTACCTCTTTTAATGAGTCTTTCTTTATAATTGCATTGTAGTGCTTCAGGCCACAACACACTAAATATGTTGTTGTTGTTAAAAGGGTTAATACAAATTTAATTTTGTCACTCTAGTAGATACAGCACACAGCTAAATGTTGTTGGATTACAAGGGTTAATTCAGATTTAGTGTCACAAGGGTTAATTGCCATACGGCAGTTGTTGTCAACTGGTACAATCAGTTGCTTGTCTGCCACTTTTGAAATCAAAATAGAGATTTTTAGTGTTTTAAATATTTGTTTATTACTGTAAATATAACTCGGTGTTTTGTTTTAGTAAGCACCGGAATAGTTTGTGTATCAGTATTAAATAAGTATATCTTATTCACTTTCTTATTTATAAACACATTCATCACATTCATATTTAAACACAGTTTTATCATTTCTCTCACAAAATCAGGATGAAGGGTAGGTAACTGCAGGAAGTAGTGTGTCCTCTCAAAACTGAGATGATTTTAAATGTGTCTGTTACCTGCAGGAACTCATGGAAGGTGGTATAGTATCCACATGGAAATTAGCGCATTTTAAACATGTTTACTACCAAAGTTTTAACATTTAAGACTTGCAGTTGAACATACATTTTCAAGCTTTGCATTAGTAAACTGTGACTTTCAGTCTGAATCCCAATTTACTCCTTCACGTTGCAGTAACATTTAGAAAAAGACTTTGTAATAATTGAACTTACTCCTTCAGAATTTGGGTTTAGACCTTGTGTCTAGATTTGTTTCTTACTGATCTGCACAATATACCTTTTATCACTACTGTACATAATTCATCTATTTTATGATCTCTGATGAAATTCTCCTAAGTGTTTAATATGCATTACATCAATATCTGCACTTCTAACAATCCTGATGAAGTTAAAATGTCATTGAGCAGGTTTGAAGAGAATTCTCTCAATTTCTCAAATATCAATTCAACAAATGTTCTTGTTTTTTTCTGTTACAATGGGAGAGGGCATTTCTACACATTAAGCACTTACACCTTTTTGTAATATTCCTTGCAAATATTGATTTGATTGAAATAAAGAACATTATTAAGATATTTAGTGAGAAGTAAGTTCTTCCAAATCTTACTGCATATTTCAAAAACTGTATCTGTATTTGTCAAAAACTGCAATGCTTCTCTTACAGAGAATAAATTATTATTTTTTTTTTTTTAAAGTAATAGAGATATGATTCTAATTACATATGTTCCTGGTATTTTTAACCAGCATCTGATTGTTTTTATGTGAAATACTTGTAAAAACTTAAATCAAACAAAGATCTGATTTTTATTTCTGATTTACTTTTCACATTCCTGTTGTTGTGGGTTTTTTAATTCTAGTTTGATGTTTCCCTTTATGCACTATAATTGTTTGTATTTTTACTTATTTATTTATTTATATTTCTGTGGGATTTTTTTGTTCGTTTATTTGTGTGGTTTTTTGAGGGGTTTTTGTTGGGATTTTTTCTTTTGCACAAAGAAGTAGGTTTTTTTATTTTTTTTATTTTGGGGGGGATTTTTTGTTTGTTTATTCATGGTTGTTGTTGGGTTTTTTTTTGGGGGGGTGTCGTTTTCTTTATCTTTTTTATTTTGGGACCATCCATAACATACTCAGAGAGGTAGGGGAAGGTTTACCTGGTTAAAATGTGAACAGGACTGGGAGGTATGGTTTATTATCCAGATACACATATTTGTTAATGTGAAAAATTCAACAACAGATTGATGATCCTTATCCAAAATGCCTGGAACCTGAAATGTTTCAGATTTTGGAACATAAGGATTTAACCAGAGAACAGGATTAAAGTTTATGCTAAACCATTTGAAAATTGTAAGATGTTATCATTACAAAATGTTTCGGATTTCATTTCAGATAAGGAGTCCTCAGCCTGTAATAGCATCTTATTCAGATGTTTGCTTGAAACATTGAAATATAGTTCTTTTGTATGTTGAAGATTTTCAAATATTATTAGTGAAACATTTGTAAAATTACCAATTGTATCCAATTTAGATGAAACAAACAATGCATGTACATGGATGAATTACAATTTATATACTGCATATTTTATGGATGGTCTGTTTTACTGTATATAAAATATATAAATTGGTTTCTTTTTGTTTTTTGGTTCTTTTGTAGCATGTGAAATATTCTATGTTTGTTCACCAGTATGTTTGTACTAGGTTTTAACATTAATGACTGACGATAAAATAAGTATATGCAGCAAAATAAAACTGAAATATTTATTCAGAAACGTTTTGAAAATGTACATATGTATGTAAATTGAGATTATTATTGTCAGTAAAAATAATAATTACTGATATGTGGAATGTGCAGGGATGTGTCATTAAGAAACGATGTTTGGACTGAGCCATGGTTGTGCCAAGAGAAATATTTGCAATATGTTTATGTGGTTTTTTTTGTGTTTTTTTATCACAAGATGCAAATCTAGTAATTTTCACAGGGAAGGGTGTCTAGCAGTTTTATGGTATGAAATGTGTAGCTGTATATTCAGTTAATAGTTCTGGTAAACACAGTTAAATATATTGATTCTGACCATTATGAGTAGGTCAGTTATGAGATCACTTTTTCCCCCTACCAAACAAAATACTTAATTATACTACATAGGATATTTGTGTTTATTTATGGTCTGGGTAACTTTTTTTTCTTAATTTAGTTTCTTTTGAAAATAAAACTAGAATGTATACTTTCTATCTCTGTTTATTTATTATGACATTTCTACCAGCTATTTGTAACCATAACAACAGTGATTTAAATGTCTGTATATATATTTCATTTTTATATATAATATAAAAAATTCCAGTTTTAGCAATATTGACTAAATAATGAATTATTCATGTTGCTTAATGAATATTCAATTAATTCAACAAATACTGGGAGATGAGAATTACTATTATTATTATTATTATTCCTACAATACACAGATTTAAAATAATTATTTATAAAATATTGTCATTGTGTTGTTAATCATTTTGTATTAGTGTGAGGGGTATGGGAAGGATTGGCAGACTGAAAATGAACTGTTTGGTTAAGAATGTTTTGAACTTTTGGGCTAGTACTTGTAATTACTTTTGTAAAACATCCTGAACTTGGTAAAGATGTTGGAGAATTGTAAATCTTGCATGGATGTGCACATTATTCAATTATTTTTGTGTTGTTAATTATCAATGATGTATGTTTATAATAGTTACATAATTTTATTAGACTGAATAAACAAAAAGAAAAAATGCTTTGTTTTAGTTTTCAATGAAACTTTTTTCTTCATTTTTTATTTTTTTTTTTTTTTTTACATTTCTGTGTTGTTCTTTGACTTCTTATTGTTTTTGTTATTGTTTTTTATTATTATTATTATTATTATTATTATTATTATAAGTAAAACTAAAGAAAAAGAAAATAACTATTTAATTGCAACAACTCACACTAATTATTTATGAATAAACTGGCAAACCATTTCGAGCAGAATGGTAATATTTTTATTTACTTATTTCAATTTCAATTTGAGATTAAAGAGAAAAATAAAAACTTTTTTTACTGTTTAATTTTATCAGACATTTAAATGTAATTATACACTCTTACAGATAAAGAATAGTTTACATATGTTATCTTTCAAGAATATGTACATTTATTTTATTTGAAGTTAATACGTATAAATTGAGTTGTAAGCGTTATCTTCCTTTAGAAAGCATTCCAATCTCACACCCATTCCCCCACACATTTTTAAAGATAAGCTGTATTAGTTAGACAAACGCTGACAGTTGGGTCATGTTTCCAAAACTTCAATTCCATAGAAATATAATTTAATTAGATATACTAACTGATTGTTATTAAAGTGTAATATTAATTTTAAAATAAACACAGAATTTATATCTGTGTCAAAAAGCACAATAAACAGAGGACCGAATTTGAGAACAGAAAATTACAAAGAAAAGAAGAACAAGAAAAAATACAATTAAAATAAATAAAAAGATAAATTTTACAAAATGCATTTGGTGTAATTCATGTGTATATATATGTATGTATGTGTGTGCATGTATGTATCTACGTATGCATATTTCTTTTCTTTTTTTCCTTTTTTTTCCCCCATGCATTTTTTTTTTATTTTATTTTTTTTTTTTTTTTTTTTTTTTTTTTTTTTTTTCATTTGGGATCTCTTCATTTGAAATCTCTCTCTTTCTCTCTCTTTCTCGCGGGCGTGTGTGCATATGATAGCAGGTATTTTAATTATTAAAACTTTGAGCATGTAGGTCGCGTGCTAATGAAATGCATCGATGGTAATACGCACATTTTAAGCATCTATTATTGTTTTACGTTGTATCCTGAATATAGTTTTGAAACGTACTGATTAACTTAGATGTCCGAAGTTGGTCTATTCTTACTTTTTCAGATGGTTAAACTTTAGAAGCGTATCGCGATTAACAAAGAAGGAAATTACAACAACAGAAACAAAAAAAATGTCGTCCACTTGGGTATTGAAAATATTTTGTTTTTGTTTTCGTTAATATTTTAATATAAGTCTGATGATTGAAAATATATGCATCAAAAAGTGATGGTCATAGAATCTGTGATTATTGCTACAACATCAGTTTTAAGCAGGATAAGTTGTTGTTAATTTTGAAAAACGAATTATCGCCGACTCATGTCTCTTGACTGTTACTTGTTAGTGTTACTGTTAGTGTTAAACTTCGACTGAGTCTTCATCTTGTTTTTATTGTTTCGAAGACGACAATTCTGCATTATTTATGTATTTATTTATTTTTATTAGGGAAACATTAAATTTATAAAAGGGAATAAGTGATTATACATGCATGTAAATCAAATTTAAAGATACTTCATAATCATATAGATTATAGTTTATCTTGATATCGAATAGAAAATCAAAGTATTTTCAGATCACCAGTTTTTTTAGTCAGCTTACTGATCGTAATCATCTAATCCGACAAAAATCTTAATAAATTGCAGAATCTTTGGTTTTGATGGTCAGAAACGGCTATGGATGTGCAGTTACCACCCTTGGATGTCATTCCTCTTCCAGAGGAAGTTAAAGGCAATAGTTCTACTGCCCAGTCAGTGGAATCAGATGTTTCAAATGACAGGTTAGAGAGAAAACAAGAAGAAAGTAAAGATGATGACATGTCATCCAATTCAGGTGAGAAAAAAACAAAATTGGATGCCAAAACGTTACTGAATTCAGTTTTAGAAAAACAGAGACCCGGAGAGATACAGGGGACAGAATCAAGAGATGGTGATAATACTATCAGCATTACAGTCTCTGGTGGAAGTGAGATGGCAGCTGCATCTAGCAAGTCACAAACAATTGTGGATGAATTGTTTAAAGATTTTCTTGCATTTAAGATGCAGCAAGATGAAAAGCTGAAGCAGCGGGGGTCAAAATGACTGATAGTTCTCAGTTGGCCCACTCAATGGAAGAGATGAGTAAGCTTCTTGATGAAGAAATAAATTTACTTCTGCACACACAGAAATCTCAGAAAAGAGATTCTCATTCACCTTCATACAAAAAGAAAAAGAAGAAACATGAACACAGGCATCATGATGAAAGAAAAAGCTACGAAGATCGTAAAGAACGAAAACACAAACATGACGAGAAGGATGGTAGAGATGGAGACAGGAAGAAAAGAAGAGAGGATGATGAGAGGAAAGACAAAAATGACTGTAAGAGAGAGAAAGGGAGAGAATCAAGACATGACCGAGAAAAGCATCCAGAAATGGCAGAATCTGGTAGACACCAGACAACTCTTGATAAAGTAAAGAAAGATGAATCTAGCAAATTGTTGAATGAAGGGAAAGAGGAACACAGAACTTCTGATCAGACACATTCAGAAATACTGCAGGCATCTGGTGAAAGTAACAAAATGTTAGAAAGTGTTCATGTTGCTGCAGCTGGTCACTGTGATAAATTAAAACAAAAGTCAGAAGCACCAGATGATAAAATTACAAAATGTGCTGAACCTGGTGCAGTGAATGTTGCTGAAGAAAAAGGTGGAGTGTATTTAGAGTTGCAGAAAAAGAACTTGGGTTTGAAAGTTTCTATCAGTGAAGAAAGCACTGCAAGGATAGTGTCAGGACAATCAGGTGACTGTAAGAAGAGTAAACCACTGGAAGATGGTGAGATATGATAATCTAGTTTGTGTAGAACAGGAGACTGTTAATAATTCTTACATTCTGATACAGTACAGTGAAGACTGTTATACAGTATCTATTTATTTATTTATTTAATTTTGTTTTTCTTTCATAGATATTTATCTCTGTATTTATCCATAATATGTGCTGATGTCAAAAACTCTTTAATTATTATTAATAAGTAATATAATAATTATAAAAAATATTATTATTTTTTTCTAATTTTTTTATTTTTTTAAAGAAATGTATCAAAGTTATGAATATTGATAAAATGAAATGAAAATGTTTTCTTCAGGAGAAGTGAGCTCAACATCCACTAACAGTTCTGACAGTGATGCCAGTGATGATGATGATGTTGCAGATGGAATTCCATCTGGGTCTGGTTCACTTTCAGAGAGCGACAGGGAAAGCAGGTCTTCAAAGTCAAAGAAGAAAAAGAAGAAGAAGCACAGACACAAGAAGAAGAAGAAGTACAGAAGCAAAGACAAGAGTGTGAAGGAAGAGAAAAAGGACAAATCAAGAAGTGATGAGAAGACACGTTCTAAGTCAAGGTATAAGAAAAGGTTTTGTTGTGTACTTGTTTTTGTAAATATAACAGCTATTTTATTTAGTGCAGATTATGAAAAAATTAAAAATATCAAAAAAAATTCAGAATTGAATAAGAAGAAGAAATAAGACGGCTACAATTCAGTTTAAAGGTTTTTGAATATAACATATTTTGTATTGTGTACAAATATAATAACTACATTGTTGTAGATTATGAAAAAAAAAAAATGGGCTTTAACTTAATTTAAAAGGTTGAGAATTCAAATTTTTCTTGTGTTTTTTACATGCATATTTACAGATATATTATTTCCTGCAGATCAGAAAGAAGGGTTTTGTACTTGTAAATACAACAGCTACATAATTTACTACAAATTATATATTTTTTAAAAGTTCTTCTATAACTTAGTTTAAGCATTGTGAATTCATGTTTTTGTTGGGTTTTTAACTTGTAAATATAACAGCTACATAATTTTACTACAGATTATTTTTTTAGTAAAAACTAATGAGAAAGAGATAAAAGTGGGCTGTCCATTCTAGATTTTGTACTTTTAAATATATACTAACTACTTTTAAATATATAAATGCAAAAAAAAGGATAAAATGTAATATAATTTATTTTAAAAGTTGTGAATTTATCATAGTCCACTTCTGTTTTCATTCATATAATAAATTAAATGCACTGTTATTTGACTGAGGTCAGTGATATACCTCAGTATCAGCTACTGATCTCAACTGAGACAGATGATGAAGGTACAAAAAAGTCGATTGTACTCCAAAGTGCCTTGTTACCCATTCATATTATATACTTTGTGACATTTTATTTTGATAATAATTAATACAGGTTCATGACCTTTATCCGAGATCACAAAATTCAGAATGTTCCAAAATTCAAAAAGGTTTCCAAACAGCCAGAAAAAAAATATATATCTGACAGGTTTTGGGTGGTTTAGGATGTATAAATTCTGAAAAAAAATATTATTGAAAAAATCCTGTGTATCAACTGCAAATGTAATATAAATGAAATTTTTGTTTAGACTTAAATTCTGAAATCTGATCCCAGTCATTTTGGAAATGTATTGAGTGTTAATAAACAGACATATTCATTGACTTTTATTATTATTATTATTTTATTTTTTTTATTATATTTAATATTATCAGAATAAAGATCAGAAGTATAATTAAACTTAGAAAGAAGTCAAAGACATTTAGACTGAATGTCTGAATGTTTAGCAGTACATGAACTCATTCGCTTTAAATGGCATAAAAGGCAGATATTTTACATTATGTTTAGGATATGTAAGCATCAATTTTCTATTTAGCTGTTTTATAGTTATTATATTTCACACAAACACACTTAAATTTTAAAATTCACAAATTAATATTGGTTAAAAACATTTTGTGTACTAGGTCTAAGTCACCTCACCGAGGCTATCGTTCAAGATCTCGCTCGTGTGAACGTAGGTCTAGAAATACATCAAGGACTCGTTCGCCTGGCCACAGAAGAAGGTCAAGGTCTCACTCACTTGAAAACAGGTCACGGTCAAGAAGTCGTGAAAGAAGACGAGAAAAGTAAATGAATGATAGTTTTATATAATCGTGTTGTTCTATATAGATTTCTTACTAACCCATCTGAAGCAAAATATTTGTTGTTGTTACGAATATAGGTTTCTTATTGACCTATGTGAGCCAGCCATTATTACTTTGTTCTTGTTTTTGTATTCAGACTTAGAAAACAGCCTCTGCTGTTTATATAGATTTCTTTCTGACCCATCTGAAACAAATAATATTTATTGTTATAAAATGTAGGTTTCTTAATAATCTATTTGAAACCAGATAATGTTTATTGTTTATATAGATTACCTACTGATCTATGTAAACTTGTAAAATAATGTGTTTTTTACTGACCTATCTGAAACATAAAATAATGTTAGCTGTTCATATAGATTTCTTTCTGACCTGTCTGAAATTTGTAAAATAATGTTTACTCATACTGCATTCTTATTCACCAGCTTTTTATTTACCTCTTTAAAACTTATAAAATAATGTTTACTATTTATATTCATTCATATCACCTATAGTCAAACTATTTAATTCAGAAACAGAAACACTGTTGTCATAAAAGAAAAAACAAATTCAGAATATACAGATTATCTTTATTTTAACTTACAAACAGATGATTGAAATGTTACATACAACAACATAATTTACTTGGTGAATGGCAGTACATGATTTCCCATTGCAGACATATTATATTTTGATTACATAATTGTGTTACAGTGATTGTTGTTGTAGTTCTGTAATTTGTGTTCTCATTTTGCCTTACTCTCCAGATATGGTTATGATGAATGGGATGCTCGTTACTATGGCAAGGGAGACCACAATGGGAAACACAGATCTAGAAGTCGATCAAAGTCACGGTCTAGATCACGATCCAGATCACGAGACAGATGGCAGCGTCATGAACGGAAAAGCAGTCGAGAGGAGAGAGACCTGAGACTGAAGATTGACAAAGCCAAACTGAGGAAAATTGCGATGTGTGTATTTAGTATATGTCAGTGTACACTAAAAGTTAAAATCAGTTAAAACAAGAAAATTGCTACGTGTGTATCTAGTATATCTTTGAAATTTTCATTCAAATATGGACTGTAGTCGGATCACAATCCAAAATAATAAATTACATTTAATTTTTCAGAAAACTTATTGGGATTTGTATTAAATCATTTGTTTTATTCTTCTTCTTCATATTATTATTATTATTATTATTATTATCATCGTTTTTTATTTTTTTTTAATAATAATATTTTTTGTTTGTTGTAAATCATTATTTTAATTTTAGGGCCAATGTTTTGAAGAAGATGCAGTCTGGAGAGGAAATAACAGGAGTGGATCCAGCAACCATAAACATGATAAAAGCGGGAGGCAAATCAGTGGAAGAACTTACAGGTCAGTTTGTAGACATTCTCAGTGTTTGAACTTGATTAGTTAAAAACTAGATGACTATTTAAACTTGATCAGTTAAAAGCTAGATGACTATATTTAAGTGTCAGTAAAATCTGTGGAAGAACATATAGGTCAATTTGTAAACACAATGAGCATTTTAAACTTGATTATTCATACATGCATGAACTCACAAATGATTGTGCTTGGTGCTCACCTGATTACAAAAATTCCTCATCCCATCATATTGAATAAAAGAACAAGAAATAACTGCACTAATTTAAAACAAGTATCATACCTGATTCATAACTACAAATATCACCCGAGAAATGAGAGCACTGAATTAACAATTTAACAAAGACTCTTCAAAGCTGTTTATTTTATTCGTGAGTAGGAATTTTTTATTTATAAATACTTTTATTTTGCCAGTAGTTTTAACACTGTGATGTTTTTGATTTGTCAGAGTACTGTAAGAAACTCTCAGAGAGAGAGAAGTCAGCGTACTCTAGCAGTGACAGTGACATCGGTCACAAGTCTGACAGTGAGGATGACTCGCTGATACATCATCCATTTGTTGTCAAAGACCCATCACAGACACCAAACATCGTTTTAAACATTCGGGTAATATTAATTACACTATTTTAAACATTTGGGTAACATTATTTACAAAGATTGTTCAAGCATTCACGTAATATTACTTTAAAATATTATTTTAAATATTTGTGTAATATTAGTTACAAATATCTTTTTTAAACAATGGGGTAATATTAGTTCAAAACATTGTTTTAAATATTCAGGCAATATTACTTATTCATTTTAGTTTTGATTCTATTTAAAACATTTTCATTTTTGTTTTATTTGTTATTTTAAAGTTATGCCACATAGAATCAGTCCTGAATTCTGAGATAATAAATATGTTTAGTTAAGATTATGTTGTATTTAATTTCAAAATACTGAGAAGCTTACAGATGTTTTTTTTAACGTATTTTAAAATTTATAAAATATTGATATGCTTCAAGATTATTTTTAAAAGTTTGAGAGAATTCTATTTGGTATTTTTATATGTATGTAAAAAAAATGTTTTGTTTAGATTATGTTATATAATATTTATGTTGGAGATGTTCTAAAACTAAAATATGTTCTCAAACATGTACAAAAATACACAAAACAAAATTCTCTCAAATCTATTAAACATTTTAAAAATTAAATATTTAATTTTCAGAACTCTAGGCAGTTGCCAGTACGGACTCCACAGGAAAAAGCTACAGAATCAGCACAGTTGAGACTTCAGTTCCCTGTATCAAGTGGAACATCACATCGTGCCAAGGAAGGTGAATGGGTTCCAGTGCCTAGAACTACAGCACCTGCACCACAACCATCAACATCAATGGCAGCAGCATCATCTGTAGGCATAAACATGAACATGAGGAATGATGTTGGAAGCATGGTTCGTCCACCTGTTGGATATAACACACCTCCTGGCACAGTTCCACCATCGCTTTTACCAACACCACCACCACCACCACCACCACCTCCACCACCTGCTGCTGATCCTCGTAACAAAGTGTTTCCTGACCCCCCACAAAAGGTAGAAAATATATATATATCTTTTTAATTTTCATTCAGTTCTGTTATACTGTTCAATGTTGTTGTTTTTGATATTTAGACATTTCTTAATGTTTTAGTATTGTTGTTTTTTTTTTTTTTTTTTTTATATTTTGTCATAATGTGGGGGTTTTTTGTTTTGTTTTTTAATGTTTTAATATTGGATTTTTTATATTTAGACATTTCTTAATGTTTTGATGGGGTTTTTATTTTATTTGTTTTATTATCATATGTTATTCTTGGGGTGGGCTTTTTTTTATGCTTACTCATTTCTTAATTCAAAAATTATATTTTGCTTAAAATGTCTGTTGTGAATCATTGTTACCACATAAATAACAAAACCACTGAAAACATGTTTCCAGTATTCCTTTTTTATTTCTTTTTTTTAAATTGTATATGTAAGTAAAGAAGTGATAATAAATGTCTGTGTAACTCTTGCAGGCGATTGACATTGGGAGTGTGATATCAGAACGACTTCTTGCAGCACGCAAGTTAGCAACCAACCCCTATGATGTAGAGGCACTGTCTGCCATGCATCAAGTACAGGAAAAGGTAAGCATCAGCTAAAAATGATTTAAAAATTTATTAGATTCTTTGTTTTCTGATCTCTCAAACCTGTTTTTATTAATCTTGTTTTAGTGACTTTTTCAGGAGAAATGTACAGATGCTTTTCATTGGCTTTCTGAATAAACTTGCTTAAACTTTCTTCATAAATGACATTTTACACAGACACAGATGCACGCACCCACACACATACACCATGCAGAGTGAAACTGATAATTCAAACTTGAAGAGGTCAGGAACATAATTAGATTTTCAACGAGTTCAGATTTTAAAAATAAAATATTTGCCAGTTTCAGTGGACAAATATGTTTTATATTGCACATCAATTTTGGGTTCAGTCTTTTATTCATTATGTTATTTACTTAGTTTACAAAATATGCAAGAGTATATCTTTCTTGCAATATGAAATTTACTCATCCATTGGAACAGCATTAAATGTTCAAGCTCAACCTGCCAGAATCTGACTTTAAATATAACACACACACACACACACACACACACACACACACATACCCACACATACCCAGTGTAAATAAAATGCAGATTTTTTAATGAAAACGTATTTTCATCAAAGTGAAAAATTTATTTGTACTGTTTAAAAAGTGTTTAATGTTAAAGAATGTACAAGTTTAAACATTTAACTTTCAGGCCAGTCGCTGGGCAGAATCGAAACACCTGCCTGGTCAGTTTGTTGGTTCGACAGGTGCGCAGATACTGACCCCTCAAGAATTGACCTCTGGAGATAAACGATGCCAGCCATGGGCAAAGAAGGTAACGCCTACTTATATATCTCCTCCTTTCAAATTGTTTGGTTCTTTACACTGACTTTGCTGTATGTTGCTTGGGGGGATATGGAGGTTTGGTATTATTGTTCTGTTTTGAATGTTGAAAATCTCTTTCAAGGTATACTGATTATAATCTGTATTGACTGATTGTGTTTGCATGAC
Organism: Chrysomallon squamiferum; assembly: GCA_012295275.1. Taxonomy (NCBI): domain Eukaryota; kingdom Metazoa; phylum Mollusca; class Gastropoda; order Neomphalida; family Peltospiridae; genus Chrysomallon; species Chrysomallon squamiferum. Next base: position 20,471,822 of record CM022665.1, read on the forward strand.
ATCACGTTGTTTGCACAAATGGGCGATGTCTGTAAAAACAATCAATTGAAATTTGCATGGTTTTGATTTTATTGTTATTATTATTATTATTATTATTATTATTATTCTTCTTCTTATTATTATTTATTATTATTATTATTATTATTATTATTATTATTATTATTTTATTATTTAATATTTTATTAATTTATTATTATGATACCTTTTTTTTCTTTTTTTTTAAAGAAATGTAAAAAAATAAAGAAAAATTACCATGATGTAAATCACATCTAGAGTAATAAATTAATAACAGATATATAGTTAGTATATGACATCATCATCCAGTTGGTAACTGAATATTTGTCACCTGTAATACTTCCAGTAAATCTTAACTCTCTGTCGGTATGGGACTGAAAAGATATACTTGCACATAACACAATTTTCAAATATTAGTGGGGTGTTTTTATACATCATTAATATTTTAAATTTAATTTTAACCTGCCATTTTCATTTTTAATGATATAACTGCATAAACAGAATTACAAATTGAATTTGAATATCAATTCATCTCATAATTATAATTCTGCATTGGAAAAAATACCTCAAAATCCTGTTGCTGTTTCAGAGTAGTTGAGAAAACTCCTTGATTCATTGGTTAATTAATATTTATATTATGGGATGTGTGGTATTTGGGTAGTAATGTACCAACTTTTTAGTTTGTAATACTTTTATATTTGATTTTGAAGAAAAAACTACAAGAAACCTTCTTTGATAGCGTTGACAAAAGTCATTTGTTGGTTCATATTTATACATCTGTGATTTTGGGGTTGTGTAATATTACTATCAGTTTATAATACTGTACATTCGAAAAAAAAAAAAAAAAAAATAATAATAATCTTGTTTGACAGGGTTGGGGGAAATCATTTATTGGTTGATATTTGTATATGTGGGTGGTATAGTATTTTTATCAGTTTATAAGTTATTCAGTGGTTGATATTTATACTTCTGCGTTGAAGTATAGGAGAAGTTTTATCAGCATATAAAGATGTTACAACAGATTTAAATACAAGTATATTTACACTAAGTACTGATTGGTTTTTCTCTCCTCTAGGTAATATATTTGATAATATATTTAGATAGCTCAATACCAAGTTAAATTATTGATTGATTTGTTCCCAAAGTAGATGATGATGTATTTAATTGATGACTTAAGTTTAATTAGTGAATATTACCTTGCAAATTTAGATGGCAACATATTTAAATACTTTCAATACTAAGTTTAATTATTGATGGATATATTATGGTTAAAAATTCTTCCTGTTTGGATGTTTTTAAAAGAATGTAAATGTTTTAAAAAGCAGATAAACAAAAAGCTCAGCAAAGTCAGTGGTATATGCCAATCAGTTCAAGTTCTCATTTCAGGTCTCCTCATCAAGATGAATAGAAAAGAAAAACTCCTCGGACGAGCTTCGAGTGGCCACCACAATGTCCAGTTATTTCAGGCTGACCAGTTGTGTAATAAGTGGACATTGTCCTGGCATTGTAATTTTTTTTTTTTTTCTTCCCTTTCTCGCGTGTTTAAGTCTGATGCAGTTGGTTACATACAGCTGACAGATTTGGAAACCGAACAGAATTTTTTATGTGACTTGACAACGTTAACAAATAAATAAAAATAATAATATTTTAAAATGGTCCTCTGATTTTGTTGAACTGCATTAGACTTAACAAAAAGTTTAGTGTGTTTAAAAGTTCATCTCTGCCAAGGAATATCAAATTTGAACACCCTCTATTCTCATGACAGAAATGAATTTTAAAACATTTTTTTCAAAAACTTTTTGTGCAAAAACAACAGTCTTATTTAAGAAATAAAAATTCCCCCAAAATGCCAGAATTCACATATAATTTGAGTAATCAAAATTTTGTTTATGTATATTATTTTTTTTTTTTTTTTTTTTTTTTTTTTTAAATATATGCATATTTCTTTAAGAGGAATTTCCAAATATTATTATTGGGTTATTTATTTTTTTTTTTTTTTTTTTTTTTATGGGGGGGGGGTTTAATAATTTATCTCTGGCTGATGGTTTTGCACAATGAGATTTACCTGAGCTTACAACAAGATTTCATGAAGTCTTCCAAGATAAACATTTCCAAATATGTATGGTTCTCTTCTGTTTTTTAACTTTGATCTAAAAGACACAGACATTTCCCATGGGTGCAGATTATTCAGTGTTTCATGTTTTAAAACAAATAATAAAAAATAATAATAAATTTAAAAACGAAACCAAGAAAACCTAAAACAAAACAAACAACAAGATAATGTGAAATGATTTTCTTTCATATTCTTTTTATCTTTATAAAAATAAATATTATAAAAATAATTTTTTGTTATACATTTGTTTTTAAAAATAACAAATTAATAAAATAAAATAAAATAATAAAATTAATTTTTCTTCAAAAACCCTGAAAAATCTAATTTTGATTAGTCGCAGAAAATTATAATTTTCTTTTGTTTGTAAGTTTATTAATAAAATTTTAAAATAAATTACTGTAACAGTAATAAAAATGAAAATAAAAATAATTAATAATAATAATAACACAAACAATAAGAAGATGTATGTTAATAACAAAAATTAATAATAATAAATTACTGTAATAATAATAATAATAATAAAAATAGTAACAATATTAATAATGAAATAATTATAGCAATAATAATAATATTAAGAATAAGAACAGTAATAATATTAATAATAAATAACAATAATAACATCAATAATAAATTAATAATAATAAATTACTGTAATAATAATAATAAAGAAATAGTAACAATATTAATAATGAAATAATAATAGCAATAATAATAACAATAACAATAATAATAACAATAGCAATAATAATAATATTAAGAATAAGAACAAGAAAAATAAAATGCTACTAATTTTATGAGGTATGAGAGTGGATAGAGAAAGACCAATACATTTTGGAAAGATTTTTATCTTGGTTAGCTTGCCGTCTGCGTGGCGTCTGTCTGTTCCTGCTGCTTGAGGGGCAGGAAGTCGCAGCAGGAACAGACGTGAAAGCTTGTTACAGGTTCAGACAGATTTTGCTGAGGGCAGACGTAGTGTGGTCACATTGTTTCCTTCAAAGATTCAGCCATCTTTGATCCCGAGCTGCTTGGATGGTAAGTACTCACAGACCTAAACACCCAGTTACATTTACATCCAATAAAAGTAAAAATTTAAATTAAATAATAATAATAAAATTAAAATAATAATAATAATAATAATAATTACTAAAAAAAATAATTATGAATTGGTCAGTTTAATAAAATAATTAGATGGACAATTATTACAACCAAATCTATTACTATACATACTAGTGAAATAAATAATAAGTTGGATGAATATTAGTATTTAGCCCATAATTATTTGGTAGTAGATTAATTAGAGGAATATATAAAATGATAATAAATTTTAAAAATTTAAAAATGAATAATGTATAGATGGACAGTTATTACAATTAAATCCATAACTGAGTGATTAAAGATTAATTAGAAAATACATAAATATCAATAAAATAATAATAAATTAAAAAAACAAAACATGACTGTTGTTAAATAAAAGAGTTACTGTTGCATTAAATTAAAGAATTATTGAATTTTAAACTGGGTGTTTGATCTGTGAAGAATAGTATATTTGAAAAAGGTTTGTTGTTTTTATTTGTGTAGGAAAAAAACACGGACTGTTTATTTGTATTGGTTGCTGCTTCATCACCATCAGCGACAACAATTTGTATCTGCGTCAGAAGCTGATAATTAAAACACACTAAATGTACCTGTGTATATTTAGTCTGAACAGACTTTTTATCATTTCATTTGCTTGGTTTCCATCTTTCTTTTAAAAAATTTAGTGTCAAATATTTACTTTAAAAACATAATGCATGAAAATTATATTCGATAGTAATTGTTTTATGCTCCCCCCCTTTTTGAAAATGTATTTAACTTGATTAGAAAATTGCTGAATTTATCTTAGAAAGCCACACGATATGCCCTTCGTGCTTTAAGATACATTTTAAAACACAATTTAACAGAAAAATAAAAGTGGTTATGACATTTATTATTTATGATTGTTTTTCAAAAGTCCACAAATCTGCTTTTGTCACGGTGGCTTATTTGTTGAATTTTTTATTGTGTCATTGAAATAATTTTAATTTTTTTAAATGTTTTTTTCACTCCTCTTTTCTTTCTTTTTTTCTTTAATTTTTATTTTTTATTATTATTATTATTTTTCAGCCATCTGTTTTTCTTGATGTTTTGTATTATAAAAATAAAGGGGACTGACAAAGTAAGGAACCTGGCTTGTTATTTTTACAGGATCTGTTTAAAAGGGCAGCTCCTGTCCAAGGAGGAATTGGCATGTTCCTTCTACAGAAGATGGGGTGGAAGCAGGGTGAGGGGCTAGGAAAGGGAGGAGGGGGGAGTCTGGAGCCACTGATGCTGGACGTCAAGTCTGATAGAAAAGGTAAAAAGTTTTTTTTTGTTTTTACCATTTGTTGATATTCTTATATTTTATCTTATAAAATTAATACATTTGCTCTTCAGTGTTTGGTTGTGTATTACATAAAAGTTTGTAAGATACTTAGTTCAGATATTTTCATGGATGTCTGTATGCTGATCCATTACCTTTGTTTGACACCCAGTAGCTGAAATGTTTCTTATGCTGGGGTGTCATTAAACATTCATTCATTCAACTGTATAGTTAGCCATGACGTGCTCTGGAGCTAACATTTATAGCATTTTTTCATTAGGTGGCATTTGAGCACATGATTTTGTTCCACACTTGACTGAAATATATGACATGTATATGCACACGAAAAAAATGGAAGAAAATGACACGTCATTGAATAAATCTGTGTACAAATATTTGAATATTGCATCTGGAACATTATGAAACTTTTTCCCAACCCAATATTTATGACTGCAAAGCACAATATAATACTGATTGCTCCCAATGATTTAACAAATTACATATTTGGAAAAATATAAATATGTTTGTTGGGTTGATTTTCTCCGACACTGTGATTTCATTTTAGTTTGTGTATATTTATCAAATAAACAGCCAGTGAATTAATAAGCAAAAAATATAAATATTCTCTTGTTTTTTCTTCATTTTATTAATGAAATACAATGTGTAATTTTATTTTAATATGTATATATTTATAAAGTAAGCTAAGCACTCAAGCAGGCAGATAGTTGAAATGTTTAGTGTGTGCAGATGCAATTACGTTTTTAGGTTTAATATGTTATCAGTTGTATTAATGAAAAATTGTGGCAGTGTGTAATTTCATTTTAATTTGTGTACATTTATGAGAAGAAAAAAAAATGAAAAACTAAGCAGCCAGTAGTGTATGTGTGAATACATAAATTATGTTTATAGGTTTACAGTCGCAGGGAGAGGGTACTAAGAAAGTTCCTCCAATCAGAATGCCGGTTCCTGCTGCCAAAGATCTATCAGGTCAGAAAAACAATTTTCTTCTTCATCTCTGAAATATGCTAGAGAATATTTGCCAGTCACTCATTCTTTGAAATCTTGTTCATTTAGACTGCGTCTCATCAGGTCTTTTGTGTTTTATATATATAACAAAAGCCTTTGTATTTGCGGTTCTGTTTGATGGTCATTGTAGTTTTAATCATCTTGCAAATTTAATTTGCGACTATAAAACAGTGCATTCTTTTTTTTTTTCTTTTTTTTTCTTGGTATGTGCCGTTTCCATTTTGAAGTGCAGATCAACAGAATTATTTTTAATCTTCAGGAAAACTTAAATTTGTGACTATAAAACAGAAAGGTCCATGGTATGTGCTGTTCTGTTTTGAGGAGTAGGCATAATTTTAATCTTCAGGAAATTTATCTTGTGTAATTTTAATCTTCTCAGAAACTTAATTTGTGAATATAGGAAACAAAAAGGTAATGGTTGTTGTTGTTTGGGGTTGTTTTTTACTGTGTGTGTTTTTTTTAGGTAAACATCCAGTATCTGCTCTGACTGAACTGTGTAATAAACGCAGGTGGGGGCCACCAAATTTTGTGTGCATCCACGAAAGTGGACCAGATCATAAAAAAAATTTCTTATTCAAGGTATGTTTTATTAAATTTCTAATTTGTTGTATGTGCAACTTGTTTTTAAGTCAAAAATCTTGCAAAGATTATGTTAAATCTCTTTTACATTTTTTTTTTTTTTTTTATCAGTTTCAGGTTTCTTCATTTCAGACCAAAATTCATTATGTAATGTGTTCTGGTAAAAATTGTATTTCAAATCTATATATTGTGTTTTTCAAGGCTTTATTATTATTATCATTATTGTTGTTTTATCCTGTACATATTGTGTTTGTAGAAGTCTGATTATTATTATTATTGTTTTAAACCTGTACATATTCTGTTTGTAGACAATTGATTATTATTATTATGATTATTGTTGTTTTATACATCAAATCTTTGTTGTTACTTTTCAGGTGATTGTAAATAATGTCGAGTATCAGCCTTCAGTTACCAGTGTAAGTAAGAAACTGGCAAAAGCTCAGGCAGCACGTACCTGTCTGCAGGAACTTGGTTTAATTCCAAAAATAGGAAGTGTATAAATAGCAACAGTTTGCACACACCAAAAGAAACATAATTCTAAGTTGATTATTGTGGATAAAAGAACTGAACATTACACTGAATTATTTGAATTTTATTGTTGTCTTTTTTTCAGTTTCTTAAATGAATTCAGATATTTCAGTTAGCCATTGAGGAAAAAAATTAATAAAATTTTATAAATGTCTCTGAATTGATCTTATTTTTAATTGGTGTATAGATGAATGGACATTTTATCCAAAGTTTATGGTGTTTGTTATCACTTTTTTCCATCAAAAGGACTGAATTACAAACAGACTGATCTTAGATAAAGAAAAGAAAAGAAAAATTTAAGAATATAAACTTTGCATCTTATTCACTTATTTCAGAAATACACAATGTCTAATAGATACATAAATAATATAGATATACGTGTACATGTAAGTATGAAATAAAGTTTCAATAATGTCATAAATCTGATTTTTGTTTTATTTTCTCCAGCTTTTTTCTTTTTCAAATATAAATCCTTTATCACTATAAACATTAGCATTACATTCAAAAGTATTAGTTTAGATTAAATAAAAGTATTTTTCTTTATATGACTAAATTACTTTTGAACTTTGAAAAAAATAATAATTTACATATGTAAATTTCACCAAAACTTTATTCAGCAGTGTTATAATCAAGAGGGAACCATCGTCAAAATTATCATACAAGTGCATGTGCAAACAGAAGCATGTTCCTCTAAAAAAGTACTAGATGGTAATAACATGTTTCAGACTAGATAAGACCATGTCCAAATGATTCAAGCTAGATATGGCTAAGTGAGAATTATCAAAAAATCCTATTAACAGAAGATTACTGCTTCAGCTCATGAGAATACTTGTTATAAAGAAAGAAAAAAACACCAGAGAACCATCTATTCAAACCCTCATATTTATGCTTGACAAAATACACTGATTATAGTGTTAAAACAAAAGTTAAAATTTAAAAATTCATATTTTACATGACAAAATACATGACCAAAACTGAAACTGCAAACTAAATTCTTTTTTTCTTCTTCTTAACTGTAAATTTAAATACAAGAGCTAGCAAAATAGTATCCGGATGAATATAATGTAGCGTTCACTAATTCCATTATATACTTTTTCCTATACCGCATACACAAGCTGTTATTCCTATTATAGCAATGTGTCTTCATGCTGACAACGTTTTTCTTTCAATGTGGATGGAGACAACAACTGAACATGAAAAGACTAGCATGGGTGGTTTGACCGTTATTACTGTTATCTTGAAATCTTCCACATATATTATTGCTAATATTACCGATAATCCGATAAACGAAAGTTCGAGTCCAGAGCTGTAACTGTTATTTTATTTAGAACTTCACTGTACTTTGTTCTTAGCTTATTAACAAGAATATAAAAATCTGAAATGAACATCGCTCAAAAACTAAACATAAATATAGCCAATAATTATATTATATCCCAATTTCTTCTTTGCGGCAGAAGCAATAACCTCGATTTCATCTATTCAAAAGTCTCCGTAAATACAGACAGGTTGAAAGTTAAACTGGATTGTTTATCGCTATAATTGTTTAAATTTGTTCAAATACTTATACCAGGTGCATTAATATTTCAGTATATCCGTATATCATTATATTGTTTAAATAAAATAAGTAATGTTATAAGTTATTTTTCAAAATTAAAACACTAACTTGGCGACACCTTCAATAAGCCAATTTCTAACTTGAATCATTTAATTTCCTCTTACGTTTAAAAGCATCAAAGTACCTTCGAAGATAATAATCAAGCGTCGGGTCAGATGATACACTGCTAAATCATATATTTTGCAATGTGTTTATTATTTTTCGTCACAAACAATGACTGTGTCGCGAATGGTTATCGGTTAATACTTGTAAATAACCGTGATGAAGTCTGGACAAGGCCAACAGCACCAGCTTCTTTTGGAGGTAAAGACGAGTCAATTGTCTGTGGTGAGTAGTGAGTTTCTTCTTTAAAGTTCTTCAGAATATCTCTCTCTCTCTCTCTCTCTCTCTCTCTCTCTCTCTCAGAATATCTCTCTCTCTCTCTCTCTCTCTCTCTCTCTCTGCAGAATAATTAAAAAATAAATCGATAAATAAATACATTCCTCGCAAAACATATATTTTTAGGTCGGGACCTCGAGCGTGAACCTAAAACCGGAACGTGGTTAGGCATGTCAAAAAATGGAAGAATTGGAGTTTTGCTCAATATTCTTGGGCAACTGGATCCAAATAAAAAAGCAAGAGGTATTTTCTGGCTGATTTATTTATAATTTAGACAACTCTCTCTCTCTCTCTCTCTCTCTCTCTCTCTCTCTCTCTCTCTCTCTCTCTCTCTCTCTCTCTCTCTCTCTCTCTCTCTCATTTAATTTGATTTAACGATTTTTATTGTTTGTTTCATTTGATTTAATGTTATTTGTTTGTTTGTTTGTTTGTTTTTGTCGTTCCAGGCTACCTTGTAACAGACTATATAACGAGTGATCTGTCCACAGACGAATATTTGAAAACGATTTCACCAAATGCGACTCAGTATAACGGGTTTAATCTCGTTCTCGTGGAAATTGGGTTCGTTCATTCCGTCTGCTCAGAAAATTTGAAAATTGAACAAAATAAAACCTAACTCTTTGAATTAATCATGTCATTTAATTACATCTTCAAAAAATAGGAATTGTGTGTGTATATATATATATATATATATATATATAAGTGGCTTTCATTTATTTATTTATTTAGTTATTTATTTAAGTTGTTACGGGTAGGTTTTTCATTATTTCGTTTTTAGTTATGTTTTCTAATATTGTTATCTCCTGGATATGTGTAATTTCAGAAACAGAACTACACAGGCTAAGCTGTTTTCGAATGCTCTGGCATATCACGGCACACACACCGAAATACTGCACGATAGAGGTAGGTCTGAACATATAATTTTCTATTTTTTTTTATTTATTTATTTATTTATTTATTTATTTATTTTGTTCGTTATTGTGGCTTTTTTTCTTTTTTGTTTTATGTGATTTTGTTGTTTTTGTTTGTCTGGATTGGGGGGTAATTTTTTTTTTTTTTCATTTTTATTTGGATTACACATACAAGTTGCAGGAACACACACACACACACACACACACACACACACACACACACACACACACACACACACACATATTATCCCGTCGATATTTAACGTGTAAATAAATTACTACGTTGTATTTCAAGTATAATATTACCGTTGTATTTGGTAATATAGATATCTAAAATATAAATTTGAATATTTAATAAATACAATTTCAGAAGTATACGGAATTGGTAATACGCGGATTCAAACCCCGTGGAAAAAGATTATTTATGGTAAAGAAAAGTTTGACGACATTTGTAAGAAATATTCAGATGTTAACAACAAAAAAGAGCTGGTGCAGTCCTTACAAGAGATGATGTCTGACAGAACAACGTAAGTTCGCGAATAAATCGTAAATTTGATGACTTGATGACTTTGTTCGCGAATGGATCGTAAATTTGACAAGTTTATAGCATAATTCACGAATAAGTCATAGAAATGACAACTGGCGCTCAACTGGTGAATGGATCATGATTTTTAAAATTTAATGACTTATTTCATGATCTAATCATAAAAACAGTTTAATGGCTTAGTTTACGAACAGATCATAAACGTGACGATTTAGTGGCTTAATTCATGAATAAATTAGAAACTTGACAGTTTAATGTCTTAATTAGTTCGCGAATAAATTCGTCAACATAATAATTTAATGTTGTTTCCTTGTTATTTCGTAATAATGAAACATAAATTAAACCACAGTTAAGTAAGAAGCATGCACTTGTAACTTATACTTACTAGCATTAATTTATAATACTTTCAGAAACATAATTATGTGGATAATTGTGTTTAACCAAAATCAACAGTATCAATATATAATACAAATATTTTAAATCTACTTGTTATTTCTGAATTTAATGCATAACATCGTGACTACAGAGGCTACTAGGTCTAAGGTCTGATGGTTTTTAGGTTATCTAATTATCGTCAAAACTTGTTCGGTCTATAAGGATACCTGTAGATGAATGGATAGTAGTAAGTAGTTTTGAGAATAAAAAGCTCTTACAGGCTACGGCTAGTGAGAATTTCTCTGCTCTTATAAGCTACAGCTAGTGAGAATTTCTCAGATCGTACATACTACAGTTAGCGATAATATACAGGCTACACTTGGCGAGAATCTCTCAAGCTGAAGTCAAACATATCTTATGCATTTTCTTTGCTCTAGTGTCGCTAAATAATCCTTCAGAGAATCTGGTAGAACACTGGAATCTAAAAATGAGAATCTGGTTTACTGATAAACTGTTATATATATATATATATATTTATTTATTTTTTTTTTTTTTTTTTTTTTTTTAAGTCATCTTCCCGATGACGTATTGAAAGAACAGTGTGATGAAGCTGGGTATGTCGGTTCTATCGCTATTCAAAGATCTCAGATATGTGTCTGGACTCCGCAATGGCAGTATGGAACCAGGTAAATATATCGTTAATATTTTACCTTTTTCTCCAAACAGCTGCAATTAAATAACTTTCTACTTGATATAACTTAACGAAATGTTTTTTTTTTTTTTTTTTTTTTGTAGTATTAGGAAATAAAAATTTGAAACCAGTGTAAATATATTTACATCATTTCTGTTTTATTATATTTTAATATATATATATATATATATATATATATTGCTATTCATAAGCAACAGGCAGAGACGATCATACGAAAAATACCGGAAGCAGGATAGAGCAGATAATATTGTATTTTATTTGAATATTATTTACTGCCTTTTTCTTTCTTTCTTTCTTTTTTTTTTTTTTTTGGGGGGGGGGGATAGGACTGCAGTGACGCTTTTTTGGTTTTATTGCATTTCATATGTATGAATAATGCGTTAAAGCCTGTTTAATGTGTTTAAAATAATAAACTGTTAGATAATAATAATAATAATAATAATAATTATTATTATTATTATTATTTTAAAGAACCTTTCATGCTGAAAAATGTGTACCATTCGCTGTTTAATTTGATATTAATTAATTTATTTCGCATTTTGTTTTTCAGAACTACAACAGTAATACTCATAGACTATGATGGAAATTGTGATTTTATTGAAAAGACTCTTGTTACACCCGTATCCGAAGACAACCCCCAATATAAAACTACACATCTTAACTTCAAACTAAATGTTATTATTTAAAACAACACATCATAACTTCAAACTATGTTAACGTTTAAAATTATACATCATAAATTCAGATCGTTAATGTTAAATTCACACTTGAAAGTGTTTGTCTTTTCGCATATATCTTGTATTAAATATCTACGATTCATTTAATTAGTTTTGACTTGATTTGTGCTGGGTATCATTAAACATTCATCATTTATTCATTTGTTTTGTCATGAAATAAAAATGTCAGTTAAATATTAACAGACTATAATTATGTTACAAAATAAAATATATTTTGGAATTTTATATGTAAAATTATCTGTACGTGTTTGTATGAGTTTGTGTTCAAACGAATAAATAAACTAGCAAAATATATAAACATTTGTTTTCATTTTGTTAAGTATTTATTTATTGAAAATTACAGGTGTGTCGGAGGGTATCTACGTATGTGTGAATGCCAAGACATAATTTTCAAATCAGTTCTTGATCTACGTGATTTATATTGAATAACAAAATTTTATACAAAAACAAAATAATAATAATAATACATAATAAAATTAATATAAATAAATAAATGCAATTTTACAGATTGGGCTAAATTTATTAATTTACAGCGACCAATTAAACTTAAGCAACTGGAGTTATCTACCGTAGTTCCGAATGGCGGAATATGGCAGAACAGTATAGTAACAGGTCGAGTGTAATTTGTGAAGATGAAGAACAGTTACTTAAGATCGAAGCTGAAGGGGCGGTCAGAGAGATAGCATTTGCAGTAAAACATGTAGAAATTTCGAAAAAGTTGCCATGTTCCCCAAGCATTGTGTATCTTAATTTAAAAACGAAGGAAGACGAACCCATCTGTGTTGAACTTAGTTTGAAAGGATTTCGTGTAAGTGTTTCCAAGTAAATTATTTTTAAAACATTAATTTGACCATAAACCAGGTTAATAAATGGAAATGTAAAAATTGGATGATATAGATCGATTCAGTTTACAATTTTATAGAACCAAGCAAGACTGCAGCAAAAACAAAAATGTTTGCAAATTATTTATCAAATAATTGAAATGCATATCAGTTAAAAAAGAAGAAGAAAAAAAAAAAAAGCTTTTCTTCAGTTTAAGTCTATGTGATTCTGAAAACCGCCTTATTAACGCCACTGTAAAAAATATTTTTAAGCTTTAGTGTTATAAATACTTATCAACTATCAGACAAAATAGTAACAGAGTTCTTAGCAGTATAAATATTTAACAAGTATTTTATGTTTTATTTGTTTTGATTTTTTAATTTATTTATTTAATAATAATTATCAGGTATAAAAATAAAACAGAAGCCATCTAGATGTTGAAGGAATTTTTCCTGATTAATTTTTACCATTTCACCTTAATTCTTTAGTAAGTGGTGGCAAAGCAGAAAGATACACATAAATATTGTAAACAAGCAGTAGAGGTAATTATCTCAACAACACTGCTAAAGATCATCGGGTACTTCTGTACTCATCTGTAACCACCAGTTTAAGATGATCATTTTGAATATTTTTCTGCTTCTACTACTGAAAATTTGTGTTGGGAGCTAATTTTACACTATATTTAATTACTGTGAATAATAATGTGGCTAGCCTTGAAGTGTATTGAATTAAAATGCAGACCTAAAAATCTGGTCTGGACTTGATAAGATACACAGTATATTTTCTCATAACGCTGACCACTATAGCAGTCACTAAATATATTCTGTAGATTAAAATAGTTTTAAAAATTATAAGTATGAAAACTCAGTAGATTAAGAATTCAGAATACCAAAACTGGGAACTATGAAAACCTGGTAGATTAAAAATTATAAAAATTAAAAATGATGACTGAAAACTCAGTAGGTTACAACATCAAAACAATAACTGACAACAATTGCAGATTAGAAATTCAAAAAAATAAGAAATGATAATAATACTTGATAGATTAAAAATTATAAATATCAAAAATGATAACTATGAAAATCAGTGGATTAAAAATACACAAAATTGATAATTATGAAAATATTTTTTAGATTATTGGCAAGAAATATGACTGTGTTGATGAAACTTGTGCATCGCCGTTCTATGAAACCATCTACTCGCTGCTAGATCACCTGAGTCCAGGCTACAGAAACACATTTGGTGAAACTCTGCTGGAAAAACTTCAGCAGCTTCAGTCTAGTAACCAAGACTAGACTCATTCTTTGTAGACTTTGTAACTGGGGAATTAACTGTCTGTTCAGCCAATGTAGTAAGTAATAATATAATATGATGTTCATCATTTCTCAGTTATTTTATTTTATTTTTATCATTATTATTAGTTGTATTAGCAGGAACAGTTGTAGTACTACTATTATTGTTGTTGTTGTTGTTGTTCTTTTAATAAAATCTGAAAGAGAGGCATGCATCATTTTTACTATTTCATCTTTTAGTTATCAGGCTTTTATTTATTAAGTTAACATATTCATGAACAGTTCTTCTTTTTCTTTTTAGGATGCCTTCATGTGCCACTTGAATAAATTTTCAGTCTGTTGTGAATATTTGCAGCTGTAGGATACAAAGCTTGTAGCATGATGCAGAACATTTGCACTGCAGTAAAGTTGTCATCTGAGATGTCTGTGTGTTCTTTTTACATTCACAGGTTCACTTACCTTTGTGATACAGTTTGCTAAGTAAGCTGTCATAATAATTAAAATTTAATTTAAAACATATTTCTTATAATGAGTTTCAGTTTTTAAAATTGTTAGTAGCAATACAAAAGCAGTTTTTTTGTTGTTGTTGTTGTTGTTGTTGTTTCAGTTCTGTTATATTTAAAAAAAAACATATAATGAAATTCATACACATGTTTTCTTTTCTTTCCTTTTTTAAAAACCACTCCCAAAACAATACACTTATGCTACTTGTCCTAAATATACACAGAAAAAATTATACATTATGGTTTATATAAAATAATTATACCATTTATTTTTAGAAACTTGATAATTACTTAATTTTTGCAGCTTATCTTTACATTTTTATTATTCATTATTATTTTATTATTTTTATATATTATTTTTTTATTATTATCATTATTTTATTTTATTTTGTTTTATTTCTTATTTCTGTTAATAATTTTTGTATTTTCTGTGTGAAAGTTTAAAAATGCTGATGCTTATAATTAATTTTTAAAATGAAATTTTCATATCTAGTCTGGATGTGTGGATGTTACAAGAAACTGAAAACCTCTGAGTTCATGTTTGACAGTTTTTAACTAAGAATTAAGTGTTTAACAATTCCACTGAAATTTAGAAATGCTTCTCTGTGAGTGTGTCTGTAAAATGAGATCCTAAATCTGTTTATTTTAAATTTAAACCCAGCCCTGCTAATTAGTAAAAATATTAGTATGTATTTGTGTGTTTAATGCTTTTAGATTTTAAATTGGTGTCTCATATCCATGCTGTTCATCATAAAATATTTCAAAAGCAAACCCAGTGAAAATCACATTGTGCAAAGTGCAATATTATTATTTTTTGTAATAAAAAAAGAATTGTTTTATGCAAGTTTAATTAATTTTTTTTTAATTTTTTTTTTTTATGAAAAGTTAATGTGCCTTTACACTGTTGAATTCAATCAGTATTTTGTGTCCAAAGTTTTATTTGGAGCATTTACTTTAAACATATTTTTTTTTTTGTATTCTAATTAAAAACAAATGTTATAAGAAAAATGTGTTCAAGAATTTATTATTTCCATAATGGTTTTTAGCTATAACTTTTTTTTTTTTTTTTTTTTTTTTTAAAGTTTTGTTGTCATATTTTTTAAATGAAATTTATTAACCCCTCTATTGTTATCTGTGATGAACAAGTAACATTACTACCACAAGTATTACAGGTCAAATAATTTTACATAATGTATAATTAAATAAAACTTACAAGATATTAAAATCCTTGTCTGTATGTTTAATATTCTTAAGGTGAAAATTTTGTGTGACAAAATTAGCATCATTAATAAGTGAACATTTTTAAAATTTGCATGAAAATATTTATAAGTAATAACCTTTTTTTTTTTTTTTTTTTTTTTTTTTTTTTTTTTTTAGCAGTTCAGCTGTTAACTGTAAAATTTATTGAAAGAGGTGAATATACTTTGAAATGTGTACCAAACTATCAGTTAACTTAATGTTTCTGAAATAATATTATTTTTTTTTTTTTTTTTTTTTTTACATTGTAGAAATTACTTTCTTCTGTATCAGTAAACAATATGGATTTTTTGGCAGGATTTACTTTCTTAATTACCATAATTATTATCCTTTTTAGTAACTTATTACTTTTTATTTTATTTTATTTTATCAGTAATATTTTTATTTATTATTGACTACCAAGTAATTTTTAAAAAATAAATTAATTAAAACAGTTTTGGTTAATTATGACAAAAATATGTCTCAGTTTAAAAGTTATGGTTTTAAAACTTATTTTTGAAATAAATTTTTATTTGACAGTTTTTGGTGTTTGTTTTTATTGAAAATAAAATAAAATTTGTTGTTATTTTCGTACTCACTCTCTACTTAAGTTGAAGGTCATGGCCGTGGAATTCAGGGCCATTAATAAAAGAACGTAGGACCCCTGGGTGTTGTGTCTGTACTTCACGCTTTTCATAGATGTATCTTTTGTTGTCAAATAAATATTTAAAGATCACGGAATTAATATAGTAGTGATTTGAATTATATATGATTTTTGTTGTTTCAAAGTTACGTAAACACATAACGTGAAAATAAAAATATTAACAAATGTAACACACACACACACACACACACACATACATAGTTTTCTGACATAAACGTTCCGACGGAGAAAACCTAACTGCTGAAGTTAATGGTGGAAAGTTCACTGAACAAACAAAATGGTAGACAACCCCGTCGTGCTCACAAAAGAAGCTCGAGGAAGTGATAAACAATATATTAACATAACCAGATCACAAACAGAGTTCATGTTAAATGATACCTTGCAATGCCACAGTTAACCGACTGTGGGTGACTGCGCTTCGCTGGAAAAGAATAAAGATGTATTTTTTTTAAAACGACAAAAATAACAAATTCCTTTTATAATAAAAAAAAAAAAAAAAAAAAAAATTTGTACAGAACGAAGGAGAGAACGAATACTTTTTCTGACAACGATTTTGAGGTTTATACAACATACTAGGTGAGTAAATAATTTATAACTTTTATTTAGCGATATATCAGCTCTTTCTAGTATTTGCAGTTAGACGATGATTTGTTTACTTGTTCTCTGTCAGACTCTAAATGCCTTGTAATTTTAATGACAGTGCCTTGGGATTTATATTTACAACAACAACTACGTCAATAACAATAACAGTAACAACAACAACAACAACAATAATAATCACAATCACAACAAGAGGAACAATAACAATAATAGTAATAGTAACAACAACACCAGTAATAATAATAATAATAACAACAGTAACAATGATAAAAGTAGCAGTCACAACAAGTGAAACAATAACAATAATAGTAACAATTACAACAACAACAACAACAGTACCAACAATAATAATAATAACAAACAAAAAACCCCAGAACATTTCAGAAGCCTACATAAAGATTGTAACTTGTAGGATGCAGTTTGTAAAATAATTATATTTTCTGTAAAGAAGATATAACTTCATATTTGGAAAATTTTCATCATAACAGTTTCTAAGTTACATAAATATAGCTTTTCGTATAGTTTGTAAAGTAATTATTTTTTATCACTCAGTTTATAATAATAATTATAATTTTGTTACAGAACTTGCAGAATAATTACAATTTTTATCACACAGGTTATACAATAAATAATTATAATTTTTATTAGAGTTTCTTAAATAATTATAAACTTGATTAAGCAGTTCATAGAATAATGACAAATTTTACTACACGGGTTGTTTATCACCCACTGTGTACTATTTTCTGTATATCAGTATCAACTTACGGTCCCTACGTCACAACGTAAAGCTAAATCCGCCCCTTGTCACATAATACTTTAGTCCAGTAAACAGAACTCTGGCCACAGGTAATCTAATCTGTTCACCTTCAAAGTACTTTTCACCTTCGTTGTGTTTATTAATTAAAAGTGTGTGTTAAAAACGTACTTACCCGTATACTTGAAAAATACGTCATCTGCACTACAAAGGTAACAAGAGTGAGTGGATGTTTGTTAATCTTTAGCATTAACAAATTAAGTTTCAGTGGTATGTTTTGTTTTATTTAATTTATTTATCTTTTTATTTTATTTTATTTATTATTATTATTATTATTATTATTATTATTATTATTATTATTATTATTATTATTATTTTTTTTTTTTTTTTTTTTTTTATCATGATTTACAAGTTAAAACATACCCACTGGTAGGAAAATACATACTAGGTGCTTGAAAGATCAGTTATGTACCTTCGGACAACTGACCCGGCGACCGTGCTGAAAACTGAGTTACAAATAACGTGAACGCATTTTGTTACAGAGTTGACAATCTGTCCGTCTGTCGCGATTTTGTATTGTGCTGTATGCTAGAATACAAACCTTTGCTTGAGAAAGAAAGAAAAATGCCCGCTTACGCCATACTGTAATATATTTACTAATACTACTACTACTACTACTACTGCTGCTGCTGCTGCTGCTACTACTACTACTTCTACCACTACTTCTACTAC
Organism: Chrysomallon squamiferum; assembly: GCA_012295275.1. Lineage (NCBI taxonomy): Eukaryota > Metazoa > Mollusca > Gastropoda > Neomphalida > Peltospiridae > Chrysomallon > Chrysomallon squamiferum. Next base: position 20,490,335 of record CM022665.1, read on the forward strand.
TAATGCTAATGACCGACGTTAACTTAACTGTAGTTAAATAACCTGTTATAATACTACACTTACTTAGAAGATTGTTAAGTAGTTAAGTAGAAATAGTGTTTGTGAAGTGATATTATATGTTGTGGGTTTTTTTAAGACAGTATTTGAAGTAATGTTTGTGAAATATTAAAAGTAGTATTAGAAGTAATTTTTATGAAGTAGTATTAGAAGTGTTTGTGGAGTAGTATTAGAAGCAGTATTTGTGAATTAGTATTAGAAGTTGTGTTTGTCAAGTAGTACTAAAAGTAGATTTAGAAGTAATGGTTGTGAACTAGT